>OX463831.1:26051782-26639890 GCA_949825045.1 Argyresthia goedartella
AGGTTTGATGATACGAGATCTTGCTTGCACGCATATTGCGTTACAGGCTGTTGCATATTGCAATAACTCTTAGATTTCAATACCCCGAATTTATAATTCGAATCCTATTTTCATGCTATTTGGCCTGAAGCGGAAGTGCATATTGCACAACGTCATATTGGCGTTCTCGTGCGTTTACTATGTAACTGATACTTGCCAATCGAACTTACGTTTACTTCTCGATAATTTCAGATATATTACCTGAAACACCGGTGTTGCAATTGCAAGACGAGGAATGCTATGAAGCAATGTGTGAACGTGGGACACCAGTCCCAACAATGCCGGCTGAGCCCGCAGAGCCGATCATCGCCCCTGAGGACGTTTATGACCCGGAGTTACTAGAGATATTGGGGGATTTTGAGGAGGATATAACAGAATGGGACGAGGACCTGCACGAGGGTCTCAGCAAAAGACTACAACAGATCTTACAAGAGGGGCTCAAGAAGGAAGCTAAGGAAGAGCTCAATAAGAAGTACCTATTTCCAAAGAACACCCCATATATGAAGGCTCCAATTTTAAATCCGGAGATAATGAACATGAGATCAGCCTCGGAGGTTTTTAAAAATCGGGATAAACACATGACCATCAAACAGAATCAGCTGGGGAAGGCTTTGGCAGTGCTGGGAAGTGCCCTAACAGAGCTGTTGAAGAAAAGCCCTCGGACCACTGAGGTGGTCCGTACGCTGAATGACTGCATCAAGTTGATTGCGGACTCGCATTACCAAGAGACCTATACCAGAAGGTCAATGGTTATCCCGATGTTGGATAAGCCTTTATGCAATGCATTAAAGGACCGAAAAAGAGATGATTTTCTTTTCGGGGAAAATCTCACAGAAACGGTGAAAACATCCAACATCATAATTAAAACAGGAACTAATGGAGCCTCAGGCGACGACGAGTTCTTTAAACGGCCAAGGCATGTTACTTTGGGCACGGATGCGCAGACATCAGAATACTGCCCCATTCAACAGGTACTCACATACAATATTTGGTTTTCTAATAGGCACTATACCTACTTAAGTTGGTTAACTATTTGCTCTAACAACCACTATGATTTGTAGGACCGGGGCGCAACGAGGACGCGGAGGACCGCCGCCGCCACCGCCGGCACGTCCCCGCCCGCCGCCGCTGCCGCCGCCGCCGCCGCCGCCGCAGAGGCGCCACGCTGCTCCGGCGACGAATGCCGGCCACCGCTCGCAGACCGACCGTCAGCGACCATAGATCCTCCAATCCAGCACCAGGTACAACAGGACGCTTACAATATTTTGTAAAGGAGTGGAAGACTATTACAAATGATGAATTCATCTTATCCACGGTAGCAGGTTACTCGATTCCACTATTAGAATCTCCGAAGCAGCCGTCGTCGGAAAGTCAGTCTAATAAAAAATATACCATGCAAGAGCTTAAAATTTTGGATAGAGAAGTTGCCCATTTGTTGGACATAGAAGCGATACAAAGATGTCAACCTGTTGCTAATTAGTTCGTCTACGATGTCTTCCTGATTCCGAAGAGCGATGGTAGTCTTCGGTTTATATTAAATCTTAAAAAATTTAATAAATTTGTCGAAACAAGTCATTTCAAAATGGAAGACATCAGAACGGCTATTAAGCTCATCAAACAGGGTGACTCTATGACAAATATTGATTTGAAGGAAGCATACTTCCTACAACCAATCCACAAGCACTCTAGAAAATATCTGAGATTTTATCACTGAGACATCCTGTATGAGTTTACCGCACTACCGTTTGGATTATGCTCGGCCCCCTATATCTTTACCAAGATCCTTCAACCGGTATTTGCGTACCTAAGATCACGTGGGCTCAGGTCTGTGAGGTATTTGGATGACGTTTTATGTATAGGTGACTCAGTAGCGGACTGCTTAGTTAACACTAAACAAACAATTGAATGCCTAGAGTGTTTAGGTTTCATCTTAAATTACAAGAAGAGCACTCTAGTCCCAAACAAGTCTTGTAAATTCCTGGGCTTTATTTTAAATTCAAAGAACATGATTTTAGAACTTCCAGTGGATAAAAGACAAAAATTATTCCTATATATTAACACTATTATTAAATTAAAAGTAGTTAAGATAAGGGATTTGGCCCGCTTTCTGGGTTCTCTCACTGCTGCTTGCCCAGCAGTAAGCTACACAAAGACACTAGAAAGGGCTAAATATTTAGCCCTCTTAGATAGCAATGAGGATTACAACAAAGATATGAACATACCATCCCACATAAAGGGTGATTTGCTTTGGTGGCGAGATAATATATTAACCTCAACAAGATCCATAAAACCAAATAATTTCATTCTCGAAATATTTACAGATGCGAGTACCACAGGCTGGGGTGCCGCTTGCAATAGTGAGAGAACTCAAATCAAATCAAATCAAAATGTATTTATTGAGCCAAAAGAAACATAATTACAAAAACTTTTGTAAATTCTAAACCCCAAACTAATATTAATTGTATCTTGGGGTTTAGTGTTTCCGTTCTGGATGAACTTAATTAAAAATTATGTTGTCACAGTCTATGTAATGCACTTAACAAAACAAGTACCTAATGCCTACTAGATTAAATTAAAAGACAAGCCTAAACAATTATGGCTCACTTTTTAAGTATCTTACTACAAGTATTATATTAAATATATCTGATATAATATTATATGTATATGAGTAATTATTATATTAATAACACCATTATATTATAATAGACATACTTAAATATATATATTATATTATTATAAACTTACATAAATATTTATTTAACTATTAAAATTAAATGAATATAATATTTAACTATACTTAGATACATAGATATTCTTATTTTATTTAGATTCTCGATAATGTATTGTTTCAAGATAGCAAATGTAATATTATTACTTATCAGCACAGAAACTTACTTTGTAAAGCGAAATTGTATGGTCACGGTAATGTAGGGTAGGTTAGAATTAATAAAAGTTTGGCATGGTAACAGAAAGCATAGCAAGTTAACAACCACTGTATGGTGGCCGGGCTATCCCTATGTTCAGGCTTAGTGCTAGGATCAATCCGCACTGGTCAATAAAGAATGGTCAAGAGTCCAATACTAATTGACCCAGTCCGCCTTCACCATGTACCCAGTATAGGGCCAACATACACTGGTCACAGGTTATGGAAAAAACTGTAGCCAGAGACCTATGCTGTAGTAGAAGCGACATAAAGTATGATTAGTTAATAGTTGTTTAGACAATGTAGGTAACACAATTTTATGGGCTTAGTAGCTTTTCGGTCTGATCATAGTCCAGTTCTTGTAAATATTTTTTTAGTATTCTAATGCAAGTAAATTTGTTCAAGCAATGAATATTGATTATTTTGTTTATCTTATTGTAAATAGTTGGCCCAATGTAGTTAATAAACCTTTTGGCAAATGAAGTTCGTATAAAAGGGATTTGGAATATTTTATGCATAAGGCGTCTATTTTTCTTTTTTATTAGATTGGTGGAACTGGCTGAGGAATTTTGATGTTGATGAAGTACAATTGCTTTGATGTAGGATTGGCGTACTGAAAGTATTTGGGACTCATTATATACTTTAATAGTAGGGTATCTTCGTGGTTTATTTATCATAATTTTTAGTACATATCTCTGGGCTCTTTCAAGGTTCAGAAGGTGGGTTTTATAGGCACCACCCCAGGCTCTGATGCAGTACGTTAACAGAGAATGAGAGAAAGCAAAGTATACGATTTTTAGGGTCCGCAAATCAGTAATATGCCTAAGAGTTTTGATTATATTTACGGTTCTACGCACTCTCCTCACCGTCAAGTTAATGTGGTCAGCCCACGATAGATACCTGTCCACTATAACGCCTAGGTACCGAATTTTCGAGACCCTTTCCAAGTCCTCGCAGTTACAGGCAGATGAAGTCGGATTACAAGAGTGAATCTTTAAGGCAATTTCGTTTTCGCGCAGTTGAGTGGTACACCTTGTACTAAAAGTAATAAATTTGGATTTACTAACATTGAGGGTAAGTAAATTTGCGTCGAGCCAGTTGGCTATAGTGGAAAGGCCAGCGTTAGCTATAGATGCCACATCTTTCCATGTCTTGTGGTGAAACACAATAGCTGTGTCATCGGCAAAAGTAACAATTTTGCAGTTTTTAAGTTCCATTTCACATAAGTTATTTATGTAGACTAGGAAAAGGGTTGGACCCAGAACACTGCCCTGTGGGACACCAAAGCTGACTGTCATAAAGTCACTAGTAGTTGAGTCAATTTTAACAGCCTGTGTCCTGTCACTGAGGTAACTTTTGAGTAGTTCTAGAGGTAAACCCCGTATCCCTAAGACGCTAAGTTTCTGTAGGAGGATGAAGATGGAGACAGTGTCGAACGCTTTGGCAAAATCTAGGAATATAGTTGCACATCTTTCGCCTTTGTCGAGTTTGTCGACAATATGTTTAGTTAGAACCGTGACAGCATCTTCCGTAGATTTTTGTTTTCTAAAGCCAAATTGATTATTTGAAAGGTATTTGTTTGACTCTAGATAATTAACTAATCGTTTGTTGATGATTTTTTCAAATAATTTTGATAGAGTTGGCAATAATGAAATGGGCCTATAGTTTCCGACACTGTCTACATCTCCACCCTTGTGTATAGGCCGAATAATAGATTTTTTGAAAACGTCTGGAAATATTCCTGTGGCAATACAGAGGTTAAACACATAAGTCAAAGGTGAAGTTAAAAATGTATTTAAAATTTTAAGAATAGTGGCTGTAATTCCGTCCCATCCGCAAGACGAGCTATTTTTTAGGGATTTTATGAGATTAGAAACTTCAACCTCATCAGTAGGGTAAATGAAAAATGAACTTGTTGGCGTTATTGGTTTAGTATTTGTAGGATTATAAATAATTTGATTTACATTAACATTTTTTGTAGATATTATTTTATTAGCTAAGTTTTTCCCCACATTAGAGAAGAATTCATTAACGCGATTAATAGACTGGTAGCGTGTTTTTTCAAGAGCTAACAACGGCAATGCTTCCGTAGACTTCTTATTTAAATAACATATGTTTTTAACCGTGTCCCATAACTTTTTAGGGTTGTTAGAGTTTTTAGCTAGTTCGCTTTTTTGATGTTATCTCTTCAGAAATTTTATTATGTAATTGCATAAATTTCTATATTTCTTATATTTAAGCTCAGCAAGAACATTGCTTTGGTTACGTTTCAGCTTAAGATGTAGTTTGTCGCGAGTTCTTATAGATCGAACAACTCCAGGTGTTAACCAACTTTTGAGAATATGTTTGGATCGTGGAACTTTAACCAAGTGAGAGTTATTTGTTACTACAGTTTTTATTGTATCGACTAGACATGATGCAGCTTTAGTTGCGTCAGTCTCAGTATAAACACAGTCGAATGAAATTTTAGCCAAATCATCACACAGGTTTTTATAGTTTGTTTTAAGTTTAGTTCTAGTATTTTTATTAAGTTTAATATTATTCGGTAGGTCGAGATGAACAACTACCGGCTCATGATCTGTTATGGATGTGTCTAAAACTACGGTTACTTGGGGGCTTAAACCTTTTAACAGGATGTGGTCGAGGCAACTCGAAAGCCTTGTAGGTAGATAATGCGTAGGAAAGAGATTATTCGACGCATTCATATTAAGGTAGTCTATTGCAGATTCACTTACGTTATTAGGATCAATATTTATATTCATATCACCTAACAAGACAGTTGTCCGCGCATAGTTTACACTCTTTAGTACCAAATCCAAGGAGTCTATAAAGTGTGAAGGGTCACGAAAGCAGGGGGGTCTATAGACCGCAACAATAACTAGGTTCGGTCCTATTTTAATAGTAAGACAATCACCTTCACGTAAGTTTGGTTCTTCAACTGAAGCGTCAAGGCCCTCTCTTATATAAACGACCACACCGTTATTTTGATTGATAAACTTATTTGTTCTAAAAGACCTATAATGAGGCAGCTGAGGAATTATAGAGGAGTCGTCAATTCTTGCTTCTGTTAGTACAATGATGTGTACTATAGTAGACATTCTCTGTAGAAGTATAGGAATTTGGTCTATATTTGCACAAACACTTCGAATATTGAGATTAAGCAATACAAGTGGTTGGGAATTAGTATTAAGCAATACAAGCAATACTGGCGGATATTGGACCAGAGCTGAGAGAGGTAATCACATAAACTACTTAGAATTACTCGCGGTATTCTTTGGCCTAAAAACATTTGCGAAAGACTTGTCGAGTTGTGACCTTTTACTGCGTGTTGATAACACAACTGCAATATCCTATGTAAATAGAATGGGGGGTGTTCAATTTGAACACCTTAATTCTCTTTTTAAAGATATTTGGGCCTGGTGTGAAGAAAGGAAAATATTAATTTTTGCCAGTTATGTAAAATCTTCATTGAATGCTGAAGCAGATTTCGAGTCTCGAAAGATCAATTTGGACACAGAGTGGGAATTGAACACTAAAGAATATCTAAGAATTACTCAGACATTTGGGATACCAGATATCGACATGTTCGCATCCCGAGTAAATTCTAAATGTGATAAATACATTTCATGGAAAAGAGATCCGTTCGCTAATGACATCGACGCATTTACAATAAATTGGTCAAAAATAATTTTTTATGCCTTTCCTCCTTTCGCTTTAGTTCTTAAAATGCTCAATAAAATAATTTCTGATAAAGCAACTGGCATAGTTGTAGTTCCTCATTGGCCCTCTCAGCCTTGGTACCCATTATTCAAATCATTATGCATAGGGAAGGTGATGATACTCAGACCGGATGTAAATCTTCTTTCATCACCATTTAGGTCCACACACCCGTTACACCACCACCTTTCCCTGGCGGTGAGCTTGTTATCCGGGAAGCGTTGATTATACAGGGAATACCAGAATCTGCAGTACAAGTAATGAGTGCTTCCATAACATCCAGTACAAAATCTCAGTATTGTTCCAGCTGGAAGCTATGGTGGGATTACGGCCACAACAAGGGTTGTAATATTTATAACGCTGATGTAAATCAAATACTTGATTTTTTATCTATCTGTTTTCAATCTGGATCATCATACGGAACTTTAAATAATCACCGTTCTGCAATAGCTTTTATTAATTCATGTAAAGTAGCACAAGATGACAAGTTAAGAAGGTTCTTTAGAGGTATTTTTAAGTTAAGACCTTGTTTCCCAAAGTATAATGTTACATGGAACCCAGCAATTGTTTTAGATTATCTCAGCAGCCAATCAAATGAGTCTGTCAATGTAGAACTAATTACTAAGAAAACTGTCATGCTTTTAGCATTAGCCTCAGGTCAGAGAGTTCAGACTTTGTCATTGATTAAGATAAGTAATATTAAGATTTATAGTGATAAGATTATCATATTAATTGACGATTTAATTAAAACTTCAGGAATTGGTCGGGCTCAACCGGTAATAAATTTACCATTTTTTTCACAAGATCTTAGTATATGTCCTTCTACAACCTTGCAATGTTACATGAATATATCATCAAGTCACAGGACTTCGTTAAATGATAAACTTTTTTTGACATATAAGAAACCCTTCAGGCCGGCGACGTCGCAAACGATTAGCCGTTGGTTAAAAGATACGCTTTCAGCGAGTGGCATTGACACGTCTATATTTAGTGCCCATAGCACTCGCCACGCATCCACATCATCAGCAGCTCGATCAGGCATAAGCATAGATATTATTCGGAGATCAGCCGATTGGACTGACCAATCCTCTGTATTTGCCAACTTTTATAATAGGACTATGGTAGACAGTGACAGCAATTTGCTGAGGGATAATCGTTAAGTTTGTGTAATAGTTTGTTTTTTCATTACATTTATCTCAAAGTAAAAACATAAGTTTTATTTCATTAGCAACATTGATTGATAATCTCTAAACATCTACATGGTTGATAAATCTCTGAGACAAAGACAAGATAATTAGAAGATCAAACGAACTTACCTTAAGTGAAGTTCGATCATAATTATCTTGTCTTTGTCGAGGAGATTTAAGGTCCCTCCCTTCCCGTTATATTCCCCATAACAATGTTGCCGTTTACTCTAAAAAGAATGACGGGTAGCGGGGGTAGCGCCCAGTAGGCAGGCAAAGCAGGAGTTTGCTTTTTTTTTTTCCTAGAGGGCGCTACTACGTGCGAAGCCTTTGCTGCCAGAACTGGGACTACATGGTTGATAAATCTCCTCGACAAAGACAAGATAATTATGATCGAACTTCACTTAAGGTAAGTTCGTTTGATCTTCTAATAACTTCTTAAGCCGTGATTTGGAATTCAAAACTATATGAGAATGAGGGGTGACAAGCTAATGGGTCAAATTAGTGCCTATTTTTATTGAGTCATCTATCAAACCATGAAATATCGATCCTAGACTAAGTCACAATGTACCCCGAAACTCAGTACAATTATTTAAAAAAAACTGTACGTCCTATTTTATTTCCACTTAAGTCTGGGGTTAAGGGTGATTAACTCTAAAGATAGTAGTAGTCACTAGTACACTGGTTTCATGCGAAGGTATTTTATAGTAAACTAGTATAATTCATTCATTCGCTCATCAATCACCTATTTCACTATCAGTAAAATGTTCGAAACCATTCACATCAACATTGACTAATATAGCTGTAGCAGGTCATTAGTATCTGCCAACCTCTCTTCGGGGAAAAAGGCGTAAGCTTATGCAAATTGTAGATAACTGATACTTGGGCCGGGCGAGTAGATGATTTATATGAAGCAGCGAATAACAAAGTTGCTCTGATAAAACTGGTTTCACAGTGAAAGTTGCTCAAATTATGTGACCCTAGTAACTCCAAAACACTTTTCTCTGTTTAATTTCTTCATCAGCCTGTCACAGCTGAGTATAGGCTTCCTTCTCCTCATGCAAACGCCACTTAACACTTAACACATTTTTGCTGTGAAAATCAGATTTTTTTATACTAGCCGTTCTTTTCGAGTTAAACTTTCTTCTAATTCTTATTCTTAAAAATTGCGGACGCTCCGACAATCTGTGTGCAGTAATTTCGTCAAAATACGATTTTAACTTAATTTTTTATTTAATAGGACGATTAAAAGAATTTTTGAATGGCTATTAGTGCGTGAGTTAAACTAGTGTCTATTACTTATTGTGGTAATATACGTTGCGTGATTCTTTTGAAAACACCGGCCTTACGGTATTTGACTGCCAGTCAAAATAGACACTTTTTAGGAACTGTCGAAACGGTAATTTTGGCACGAGTTCTATGAATTACTAGCTAGTGACGACATTGTCAATTGCTGTCTTTTTAAGACAAAATTAAGTTTAGAAAACTGCTGGAAATATACAATTCTGATATTTCAAACGTTTTTTTTTTTAATAGGTTCAGCTTGAGACACGTTTCTAGATTTATTGGACTATCTTGTCATATACCGTATGGAGGATACCAATAGCGTAGTGCGCCCGCCTGTATTCATATGTATGTAAGATACTTCGTGGCGAGTGGAGTAGAAATCTCGTCGCCTTAATGCGTATCGTAATGGTAGAAGGACCTTAGATACAATATGTTAAACATTCCGTAGAACCGCGCGGGCACAAAAACGCGGAGTTGCCGCCAAAAAAGGGATTTTAGCGAAACTCCTTCAATGAGTTCGGTAACGAGGAGGAAAAAACGACAAGTTTTCTCAAGTTCATGCTGATTTATTCTTTCGGCGGGAAATGTCATGTGAGTCTATTATTTTTTTATTGTTCGAACTTTTTTGGCGTCAAAGCTGCGCCGTTTGCATCACCAAGGCTGGTTTAGGTAAACGACCTTGATAAGGGTCGTCCGGTTTTGGCGGGAGGTATAAGGGTTCCGTATCTAAAAAAAATCGGTCAAGTGCGGGACGGACTTCGCACATTTAGGGTTCCATAACAAATGTAGAATATACGCCTAAAATGAGGTAAGTTCAAAGAAAACATCAGTTTTATCAATATATTGCTATTTGTTTCTAAAATATACGTTTTAATGTTAAAAGGAAGTTATTTTTTTTGATTTGTTGATTGACGACCTCTCTGGCGTTGCGGTTGTGGCTCTGCCTACCATGCGGGAGGTCCCGGGTTCGATCCCCGGCTTGGCATAAAGAAAAAAGTCCTCAGGTCTTGGATGTTTATGTGTGTGACGTCGCTGTTTCTGGTTCCCAGGACACAGGGTATCCTAGTGTGGGGCCAGAAGCAACGTAAGTGCCTGTATGTAAATGATTATATTTAAATTTCTTCGGTAAAAAATTGTAAAAATCTGATTTTCGAGGCTTCTCATTCCTTTCTAATCCAATGTTATTTTTAAACAAAATATATAGTATTTATCTACTCAAAGAGTTCGACACAATAATACCCCTTTTTGCGAGCTGCATGGGAGATCCCTTACAATATATTTTTCACAATCTGTATGGCTTTGGTTGAACAAGATATCTATACTGCGAAAATTCAAAGACTGCAGCTTTAACCGTTTGGTTGAAAAACTTGTGCGATAGCCGACGGATGGACGGACGGACACGTGGGTGACAGCATTACGGAATCCTGTTTGGTCCCTTCGGGTACAAAACCTAACCTAACCTAACAAAAAAGAAAACGAGCGACAGTATTGCAAATTGAGCAATAGACTCTTGAGCGACTGCTCAGTCGAGATTTTGTTTGCTCGGGTATTTTCCAAACTAATTGATGAAGATACTTGAACTTGTTGCCATGAGTTGTCTTACAAGAGATGAATAATAGTAGTTTATGTAACTGCTACATAATGGAGGGCATTAATACTCGAGAGTGGGTTTATGAAACGAGCCGAAGGCGAGTTTCATAATAATATCACTCGAGAGTTTTAATGCCTAATTATGTACAGTTACTTACACTAGTTTATCTACACACATATCATAAGCTCTCTTTGATGTGTTCAGGAATCGCATGTTTGACCGGCATTGTGGCTTTGCAGTTGTTTAGCTAGTTCTGTAGTACCAACTTCATGCAGGCGGGCATCGGCGTTCGAAATTTGAATGTCAGTACCAACTTCACAGACAAACTAGGGGCGGCACGCAGTCGGGCGTCGGCGTTCGAAATTTGAATGTCATAATATGTAGAAAAACTACACATTATGGTCATAATGTGTAATTTTTCAGATAAGAAATGAGTTTTTACCAAGTAGTTTAACATAATGCTGATCGAAACGTGCGGTTTTTGTACGCAGTAAACAGTGTTTATGATACGTGTGTAGATAAAATAAATAAATACTCTGAATTTATTTAAAAGTCGTGTGAACAAGCATTATCTCTCTCTTTAGAGTTGTAGGAAGTAAGTATTTATTAGTTTATTAGTACAGTATAAACAATAGTGGTTGTAGTATATTATAATTATTTAGTATATTATTATAGTGATTATCAAATTAATTTTATTTATTATTTGATATATTGTACAAATAGGTCTACCCCCGATCAGCAAACAACCTTTCCCATGTTAACCTGGTTTGATGGAAGAGACCTCTTCTTGGAGATATGCTCGCCTTACACTATTTTTAGTTTACTCTTGTTTTTTTGTATGATTTGTGTGCAATAAAGAAATTATAAATTATGAATAAATGTAGCCCTAATTTTAATACTAATGACTCCTCCGAGGGGCACATGCCTTTACCCAGGTGGAGCGTTCCACCACGCTGAGTGATACCATAGAGAACATAATTTATTCTCGGATGATATTTATCAGATTTTTAACCACTTCGAAAATCGAGGCAGTCCTCAACTTGTCGAAATCTTTTATGTTGCTTTTTATTTTTAAGAAATTCTTTATGTTGCTTTTTATTTTTTAATAGGTTTCACGCTTGCTTCTCACATAGGAGATTCAGATTCAAAACCTGACCATGTACCAATGAGATGATGAATTCATCTTAAGCACCTTAACGGACGTTCAGTGTTTCGGACGACACGTCAATCTGTAGGTCCCGGCTACTATCGCTACGTGGTAGTGGTCGTAAAACCCCTCCATCTACCCGCACTGAGCCAGCGTGGTGGAATATGGCTTGATTTCACTCTTGCCGAGTAAAGGCCTGTGTCCCTCGGTGGGGACATTAGTGGGCTACATTTATTTTTATTTTTTATGTATGTCCAGCGATTTCTCCAAGGCGGATGTATCTTCCAATTGGTTCCATTGACATCAGGTCGGGATCTGATTATGGAATCTTAAAGACATCGAGAGAACTCTTCAAATATTAGACAGATAGCTATCTGTAGCGATTTTTATATTTTGTATGGTAAGTCGCAGTTTTAATCTCGGGAAGCATCCTTTTGTAAAGTGTACCTGATGATGAAGACTACCACCAGAACTACTCAATCTACGATATAATTATTTTATTACGGTTGGTTATTGATACATGCTCATCAATATGCCAGGAGAGTTTCTCAATATTTTCTTAACGTTTGTCAGGATCTGAACGTGGAGAAATCGAGGGATCTCTTCTATAAGGGATCGGGACCCTTTACCAAACTCCGCTGTTCGTCCGACCGTCTGTCAACGGGCCGTATATCGTGAAACTTAATAGGTAGAGAGTAGAAAAAATCACAGAATTGGTGTGTCTGTTACCGCTACTTAACAAATAATTAATTGTACGAGATTTTACTTTTATAAATAATTCATATTTCATAATTCTTTATGGCTTGTGTTTAAATTACCAATAAATTCGAAATGACTGCCAAAATTGATGGATGTCCACCAAATTGTGTTTGGATAAATTCTTTTTATGTTTTGTGTACTTAAGGTTATGTTTTAAGTATTTTTTGTTGTTCTTACATGTTCAACCTAACACGAAGGATAAATGGGGCTTCGCTTCGCTCACCCCCTTTACCCTTCTCCTAAGCTACCGCAGTATTTTGCCCTCATATTTTCTGCAACTTTTGGTGGTCATTTAGCCATTTTGGGTAGGAAAAAATATTTTTGTGGTATATTTGTTGCCATTCTTTATTGCATACAAATATTTTACAAGTTACGAAAGTTATTGGTACGGCCACTTTCACACTCCATCTACGTAACCAGATGTATTCATAAGTTTTTATGTGGTATTCATAGAATTGTTGCATGGGAGCCACCGTAAATATTAATTTTATTCTGCTTTCTAGTATTTGTTGTACTACCGGCAACAGAAATATATCATTTGTGAAAATTTCAACTGTCATGAGATACAGCCTGATAAATAACAGACGGACGGACGGGCGGACAGATAGCGGAGGCTTAGTAATAGGGTCCCGTTTGGCACCCTTCGGGTCCGTACCCGAAGGTTGCCAAACTTTAGGGTTCCGTAACCCTAAAGATGGACAAACAAACTATTTCATATGGGGCTTCTACGACAACGTTCATTTCAAGTTACAGCTTTCAAGCATAATTGTACTACAAACAACAACATAGCATCAAGCAACAAATAATGAACTACAATTTTGAAAATTTGGGAGTCCCTATACAAGCGAGTGCTAAATCCCTGCCCCTGCGAAATACATGAGGTATTAGGCTATCTAGTTTTATTATTTAGGATTTAGTGGTTTTTTTCTTTTACGATGGTACGGAACCCTTCGTTTGCAAGTCTGACCCGCACTTGACCCGCACTAGCATGTGATGTCATAGTCAAATGCTGTCTTTTTATTCACATCAAATTGAGTTCATAAAATGCGACTGCTGGAAATATACCATTCTGATATTAAAAAACGTATTTGTTGAACTAGTTCCAGCTTGAAACACGTTTCTAGATTTATTGGCTACCTTGTCAAATAACGTTTTGTGGCCACGTTCAGCGAGTTATTTAATACTCCATTAAGCGATACTAGTCGTGATAAAACATGAAATAAGATAAGATTCGATAAGAGCAACTTTTTTGATATCTCCATACGTTTTGGGTTGGGCGGTCAGGTGATTTGAAATATGTTAAAAATAATGTTGCTCTGATCACATCGGTTTCAGAGTGAATGTTGCTCAGAATGTTGTCCCTAATAACCTCTTTATTTGACTATATATTTAAGTGGACAGAGAGAGTAATAACTCTCTCTGTCCACTTTCCTTTCCTATCTGGGTTTGCTGGTAGAAATCTATTGTATAGAGGTAGCTTTCGTTCAAAGAGAAAAATTGTACCTTCTTCGTAACTACTTCAGCACAGGCTTGCTACGAATATCTACGTGCTACTAAAGATTAGTGGTTAAAGTTCTCCGTTACGGCGGCGTAGCAGACAATGCTACGAGCTGTGTTCATTTATCACAGCGTTCACTTAGCTGAGTTCATTATCGACATGTATCGTTCACGAGATTTATTTTGTCTCTTTCTAGGGTTCCGTACCCGAAGGGGGACGGGACGCGATTACTTTTTTTTTTTTATCTAAGTTGACAATGTTACACAAATCGATTTAGGCCCATACTAAACTCATCAAGGCTTGTATTATGGGTACTAGACGACGATATATTGAATAGAGATAAATACATAAAAAACATCCGAGACAAAATATTCATGTCCATCACATAAATATTTGCCCTTACCGGGATTCGAACCCAGGACCGTTGACTTCGTAGGCAGGGTCACTACCGTCATCCTAAATTACTAAGCCTTCGCTGTCCGTCAGTCCGCCCATCTGTCCGTCAGCGAGGTGGATCTCAGGATCCATATTAGTGTATTTCTGTTGCCGCTTCAGAAATAAGTAAATAACTACATGCGTTTTTTTATCGAAGGGGTCCCCCTACAATTGAATTATTTTTCTTATGCGATGGTACGAAACCCTTCGTGTGTGAGTCCGACTTACTCTTGATCAGTTTTATTCTGTTTAACGGCATAGCGGAATTTATGGAGCGGAAAAAAATCTGTAGTATCATAATCTTACTAGTGATCCATGGTCTAATGAGTTTCACGCTTGCTTCACACACATTAGATGTAGTGAGTACGGCTTGATCTCACTCACACACGAGTAAGACAAGCCATACTCCACCGCGCTGGCTCAGTGCGAGTTGATGGAGGGGCTTAACGACCACTACCACGTAGCTTTAGAAGCCGGGAGCAACAGCTTAACATGCCATCCGAAACACTGAGCGTCCGATAATGTACTTAAGATAAATTAATTATCTCATTGGTCAGGATTCGAACCTGCATTACATGTGTGAGAAGCAAGCGTGCAACCCGCTGGAAATTCAAATCAAATTAAAATTATTTAGTTATTCATTTTTATTTATTTATTTAATATACAAGTACGATATACAATATTACAGGTATACACCCAATGCGCTGTTAAGGTAATTCGCCACCCAACTTAGGTAAGTCGATTTCACAGGTTGGGAACAAAGGGTACAAATTCGTAGAAAATACTACATATTAATAGTAGTTTATGTGACTGCTGCACAATGGAGGGCTTTAAAACTCGAGAGTAGGTTAATAAAACGAGCCGAAGGCGAGTTTCATAATAATATCACTCGAGAGTTTTAATGCCTAATTATGTACAGTTACATACACTAGTTTATCTACACACATATCATAAGCTCTCTTTGATGTGTTCAGGAACCGCATGTTTGACCGGCATTGTGGTTCTGCAATTGTTTAGCTTGTTCTTTAGTACTAACTTCACGCAGGCGGGCGTCGGCGTTCGAAATTTGAATGTCAGTACCAACATTACAGACAAACTAGGGACGCCACGCGGGTGGGCGTCGGCGTTCGAAATTTGAATGTTATTATATGTAGAAAAACTACACATAATGACCATTATGTGTAGTTTTCCAGATATGAAACGAGTTTTTACCAAGTAGTTTAACATAATGCTGATCGTAACGTGCGGTTTTTGAACGCAGTAAAGAGGGTTTATGATACGTGTGTAGATAAATTATATTAAACATTAAATTGAGGTCAAATTCAAATTGTATTAAACATTATTAGGTGTGTCAAGGGTACTGAAGTAAAATAACAATGCAAATAATAATAATAATAATAATAATAATTCCAAGACAAAACTTTCACTCATTCATCTCGCAGAACCTGCCACATTCTCGTACAATATGCTAGTTAGATTATTAGTGAAGTCTCTAGTATTGATCTCGTTTCGTATTCATAGTTTTATTATTTTTATCTACACACGTATCATAAACCCTCTTTACTGCGTACAAAAACCGCACGTTACGATCAACATAACGTTAAACTACTTGGTAAAAACTAATTTCTTATCTGAAAAATTACACATTATGACCATAATGTGTAATTTTTCTGCATATTATGACATTCAAATTTCGAACGCTGACGCCCGCCTGCGTGCCGTCCCAAGTTTGTCTGTGAAGTTTGTACTGACATTCAAATTTCGAACGCCTGAAGTTGGTGCTACAGAATAAGCTAAACAACTGCAGAGCCACAATGCCGGTCGAACATGCAGGGTCACTGCCGACTCGGTCAAAAGACCGAGTCGGCAGTGACCCTGCCTACGAAGCCAGAGCTCCCGGTTGAGTCCCGGTGGGGGCAAATGTTTGTTTGATGAGAACGGATGTTTGTACCCTAGGCATGGTTGTTTATCTATCTAAGTATAATATTTATCTCTATTAGTATGTGTATAGTTGTCTAGTACCCAAGACACAGGGAATCCTAGTTTGGGGCTAGATCAATGTGTTTAAATAGTGTCTAAGGTATTATTATATTATTATTATGTCAAAATAAAGAGTATGAAAGTTTCCAGCTTATTATCTCACATTTTAATATCTCGAAGTTGTCCTTATTTTATTGCAATAACGCACAATTCACAACCAAATCAAAATTCACAAATTTTATGTTAATGTGAAGTTTTATATATGGTTAAACTGTTGATTTGAGTTATAACTGTTTGATCTGAGATAACTTTTTCCCATCGACGTTTGAATGGGGGGAAAACCCCTTAAATTCAGTCAAATTAGCTTGATTTGATAGTAGTTTATGTGACTGCTACATAATGGAGGGCATTAATACTCGAGAGTGTTAATGCCTAATTATGTACAGTTACATACACTAGTTTATCTACACACATATCATAAGCTCTCTTTGATGTGTTCAGGAACCGCATGTTTGACCGGCATTGTGGCTCTGCAGTTGTTTAGCTTATTCTGTAGCACCAACTTCAGGCGTTCGAAATTTGAATGTCAGTACAAACTTCACAGACAAACTAGGGGCGGCATGCAGGCGGGCGTCGGCGTTCGAAATTTGAATGTCATAATGTGTAGAAAAATTACACATTATGGTCATAATGTGTAATTTTTCAGATAAGAAATGAGGTTTTACCAAGTAGTTTAACATTATGCTAATCGTAACGTGCGGTTTTTGTACGCAGTAAAGAGGGTTTAAGATACGTGTGTAGATAAAATCAATTAAGGTTCCCTATATGATCACTTTTCTGTCCGTATTTTTTTTCAACAATGCGGCCATTTGCATAGTGTCGCACACCCGCACGCGAATGTAGTTATTATCCTAGTACGGAGCATTGTGTGTAAAATAGTGTCCAAGGTATTGTTATAATGGTTTCACACCAAAAAGGCTTTTCGAAGCCGCGCCGTCAGACACTAATAAACATGTTTCAAGCGGTTTCCTTGAACAAAGCGCCGGGCCCCAAAAGTTATTAGCTAGGGTTCAGTATCTAAATTATTGGAACGCCCGTTGTCTGTAATATATGTTGTTTCTATGTAAATTTCTGATTTGCAATGTATTATATAGTAGTTTATGTGACTGCTACATAATGGAGCGCATTAATACTCGAGAGTGGGTTGTTGAAACGGGCCGAAGGCGAGTTTCATAATAATATCACTCGAGAGTTTTAATGCCTAATTATGTACAGTTACTTACACTAGTTTATCTACACACATATCATAAGCTCTCTTTGATGTGTTCAGGAATCGCATGTTTGACCGGCATTGTGGCTTTGCAGTTGTTTAGCTTGTTCTGTAGTATCAACTTCACGCAGGCGGGCGTCGGCGTTCGAAATTTGAATGTCAGTACCAACTTCACAGACAAACTAGGGGCGGCACGCAGTCGGGCGTCGGCGTTCGAAATTTGAATGTCATAATATGTAGAAAAACTACACATTATGGTCATAATGTGTAATTTTTCAGATAAGAAATGAGTTTTTACCAAGTAGTTTAACATAATGCTGATCGAAACGTGCGGTTTTTGTACGCAGTAAACAGTGTTTATGATACTTGTGTAGATAAAATAAATAAATACTCTGAATTTATTTAAAAGTCGTGTGAACAAGCATTATCTCTCTCTTTAGAGTTGTAGGAAGTAAGTATTTATTAGTTTATTAGTACAGTATAAACAATAGTGGTTGTAGTATATTATAATTATTTAGTATATTATTATAGTAATTATAAAATTAATTTTATTTATTATTTGATATATTGTACAAATAGGTCTACCCCCGATCAGCAAACAACCTTTCCCATGTTAATCTGGTTTGCTGGAAGAGACCTCTTATTGGAGATATGCTCGCCGTACGCTATTTTTAGTTAACTCTTGTTTTTTTGTATGATTTGTGTGCAATAAAGAAATTATAAATTATGAATAAATGTAGCCCTAATTTTAATACTAATGACTCCTCCGAGGGGCACATGCCTTTACCCAGGTGGAGCGTTCCACCACGCTGAGTGATACCATAGGGGATATAATTTTTTCTCGGATGATATTTATCAGATTTTTAACCACTTCGAAAATCGAGGAGGTACTCAACTTGTCGAAATCTTTTATGTTGCTTTTTTATTTTTTTAAGAGCTCCGTGGTTTCACGCTTGCTTCTCACACAGGAGATGCAGATTCGAAACCTGGCCATGCACCAATGAGATGATGATTTTGTCTTAAGTACATTAACGGAATGTACCAATGAGATGATGAATTCATCTTAAGCACCTTAACGGACGTTCAGTGTTTCGGACGACACGTCAATCTGTAGGTCCCGGCTACTATCGCTACGTGGTAGTGGTCGTAAAACCCCTCCATCTACCCGCACTGAGCCAGCGTGGTGGAATATGGCTTGATTTCACTCTTGCCGAGTAAAGGCCTGTGCCCCTCGGTGGGGACATTAATGGGATACATTTATTTTTATTTTTTATAATGTCCAGCGATTTCTCCAAGGCGGATGTATCTTCCAATTGGTTCCATTGACATCAGGTCGGGATCTGATTATGGAATCTTAAAGACATCGAGAGAACACTTCAAATATTAGACAGATAGCTATCTGTAGCGATTTTTATATTTTGTATGGTAAGTCGCAGATTTAATCTCGGGAAGCATCCTTTTGTAAAGTGTACCTGATGATGAAGACTACCACCAGAACTACTCAATCTACGATATAATTATTTTATTACGGTTGGTTATTGATACATGCTCATCAATATGCCAGGAGAGCTTCTCAATATTTTCTTAACGTTTGTCAGGATCTGAACGTGGAGAAATCGAGGGAACTCTTCAAAGAAGAAAGGCATATCTATAGCGATTTAGGTAGTTATAAGGGATCGGGACCCTTTACCAAACTCCGCTGTTCGTCCGACCGTCTGTCAACGGGCCGTATATCGTGAAACTTAATAGGTAGAGAGTAGATAAATTCACAGAATTGGTGTGTCTGTTACCGCTACTTAACAAATAATTAATTGTACGAGATTTTACTTTTATAAATAATTCATATTTCATAATTCTTTATGGCTTGTGTTTAAATTACCAATAAATTCGAAATGACTGCCAAAATTGATGGATGTCCACCAAATTGTGTTTGGATAAATTATTTTTATGTTTTGTGTACTTAAGGTTATGTCTTAAGTATTTTTTGTTGTTCTTACATGTTCAACCTAACACGAAAGATAAATGGGGCTTCGCTTCGCTCACCCCCTTTACCCTTCTCCTAAGCTACCGCAGTATTTTGCCCTCATATTTTCTGCAACTTTTGGTGGTCATTTAGCCATTTTGGGTAGGAAAAAATATTTTTGTGGTATATTTGTTGCCATTCTTTATTGCATACAAATATTTTACAAGTTACGAAAGTTATTGGTACGGCCACTTTCACACTCCATCTACGTAACCAGATGTATTCATAAGTTTTTATGTGGTATTCATAGAATTTTTGTATGGGAGCCACCGTAAATATTAATTTTATTCTGCTTTCTAGTATTTGTTGTACTACCGGCAACAGAAATATATCATTTGTGAAAATTTCAACTGTCATGAGATACAGCCTGATGACAGACGGACGGACGGGCGGACAGATAGCGGAGGCTTAGTAATAGGGTCCCGTTTGGCACCCTTCGGGTCCGTACCCGAAGGTTGCCAAACTTTAGGGTTCCGTAACCCTAAAGATGGACAAACAAACTATTTCATATGGGGCTTCTACGACAACGTTCATTTCAAGTTACAGCTTTCAAGCATAATTGTACTACAAACAACAACATAGCATCACGCCAATTCCGGTTTAATGTGGACACAATATGGTATTTGACTGCTAGTCGAAATATATACTTTTTAGGGTTCCGTACCCGAAGGTGCCAAACGGGACTCTATTACTAAGCCTCCGCTGTCCGTCTTGTCTGTCCGTCCGTCCGTCGGTCACCGGGCTCTATCGGATCAACCGAAATAGGTAGAGAGCTGAAATTTTCACAGAATGTGCATTTCTGTTGCCGCAACAGCAACAAATAATGAACTACAATTTTGAAAATTTGGGAGTCCCTATACAAGCGAGTGCTAAATCCCTGCCCCTGCGAAATACATGAGGTATTAGGCTATCTAGTTTTATTATTTAGGATTTAGTGGTTTTTTTCTTTTACGATGGTACGGAACCCTTCGTTTGCAAGTCTGACCCGCACTTGACCCGCACTAGCATGAGATGTCATAGTCAAATGCTGTCTTTTTATTCACATCAAATCGAGTTCATAAAATGCGACTGCTGGAAATATACCATTCTGATATTAAAAAACGTATTTGTTAAACTAGTTCCAGCTTGAAACACGTTTCTAGATTTATTGGACTACCTTGTCAAATACCATTTTGTGGCCACGTTCAGCGAGTTATTTAATACTCCATTAAGCGACACTAGTCGTGATAAAACATGAAATAAGATAAGATTCGATAAGAGCAACTTTTTTGATATCTCCATACGTTTTGGGTTGGGCGGTCAGGTGATTTGAAATATGTTAAAAATAATGTTGCTCTGATCACATCGGTTTCAGAGTGAATATTGCTCAGAATGTTGTCCCTAATAACCTCTTTATTTGACTATATCTTATTACTCTCTCAGTCCACTTTCCTTTCCTATCTGGGTTTGCTGGTAGAAATCTATTGTATAGAGATAGCTTTCGTTCAAAGAGAAAAATTGTACCTTCTTCGTAACTACTTCAGCACAGGCTTGCTACGAATGTCTACGTGCTACGAAAGATTAGTGGTTAAAGTTCTCCGTTACGGCGGCGTAGCAGACAATGCTACGAGCTGTGTTCATTTATCACAGCGTTCACTTAGCTGAGTTCTTATCGACATGTATCGTTCACGAGATTTATTTTGTCTCTTTCTACGGTTCCGTACCCGAAGGGGGACGGGTCGCGATTACTTTTTTTTTTTATCTAAGTTGACAATGTTACACAAATCGATTTAGGCCCATACTAAACTCATCAAGGCTTGTATTATGGGTACTAGACGACGATATATTGAATAGAGATAAATACATAATCATGCTCATCACAAAAATATTTGCCCTTACCGGGATTCGAACCCAGGACCGTTGACTTCGCAGGCAGGGTCACTACCGTCATCCTAAATTACTAAGCCTTCGCTGTCCGTCAGTCCGCCCATCTGTCCGTCAGCGAGGTGGATCTCAGGATCCATATTAGTGTATTTCTGTTGCCGCTTCAGAAATAAGTAAATAACTACATGCGTTTTTTTATCGAAGGGGTCCCCCTACAATTGAATTATTTTTCTTATGCGATGGTACGAAACCCTTCGTGTGTGAGTCCGACTTACTCTTGATCAGTTTTATTCTGTTTAACGGCATAGCGGAATTTATGGAGCGGAAAAAAATCTGTAGTATCATAATCTTACTAGTGATCCATGGTCTAATGGGTTTCAAGCTTGCTTCACACACATTAGATGTAGTGAGTACGGCTTGATCTCACTCACACACGAGTAAGACAAGCCATACTCCACCACGCTGGCTCAGTGCGAGTTGATGGAGGGGTTTAACGACCACTACCACGTAGCTTTAGAAGCCGGGACCGACAGCTTAACATGCCATCCGAAACACTGAACGTCCGATAATGTACTTAACACGTTCACAACGGCATCGGGTCGAATGTAACCGATGTATAACTTTCCTGCGGTGCGAGAGAGAATTTGCTGTTCCTTACCCTGGTGCGGGATAGATATATCTGGATCTAGCAAGAATAAAAAAGGGATAGGTAGTGTTTTGACAATGTCTACTGGAATATAAGCAATATAGGTAATAAAATACGTATCGGTTACTTTCGACCCTATGCCGAACAGGGCGAAAAAAATTTTCATCTGGTACGGCTATCGTGTCGTCAAGATCCGATGCCCGATGACCCGATAGCCGTGCTAGATGTAAGTCTAGTTGAGCTAGTGCAGTCCAAGTGTATGGGTGTTGGCAGTGACAATTAGTGATTTATCGATCATGAAGCGATCGCGTAAAACATTGTTTTTAGTGAACAACAAGAAAACGAACATGAAACGGCTAAAACGAAAAAAGGGGATGTAACTGCCAGGAGGATAATTATTGGTAAGCGTAACATATCTGCCAATAATATTTACACAAGTCCATCAACCGGGCAGACGTTGCAAGTACTGCAAAATGCAGCCCCTGCGACTGCGTCTACCAGCAATCCTGCCAATCGGCGTGTGCAAATATTAGAAGATAAGATTATTCAGCCCGCAATCATTACTACTCCAGTGAATTAAAATTATTCTCCTATAAGCAGTGATGACGAGTTAGAGATTTTTTCGACACTGAACCGTCAAGTCAGACAAAAACAGTTAAGTGTCAACTTAGCGGAAGAGAACAAAATTTCAAACCTCCCAGACTCTAACATTTTAGACAACCATACCTTTACTACTCCGAAGAGCCGTAAGAAACTAAATTCATCCAAAAGTGCTAACTTAAGCCCTGCATTAACTACAAAGCAGCATCAGAAAAATTAAAATGATCTCTTGCCACTTCAAAAAGAAGAAAAACACATGTCCTCCGCACTAACAAGTCGGTGTGGATCTTTAAATGACATTTCGGTGTCTAACATGGTATCTCTTAATTCATCGTTTAATGAAGAGGAGCTTTTTAATCTCCTGAACACAACTCAAAAAGACGAACAAATACCTGCGACTAAAACTAAAAATGGAGCATGACAATGATAATTATTTATCCCAACCATCGACCTCTGGAATGAACCTGTCTACAAAAACGTCACAAAAACAAAACAAAATACTCCAAACCCTACCTTCCGACTCTAACTCTGATGAAAGCAGCGATTCTTCTTCTAGTGGCTCCACTGACTCTTCATCTGAAGATACTGAAGTGAATCCCAAAATGTCGCATCCTATAGCTAATTCTCGCCCCTTATTGGCTACCAATAACGAAGATGACGAATGGGAAGATATTACAGACAGCCCGATGAGTTTCGAAGAATTTCAGGGAGCAGTGCAAATTTCTATACCGCCAAATACCGAGACTCCATATGATTATTTTAAGTTGTTTGTTACTGACGAGATTATTGATAAAATTGTGCATGAAACAAATAACTTCGCTAACAAATCTGTGGGTACAAATTTGTGGAAGCCAACCGATTAAGAAGAAATGCACACATTTTTCGCGATTTTGCTTGCAATGGGTCTTGTCAAAGTGCCACATCTCGGTGACTATTGGTCAAAAAATAAATTGTACAGAAACGAATACATAAGTTCATTAATGCCTAGAGATCGATTTCTAGGTTTGCTGAAGTACTGGCATTTTAGTAACGACAACAATTCAGGAAATGACAAAATACATAAATTTCGAGAAGTTTATACCATGTTTATGACTCAATTTAAAGATGTATTAAAGCCGGGTAAAGTATTGGTAGTAGATGAAAGTATGGTGCCTTGGCGAGGCAGACTACATTTTCGGCAGTACATAAAAAATAAATCCCACAGATACGGTGTAAAATTGTATAAAGTGTGTACGCCAGAGGGATATACATTAAACGTGGTCGTTTACACCGGCAAAAATGAGGGAGAAAATCAACGAGAAATGAATCACGGTCAGAAAGTCGTTATGAACCTCTTGAAAGATTATGAAAATGAGGGACGGACTGTCGTTGCTGTCAATTTTTATTCGTCGATCGGATTAGCAGAAGCATTGCTCGATCTTAAAACATTCTATTGCGGGACTTTGAGATCCAATAGAAAAGATTTACCAAAAACTGTAATCAGTACAAAGCTAAAGAAGGGCAACATTACAGGCAAGATGAACAAGAAAGGCATACGTGTACTTAACAAACAACCTGTACTGATGATGAGTACATGCACAGATCATGATACAACACTAAAAAGTACTGGAAAGAAACGAAGAGGGACAGATGAAGAAGTGTTAAAGCCTGCATGTGTACTAACTTATAATAATTTCAAAAAAGGTATTGATCTCAGCGACCAAATGTCGTCTTACTACTCAACTTTAAAACGTTGCCTCAAATGGTACAGAAAGGTGGTGATGGAGCTATTGTTTGGAACGTCTTTCATAAACGCTTTGAGTAGGTAGATAATGACAGTTTAAATTCACTTCACGATCGTTCGGGCCTACGGGCTCGACAGATGGATCGAAAAACCTATCGACAGATGGATCGAAAAACCTATTGACAGTTCAAATTCATTTCACGATCGTTCGGGCCTACGGGCTCGACAGATGGATCGAAAACCTATCGACAGATGGATCGAAAAACCTATTGACAGTTCAAATTCATTTCACGACGTAGAGCCTAAGTTCGGGGTCGGATGATTCTTGATCCAGAACCAGGCTGCTACACAATATAATGTTATTAATATTCGAAATATTTGTAGTCTTATGCAGATTTCCAAGTGAATCATACCGATTTCAATATGAAATTTTTAAAACAAAAAAGTACATTACACTTAGATAAATTATGTACTTCTGACTCAACTAAAATACTTCGCCATGGTAACCTGTTACCAAATTCCATACGATGTCTGATATGCGGGCCGTCAAACTGCGGGAAAACGAATCTGATGGTCGGTCTTCTATTACATGAAAACGGGCTCCACTTCCAGAATATTTACGTTTATTCAAAAACCTTACATCAACCAAAATACGAATTTCTTGAGAAGGTCTTAAGTTTAGTTCCGAGTATATCGTTCTTTAAATTCCATGCTAATCAGCAAGTACTCAGCACGGAGGAAGCGCAATCAAACTCAGTAATTATATTTGATGATGTCTCATGTGAAAATCAAAACAACATGCGTGATTATTTCGCAATGGGCAGACACAAAAATATTGATTGTTTTTATTTAAACCAGACTTATACTAAAATACCCAAACAACTTGTTAGAGACAATGCAAACCTACTTGTACTTTTTAAACAAGATGACATTAATTTACGACATATATATGATGAACATGTTAACACGGATATGACATGGAACGAATTTCGAGAAATGTGTTCAAAAATATGGAACGATTCTTATAGCTACTTGGTCATAAACAAAGATTGTGAAAAAAATAAAGGGTGCTATCGTAAACAGTTTGACACGTTCGTCGTTTTTACCTGAGTGAAAGTATATATAAATGCTGTTTTATTCGATAGCTTAGCACTTAGCTTAGAAGAGGACGAGCATACAAGATATTATTTAGATATGGAAAATAACTTAAAGGAAATCGTAACTGCTGCCGAAGCAGTAAAGAAAAAGTTTAAAAAAATGCGTAACGTTGAATCAGAATATGAAAGAGCTATAGGAAACGTGTTCAAACCAGTTCTTAGCCCCCTTAATAAAATTACTGATGCTATGAGGCAAACAGAGAGCAAAGAAACAACATGTCCTATCAAAAATGGAGAGACGAAATTTGAAAATGAAATCGACGATTCCATTGACCGGAGTGCAGCCGATGACACTTTACGAAATATAAGACGTTCTGATCAATTTATGACACCTACTCATAGCTTAGATCGTGCAGCGGAAATGGAAGGCGAAGATTCTGACAACGACTTTAATGAAGGACAAGAATCTGATATATCTCAAAATTCGATTGAGTCTGATGCAAACACTCAGAACCAAAATTGTTCATCATGGTCGCTTACATCGGAGTATTTAAAGAATACTCCTTTTGGAGTAAGAGTCGAAAGAGGAAAACTTTTGATGGGCTCAGCGAATGTAAATATCACCGATAAAACCATTACAATAGGAACATCTGATTACAATAAGACTCGAGGCTTGATGGAATTGCTAACCAAAAAATTACCAGACTTGGCAGATATAACAAAGGAAGACTTGGCAAATTACAAGTTAATGCTGTTGGAGACAAATGCACATAGGCGAGATTACGACTCAAATAAACCAGTAAAAAGCAACAAAGGAATAAAATACTTAAACATTATTAAACCGCTATTTAATAAACATGACAATAGTGAAAGCAATCAGGTTCAAGGTTCAGGTTTACCTGTACTAAAAAAATGGAAGAAAAATATAGACTATGTCTACTGGGATGATCCAAATGAGCTAGTGGATAGGTTAAAACTACTTATAGCATCTCGTGACGCTGGAAACACTGGACTTGATAATGAAATAATATCCATCATAGAAGAACTCAAAGAAAGTGGTTTGCTTGGTTAGAATAAATAATCATACTTAAATTATTTTGAGCACTTCATCTTCAACTCTCTACAAATAACTAGGGTAATCTACCTCAGTACTATGAATATTGATAAATTCGGTCACCATGTTCATAAACGTTTACGTTTATCTGAATTGTTTGATTTTACTGACAATGCGTTGACCAAAAACGAAGAAGGACTTTTTGATCTTCAGTCGTCACGATTAAAAGGTTTAAAGGCACCACAAGAGTCAGACGACGCCGTAAACAAGGAGTACGTTGATATGAAGAGTAAAGATTTACGGGAAGATTGTCAATTTCTACTGAACGAAGCAATTAAAGATATACAAGGAGTGCTGAATAACTTTATAAAGGATGTTTATACGAGGAGTGAATTAGATAATATCATTAAATCGTTGAACAAAGATGAAGCAGCAGGTGGTAAACGAAATACATAAAAATGCAAGAAAAAATTTTTCTCGTCGATCAGTGCTTCTCAAAGGAATTGATGATTTGTGGCAGGCAGATTTGATAGATGTTATTTCATTGAAAATTTATAATAAAGGTTATAAGTTTATTCTTGTCGTTATTGATTGCTTCTCAAAATATGCGTGGGCTGTACCTCTTAAAACTAAATCTAAACAAGAAATGTGTCAAGTCTTCGAAAGCATCTTGCAGAAAAGTAGAAGACAACCAAATAATCTACAAACAGATATGGGAACTGAATTCTACAACGATGAATTCAAAAGACTAATGAAAACCTACAAAATAAATCACTATTCTACATATTCAGTTAAAAAAGCATCCATAGTGGAAAGATTAATCAGAACATTAAAAGCACATCTCTATAAGAATTTTTCTTTTAAAGGTAGTTACAAGTGGCTAGGTAAACCATTAGAAAGTGTAGTTCATTCTTACAATCATACAAAACATCGTGTTACGCAAGAGGAGCCTGCAAAAGTAACAAAGTTAAATGCAAGCAAAGTATTAGACAATATCAAAAAGTTCCAGAGTAAAACTAATCACGTTAAGAAACCTAAATTTTGTGTTGGCGATAACGTAAGAATAAGTAAATACAAAAGCTGTTTTAAAAAAGGCTATACGCCTAATTGGTCGACAGAAATATTTCTTATCAAGAAGGTAAACAACACGATTCCTGTTACTTATTTGATTGAAGATAGTCGTCGTCAACCGATTTTAGGAAGTTTTTATGATCAAGAACTCCAGAAGACCAAATATCCTGATGTATATTTAATTGAAAAAGTCATAAGAAAAAAAGGGAATAAGTTGTTTGTAAAATGGTTAGGTTTAGATGAAACTCAAAATAGTTGGATCGATAAAAAGGCAATGGTATAAACTATAACCTTAGTCTATTATCAGTAATGCATGGCGGAGGTCTTATTAACAGTTTTATCAATAATTTACCGATCGAGCTACATCTACCTGGCTATAATTATTGTGGTCCTGGAACAAAGCTGGTGAAGCGTCTAGCACGTGGAGATAAGGGCATCAATCTATTGGACAACGCATGTATGCATCACGACATAGCGTATACGAAATTCTCTGATTTAGAAAACCGACATAAAGCTGATTTGGATTTACTGAATATGACAAAACAGAGACTACGATCAAAAGACGCTAAGCGTGGTGAAAAGATAGCTTCTTGGTTGGTTAATAAAGTCATGAAGACAAAACTTAAAACCGGGTCTGGGGTACGACGTTTTAAAGATATGGTATCTAAAATAAAAGGTCATCTTCAGAAATTAAAACCAAAAAATAGTAATAGTGCTATTAAAGTTGCTTATGCGGTCGCCAAAAAGTTAATTGATGTAGATACCAAACACAACATAAGGATACCACGAATTATTCCTCTCCCTAAAAGTGGAGGATTTCTTCCTTTAATACCTATCTTTGCTGGGTTGTCTGCTTTAGGAAGTCTTGCTGGAGGGGCAGCTGGAATAGCAAAAAGTGTTAATGATTATAAAGCTGCTCAAGAAAGTTTGCGAGAATCAAAACGTCACAATCAAAAGATGGAATCAATTTCAGTGGGTCGAGGCTTATACATCAAACCTTACAAAAAAGGTAGTGGCTTGTTTATTAAATCAAAAAACTAATAAACAGGCTGCCTAAGCATGCTCTGACCAATTTAGATATCATCGAATATGCTAGAGAAATACCATATTTTCGTGGAGTTTACATGAAAGATGCTTTACCACGAAAACCAAGAAGTATAGAATGTGGTATTATAAATTTAGACGATTCGCACAATGCCGGAACACACTGGGTAGCCTACATAAAACTGAAAGACTATTATGAATATTTTGACAGCTTTGGAAACTTGAAGCCGCCGGTAGAAGTTGTGAAATATCTCAATACTCCTAATTTGTATTACAATTATACTCGATATCAGACTTATGAAAGTGTGAACTGTGGACATTTATGTTTAAAGTACTTGCAAGATTTTTGGAATAAACATATAAAGTATTGATGTTAGCGTTTATTTTCACCATTGTTAAAATGTCATTCACCCTATCAATAACAGGCAATACGTCGCTTTTAATTACGAATTATTCTCCTACATTACAACTAGAGGGAGAATATGAGTGCGCTCTGCTATACCTATCTACCTTTAATTCAATTCCAAACGTTGATAGTACAAATAACAAGTTTTATTACGGTGAAAATGATGTTATTGAAATTCCTGAAGGAACATACGAATTGCAAGATATAAACGACTACCTGAAAGGAAAATTGCAAGACATCAACTTTAATTTATCATGCAACAATAATACATTGAAAACGTACATTATCAGCAACAAAGCTATTCATTTTGAGAAAGAAAATAGTCTAGGAAATTTGTTAGGATTTGGTAATCAACCGCTTGAAGCTAATATATTACACGAATCACAATATCCTGTTAATATGCTTTCAACAACTGTGGTGAGAATAGAATGTGATATAGTGAGTGGATCATATATAAATGGCATATCAAGTCACATTATACATGAGTTTGCTCCTAACGTTCCACCAGGTTATAGGTTAATAGAAATACCAAAGAACGTTATTTATTTTCCCGTAAACCAAAATAACATAAGCACCATAACTGTAAGGATATTGGACATTAAGAATAATTTAATTAATTTACGTGGTGAAGAAGTTCAACTGTATTTACACCTTAAGAAAAAATGATTGATTTTAATAAAAACTTATCACGACTACCAAAAACGATTAGTCACACTTCAATCTCTCACAAGGAAAGGACTTGGAAGAAGAAGAAACTAACTGCAAAAAATATAAAATTCCTTAAACAAATTGGACTTTTATCATGAGTAACATTCTAGATATTTTGAGTGCGCCTGTCTATGATAATAGCATTGATGGTATTGAGATTCATTCGTATAAACCTTATGTCACTACATTCAATCGTAATGATGAAATTCGTATACCGATTAATCAACAAGATCTGTACATACTCCCATCGGCAAGCACGTTATATTTGGAAGGTGTCGTCAATGTTTCGAAGAACGCTGCAAAGGAAACGGTTGCTAGTGTGCAGTTTACAAATAATCCGCTGTTATACTTTTTTCAAGATATTCGTTATGAATTGAATGGAGTTGAAGTAGATAAGGTTAAAAACGCTGGAATTACTACTACAATGAAGTCACTGTTGTCTATGAATGATAGTGAGTCAAAGATGTCTAAAGCGTGGGGTTGGGATATCAATGGCACGAAAAACGTGCAATCAGGAAAATTTTCAGCGTCGATACCTCTGTGTAACATCCTAGGATTTGCAGAAGATTATAAGAAAGTTATAATCAACTGCAAACATGAACTTGTTCTTCTTCGCAGTAACACAAACCTGAATGCTCTAAAATTAAATACCGGTGAAGTCGTAGAAGACGTAAAAATTCATAAAATTATATGGCGAGTTCCACATGTAAAAGTGAGTGACGCGGAAAGAATCAATCTTCTACGATTGTTGGAAAAGGATAGATCTATCCAAGTACCATTTAGAAATTGGGATTTGTATGAATATCCCTTGCTGCCAAGAACTACAAAGCATACATGGTCAATCAAAACATCTTCCCAGATTGAAAAACCACGATATGTTATACTAGGGTTGCAGACCAATCGCAAAAACGACGCTCACAAAGACATGTCACAATTCGATCATTGTAATTTGCGTGATGTAAAAGTATATCTAAACTCAACCTACTTTCCGTACGACAATATGAACGTAAGTTTTACTAACGACAATATTGCTATATTATACGAGCAATACGTTAGATTTCAGCAGTCTTATTACGGCAGAAGAACTGAGCCATTGTTGAGTGCAAAAGAGTTCAAAGAGTTGGCTCCTCTTTTTGTTATAGACTGTTCAAGACAAAGCGATAATCTGAAATCTGGACCGGTGGTTAATGTACGCCTAGAGCTCGAGAGTGAAGTAGAAATACCTGATCAAACGTCGGCGTATTGTCTTATTCTGAATGAATGTTTAATTGAATATAAACCATTAAGTAATATTGTAAGAAAATTATCATGAATACAAAAACTTTATTTGTAGACGTACAAGGTTTTAAAAATGCTGAGAATGATTTCATTGTTAAAGAACTTGCGTTGGCTACAGCCGAATACACTCAAGTATTTCTCATCAAGCCTCCGTATCCTTATCGATATTTATCAGAAGTGGAAAAGAAACGTGTACAATGGATTGAAAACAATCTCGGGTACAGATGGGGTGAGGGACACGTTGATTTTCTGCAGTTCAAAAGTATTATCAAACCATATCTAGAGAACAAACTTTTAATAGTTAAAGGTTTAGAAAAGGTAAAATGGTTGAAAGAATTGTGTGAGAACTGTGCAATAATAAACATAGAAGAAAAAGGATGTCCAAATTTAAAACAGTTGTTTGAGATGTTTAAATCACATCTCAATGATTTCAGTTGTATAACTCACAAATCCAATTGTGCTCTAAGAAACGTATTATGTATTAAAAAATGGTTTAAAGATAAACAAATAACTATGTAATTATTTTACTTTTGTTTTATGAGTGTATGTGTTATCGATTAGTTTAAAAAATGATTAATAATAAATGTTTGTTTACCTAAATTATTGATTTTATTTCAGCATCCCTTTAAACTACACAAGGGTTAAAGACTTAAAGTACATAAATAAAACATCAAAATAAATTAATAGTGAATTTTATTTATTTAAATAGAATCATTGCATATTTTTTTACAAATTTTATTCACTAAATTCTCTGACAAGTCCATTATTTCATCTACTACTTCCGATTGTACGTACTGTACGCTTACAACACTATCATCTGTACAAGTCTGAGGTCCATTTAAGTCGTAAATTTCTATCTTAATCAAACGAAGAGGTCTTTTCGGGGCCTTTGTTATTACGTATGATGACAACACTGTCGGATTTAATTTATTTCTGTCCAATCTCATCTTTTTCTTCTTTTTCTTTTCTTTGGTGTCTTGACTGGGTGTAGAATCTTGCAGAACGTCGTCATAATTTTGAGGCTGAGCGTGTTGGAACCACAAGTCAGAGGGATCCATTGACTGTAAAACAAAAAACATGATGTAGTTTACTGCGAAAATAAACTTTATAATAATCATCCAAAAATAAACAGTATGTTTTACCTCGTTTAATATAGACATAATCTTGGAGTAATGAACCGCGTCCTCTTCTTAAGCTACCTTCTTTAGAAATGGTCATTATCACGTTGTAATAAAACAAATCACCTAATCTTGCATTTCTTAATAAAATTTTGCTTACGTTAATATGCACATATTGTTATATTTTTCAAATTGAGTTCATTGAACGCAACACGTGCAATATTCACGTTGCGATTAGTCATCATAATCATTTCAACGTTATCGCTTTCAAGCGATATGTTCCATCTTTTAGAAAACCATTCTAAAGTACCTAACCTCTACATACAAGTCCACTCCGGCTGATATCTGACATTAAGTAGGGTATGTTGTAACATTAAGCTTAAAAAGAAACACGAAACATAACCGGGAACACATTTTTTATTTTAATATAACAATATTCACTTAAAAGCTATAGTTTAGAGTCTATGTTGATTCATATTTTATTTTTAAAACAATATTCACTAAGCACGATATTTTATTTTTAAAACAATATTCACTTACAAGCTATAGTTTAGAGACAAGTTATATTCATACATATACAGCTCAAAATGCTGATTCATGACCCCATGAAAGAGTTGATATTTTATTTTTTAGAATGATGCGCTTATCATCATTACTTGAGAGAGCTATTTTATTAAGCGACTGTGTAAAAATTTCATGTTTTAATGACCTGAATACCATATTTTTTTTCCTAACTAAATTATTATCTAATAAAACACCTTTATAGTCCTTAAAACTCAATGTTTTCACAACAGATTTTTTGGTTCCTTTAGCTTTTTTTAATTCAGTATCTTCAGTTTTTATGGAATAAAGTTTAGACCGTAGGCCTACAAATTCGACTATAAGCTGACCTCCTAGCTCATCTTTAAATAACCCAGGCACTTTTTTATTATGCCTCCTTATACCATACATATTATTACACGCGTAGTTGCTAGTGTCGAAGTATTGAGGGAAATGGTATTTTATGTCTTTGTAGACATCTTTCGTTGTTATGGAATACAGAAAACTGTCAGTATCTGTGTAACACATTTTTATATTAGGGCCATAAAAAGGTTTCATAACAGAATAGTGAAAGTCGTACATATGACTCTTAGATATTTCCAAAACAGAAAAACCAATGTAAATTGGTTTATCGAGAGTAATTTTTTCAGGATTCATCTGGACCGCTACAAAATTTTCAGTAAAAATAGTTGAGCTATGGTAATTAGGTCGAGCTATTAGTTGCTCTGCGCCTAAATGTTTTTTCGTTTTGTTATGTTTATCAGACCACTGATTTACTAATTTAACATTTAACCTTTTTTCCGTATCCTCAAGGGTTTTACCAAAAATGCTATTGTTTAATAATTTAAAAAAGTCTTGTTCAAATTGAGATTTAGCTTTTTGCCTCAATTCCGTATTTAAATCAATATATTGTTTCAAATATGGACCTTGTTTAAATTTAATAACTCTGTGTATGCTTTTTAATTTAAGTCCATGTTTCAGACACGTTTTCAAATGAATATAGTGCATAACATAATTATATTTGTCATACAAATTCGGTATCAGTTTACTCGTTTTAGATCCAGGCGGTACAAATTTTTGTGGGCAGAAAGGTAAATCGTTATGATGATCATGTAGAGATTCAGGATATTCTAGATCGACATCAAAAATGTAACCTACATCTGAATTGTCTTGTAAACAGAGAATGTCAGAAACTTGAAACACAGGATTTTCGATCAATTCGAAATCAGAGTGTGGTAAATAACTACACATAGCAAATCCGTACAAATTATTACAATCTATATACAATAAGTAATTATCAGGATTCGAGGGGTTGTAGTTCGAGAGGTACTTATTATTAGCACTGGCATAGCGAGTAGAACATAAACAAACACCTCCACGAATACCTTTTTGTATCATTCTGATAATTTCCAGATCATCTATTAATTCTAATTTTACTTCTGTTTTTAACAGCATTGCATCGAAGCTTAAGCTGGGAGCCGTTATGTAAAAGGCTGGGTCTAACCTATAATTAGTTTTACACGTCTTTCTAAAACTCTCAAAAATATCCGTCAACAGCATTACATCTGATTTTAAGTATAGATCGGTATATTGACCAAGGTTTGACAAATGGAATAAGCGCCACACACACTGTGCGTGAGCATAATCTGACTCTGAAATAACCTCATCAGTTAAACTGCTGTAGAAACACTCACGCGGAGGTAATTTATTTTCATCATAACGTTTCCATTTATTCATGTACTCGTAAGGATAAATACCTTTACGTCTCAATAAGTCGAATTGCTGTTTATCGGGGTAGCAACGAGAGAGGTGGATAAAATCTTCGATTACTAAATTTTCTGCAACTTTTTCTAAACTAGTACCTAAAAATGCGAATGAGTCAACAAAACGAACAGCCATATAGTCATTATTGTTAACAGGAAAGAACTTTGTAAAAGACACATAATTTTCTTTTGTTCTTGCGATAACATTTATGTTTCCGTGCATTTCACCTAGCTCTCGTATAAACAAATGACAGTCATAGCCTGACAGGTTGTGGAAAAAAATTGGGACGAAAGATTTAGGGAGCTTAAATCGAAGGTTACAATAATCATGAGCTGCCCCGCGGTAGCGTCCAGTCAAATGACAATGATCTTTAACCTTTCCTTCAAACATTAACTTATTACAGAGGTAACAATTTTTCGACTCTAAAAAGTTTTTCAGCTCATTTTCATTAAGGGGTAACATGTCGATAGGATCGTTTAGTATTTTACTTATCGTTTCAACGTCTTCGCCTAATATTTTTAAAAACTGTTGAATACAGTCCGGACCTCGGTATGATTGATATCGATTTAAAGACGCATCGTAGGAGCAAACAATATAATATCCGAACGCTACTGGAACGTGTTTTTGAATCGACTCCGTAAAATTCGAGTTTTTCTCCGAACAGGGTTGTAACATAGACTCAAAATCTGCGTAAATGACAAATGGCATATCATGCATGCGTTCGAAATGTTTGAACTGTATCAATGTCCCTTTATCAGGCAATGACGTTTTAACACCACTGCACACATGCTCATTACGCTTTTTATCATTAGAAAAAAATAACAAGCAATCATCACAAAAAAATATTCTACCATCATGTTTAGTTATCTGAGACCTTACAAGCCTACTCAAATCCTTAATAAGACAATAATGTGTTAGCGCACCCGATTCCAAAAACAATAAATTTATACGATGCTTCCGCCCCTTGTGAACAGATTTGTATAAAGGTCCTACAACAACAGACTTTTCACTGAGACCATAAATATTAATACTTATGTTATCGTTATTCTTTTCAAAAATCTTTACATCCCTGAAACCTGCTGGAAACTTCATGTTTTTTGTGTTAAGCACAGTATCGAAATGAGGATATGAACTCGTTCGGTGTGAATTTTGTTGTGCAGGAAATAAAGCGGCCATTATGCACCATAGAAAACAGAAATTATCTGAGTTCTGAATATTGACACACGCTCGTTTTAATTTAATAGGTCTAGGAAGATCGATAAACCTTGAACCTCTTAGTGGATTATATTTGTTGATATTGACTTCCAGATACGAATTTGCTACAAAACTCCAACCACTGTCTCTCTCCTGAAATTCATCGATTTTTGCAACAATCAAATTTACAGCGTTTTTGTAAATATCTTCAAAATCATAATGTTTGTGAATCACTTTATTGGGCGTGGCGAACGATTTAATCTCCCGTTCATCATTCTTAGGTAAGGAGAACTCAGCATACAGTTCAAAATTTACCTTAACGCTGTTAAAGGAGCCGATCCGCGCCTCTATCAGCTCACGTACGCGTGACCGCAGCGAGCGCAGATAGATGTTCGGAGGGCAAGCATTAGAGCCCGCGCCGCCCGCCGCCGCCCCCGAGTCCACGTTGCTTAGTCTGTACGTTGCGATTCGACTGCGGAAAGCACTGGATATCTTCTCAAGACCCTCACCCTTAATAACAGCATTATTATTTTTGTGTACAGTGCTGCGCAAATGAGCTGACAAACTTTTACTTTTTACAGAGACATCACAGGATGTACAATATACTAATCTATTATTAGACATCTTAATTATATGTAAGGACAAAACCTAAGAAATGATAAATAAAACCTATCTAAAGTCTCCACAATATAAAAGGGTCGGTAGCCCAAACTAAATTTAACCTTATTACGTCAGTGACACGGACGCTGTCACCGAGCCTTTTATTTTGTGAAGACTGTACCTAAGTTACACCTAATTTTTACTACCTACCTACCTTTCGTGGGGCCTACAATAAAGGATGCCTGCCTACCTAATAAATTATAAAGTAAACATAGTAAACTTATTAAATAAATTTTATTAACCAATAAATCTAATCTAAGTTTTTCTTATCACCGAAGAAAAATCCCTCTTCAGTAAAAGACGTCTTGCAGAGTTTTAAGAGCTCTCGCAGGAGTCCCAGTTGTGGTGAATTGAAGTCAGCTTGATACTTCAATGCCAGCACCGCCTTCTCGTAGCGTTTGCGAGGTTCCACGTCTTTGATATCCGCCACCTGGTAGAGTTTCAGGTCCAAGTAGAGGTCACCCTCCAGTTTAATACTTCGCCGCACGACGCCGTCGGCAACCCGCTTCGAGTATGAAGACCTCAGCTCTGGTTTCTTACAGATCACCTCGTCCTCGCTTTCGGAATCCAAAGCGCGCCAACTCTCTTCAGGCTTCTTAGTAACAACGCTCTGCTGCACCTTGCGTTTGGCTGGAGGCTTCAGGTCCTTTTGCGGTTTGCGTCTGTGAAACAAAACAAAAGTTATTTACTGGACGTCTAGATACCTAAATATTGACAGAAAAATATAGAAAGAGAGATTTTAGAATCCCTGTTAAAACTAAACACATAATATGTCGTGACATAGCCTTATTTTATTCATACTTGCTGCTCGGTTCGAACTAGGATTCATGTATTAAAAGTCACAAAAAATATTCACCTTTGTACTGTATCGTCGTCAGATTCGGCGGCACGCTTCGATGATGTCTGCTTAGCGGGAACCTTCCTTTTGTTCCTGAAAACATAAACATCACTGTAGCATATTGCAATTGTGTAGAATGTAATTATCAAAATCTATCGTTGAAAATAAAAACTTAATTACCTCACAATCTCCGATTCCTCATCCGATTCAGCTACACGCTTTGATGCCGTCGGCTTAGCGGGAACCTTCCTTTTGTTCCTGAAAACATAAACATCACTGTAGCATATTGCAATTGTGTAGAATGTAATTATCAAAATCTATCGTTGAAAATAAAAACTTAATTACCTCACAATCTCCGATTCCTCATCCGATTCGGCTACACGCTTTGATGCCGTCGGCTTAGCGGGAACCTTCCTTTTGTTCCTGAAAACATAAACATCACTGTAGCATATTTCAATTTTGTAAAATGTTATTTATCAAAATCTATAGTTCAAAATAATAAGTTAATTACCTCACAATCTCCGATTCCTCGTCCGATTCGACTACACGCTTTGTTGACTTTGTAGCGGCTTTCTTTTTGTTGCTGTTAACAATAAAATATGATAGTCTATGTGAGTACCAGGGTGACGTAATATTATGAGAGCATAATAAAGATATACGTATAGCTGGTATAATGATATTTACCATAAGAAAGCAGCCTCGTCGTCCGTTTCAAACGAGTTCCGCTTCTCATTAGTCGCAGCCTTCTTCGTGTAGTACTCAGTGTCCGACCTAAAAATAAAAATAAGTACATATGTAGGTAAATGAGAAAATAAAACTAGAATATAGCTTACCAACACTCTTGCAGTACCTAAGATTAATTAGTTACAATGTAAAAACGTAAGACATGGAAAGACTAGTAAGATATCAAATAATTACATGGTATAGGTATATTCGATTATTATAACCCATTTGATCCGTCTACCGGCTAATACAATGTAGTACCCATTTTACGTACTACACTTGCATTCAAACAGGTTATAAAGCTTTTCGAATAAGTTATAACTACTTATTTATATATATTATATGGCTTATACCAGGTAGTTCTCCTTTTATGAACTACCCTAGTATCCAAACAAATAGTTATAAGCTTTGTACACCATCTATGCAAAACAAAAAACATACAATTAGTCAAGAACTATGTCTATAAAAATAACTTAAAAAACTTACTGACATGATTGTAACGCAGTGGATACGCAGCTTGCAGCAGGGATATGAAGACGGGGCGCGGTGGACCTGGAGCGCGAGCACTAGCGTGAACGTCTGTAGCTTGGTGTTACTACCAACAATGGTACAAAAGTAATTGATAATTTTTCTTTCGATTTTGGCAGTTTTATTGGAAATAAATGATGAGCATGCAAGTAATTTACAGGGTGTAATAATGAAGTCATTGTTTGTCGATACCTATTCAGTGGCGTGAAAAACTAGATTCATGAGAAAGTTTTATTAGCATTATCTATGCATAACATTTTAATTTTAACTATAAATATATTTTCCTGGTATGTATATTTACAAAACTTCACTGCGGTGTAATGAACAAATAATCATAAGAATAGTTAATTACTTACGTTTTACTCCTTACGTTTGATATAAGTAATCAACTCATAGGACAAGAAAAAAAATAAAAAATAAAATAACTCATTTACGTTATCAGTTATACCTTCAGAAATCTTGTTCAGAATAAATACCTAACCTAGTAACAACAACCTATGCTGTTAGCAAAAATAAACTCAATTATATTTACAACATAATACTCATTTACACCCTGTATAAATTTGCACACTTGCGACTATGCAAAAAATAATAGAGGTAAAATAAAATCAATTAAATGTGATGACAAACAATACCGCCAGCGGGTAACGTGAGACCGGCATCCGTCATCGATTGCATTGTTATACGAAAGCAAATCACACTAGGGTTACCAGATACAATTTATTAAAACCGGCATTGGTAACTGTGGCGATGAGCTAGCCCTATCATACCTACGTCTAACATCACATAAAATGTGTCGTGTAAAAGCTATAATCATTAATGATATGTTACATTACGTACTTTACTTACATACGTTGTACTTACCATGGATATTATACGATTCAATGACTCGCTTTACCATGCGAAGTATATTTGATACTTGCAGCGTGCTAGTTGGTGCAGTTAACGTTACAAACTCACTTTAACATTAAAGTTTTGTTTTTGTATAGTCTCATTTCGATAAAAGTTGCAACAGTTAAGGAACATTTAGAAGATGGTAACACCAAATTTTACTTTAAATAATAGATTTTAAATTTATTTATGTGAAGTGAAGTTAGTGGACACATCGTGTGTTGTTAATCCTTTAAATTATGATCACCTTGATTACAAAACTCCCTGAAGAACCAGGCTTTCAAGAAAGACAAAGCAGATCTGGTTGGGATAAGTACAAAACGAACATATTTCTTGGATTAATACGCATTGATGGTCTCTGTGTTGCTGAAAACTAATGGTGTAGTTGTTTAGATACTAGGGTAGTTCATGAAAGGAGAACTACCTGGTATAAGCCGGAAGACGGACTAAACAAACATCTTATGTTTCAGCTTCCTTTCAGTTGTTATTTAGTATATATTTACATTGTCAAAGTGAAAGTGTAGAGTCATTTGTGTAGCTGAGCAGAAAAATGGTAAGTTAAAAATAGGATATTATATTGAAAATCTAAAATTACTTGTCTGGATGCAAGTGTAGTACGTAAAATGAGTACCACATTGTATTAGCCGGAAGACGGACCAAATGAGTGATTATAGGTTTCCGAAATTATATTGAAAACTAAAATTACTTGTCTGGATGCAAGTGTAGTACGTAAAATGAGTACTACATTGTATTAGCCGGAAGACGGACCAAATGAGTGATTATAAGTTTCCGAAATTATATTGAAATGAATTTGAACTGTCAATAGGTTTTTCGATCCATCTGTCGATAGGTTTTCGATCCATCTGTCGAGCCCGTAGGCCCGAACGATCGTGAAATGAATTTGAACTGTCAATAGGTTTTTCGATCCATCTGTCGATAGGTTTTTCGATCCATCTGTCGAGCCCGTAGGCCCGAACGATCGTGAAGTGAATTTAAACTGTCATTATCTACCTACTGCTTTGATTGTTTATAATATGAAGAACGAAAATAAATTGACAAAAAAGGAGTTCATTGAACAAATTATGGAAAAATTGTGTAACACTTCTCTGAGAAAACAGAGGATAATGCCGGAAACTGATCAAATGGAAACGCCGCAAGGCAATGCAAACCATAGTTTTCAAATGGGCCCAAAGAAACGAAATTGCTCAGGATGCTATGATAAACTACGACTAACATTGGATAGCAAAACAGCCGCGAATAAGGTAAAGAAGGTTAAAACTATGTGCGAAGCGTGTAGAAAAACATATTGTCGTGATTGTTATAATAAAATACATAAGTCTAAGGTATAACTACATAATAGTTATTATATAAAAAAAAAACATTTAATTTAAAGTCCGTTTTTTTAAGATAAGACGGTCGATTACGTTTCATTAAAATTTATATGAATATTGTGTAAAACTAAAATAAGTTTTAATAAAAACTTAAAATTTATAATATATTTTAAGTAAATAGTGTTACTACTTGTTCACTAGTTGCAATATTATCTAGTAGGTATCACATAAGTCTGTCTGTTACCATATTAAAATTAATATTTTTCGATATCGATGTTTTATTTCTACCCTCAACACTACAAAAATATCGACAATCTAAACAGCCATTGCGGATATCGGGTGTAACAGATCCGATAGTTTGTTCTTTGTCTAGCCATTTCATTTTAAAGTGAATCTACCTACGAATTGAATAGTGACTAGTCCGACTATCAAAGAATATGTTATTTAAAAAAAAATATGCATAATTCATCGTAAAAACGTAGATAATAACAATTAATTAAGAGAATACCCAACGGTTATTATCGACCCGTTAACGCTATAGAATAAAGTCATGCATCGGATCGAACAGACCCTGTGCCGTAACCAGGGAAAGTTTTAAAAATTCTGTGCCGTTGCGAACGTGTTAAGATAAATTAATTATCTCATTGGTCAGGATTCGAACCTGCATTACATGTGTGAGAAGCAAGCGTGAAACCCGCTAGAAATTCAAATCAAATTCAAATTATTTAGTTATTCATTTTTATTTATTTATTTAATATACAAGTACGATATACAACATTATAGGTATACACCCAATATACAAGTACGATATACAACATTACAGGTATACACCCAATGCGCTGATTAGGTAATTCGCCACCCAATTTAGGTAAGTCGATTACATATTACATATTAAATTATATTAAACATTAAATTCAGGTCAAATTGTATTAAACATTATTAGGTATGTCAAGGGTACTGAAATAAAATGTCAATGCAAATAATAATAATAATAATAATTCCAAGACAAAACTTTCACTCATTCATCTCGCAGAACCTGCCACATTCTCGCACAATATGCTAGTTAGATTATTAGTGAAGTCTCTAGTATTGATCTCGTTTCGTATTCATAGTTTTATTATTTTTATCTACACACGTATCATAAACCCTCTTTACTGCGTACAAAAACCGCACGTTACGTTCAACATAATGTTAAACTACTTGGTAAAAACTAATTTCTTATCTGAAAAATTACACATTATGACCATAATGTGTAATTTTTCTGCATATTATGACATTCAAATTTCGAACGCCGACGCCCGCCTGCGTGCCGTCCCAAGTTTGTCTGTGAAGTTGGTACTACAGAACAAGCTAAACAACTGCAGAGCCACAATGCCGGTCAAACATGCGGTTCCTGAACCCACCAAAGAGAGCTTATGATATGTGTGTAGATAAACTAGTGTATGTAACTGTAAATAATTAGGCATAAAACTCTCGAGTGATATTATTATCACTCTCCACTTTTAATGCCCTCCATTATGTTTAAGTCACATAAACTACTATTAAATATTAAGTGTAATTGTTACGACTTTAGAATTGATGTCAGCGCGTCAATGTTTGTGTTCACACCACACTGAGAAAAGGAATATTTTTTCTGAGAAAAACAGCCGTGAGAGAAAACTTTCAAAACGGACGAACGGATGGACAGGCAGATAGACGCACAACGAAGTGGTCTTATAAGGTTTTTTCTCTCTCTTGTTGTTACGAAACCCTAAAATCCCGAAAAAACACGTCCCTTCTTCGGAGAACCCCTTTCGTTTTTTTATTCTTTATAGGGCTATGTCTATATTTTAGATATCATGATTTCATTAGTTTTGGAACGGCCAAAACTTTGAAGTAGACTTTGCGGCACTCCCACGCTAAAACTATTGACTATAAGAACTAAAGACAAGTACTTATTAAAGGAAATTTTCTTTAGTTCACTCCATTCAAAGACTGTTTATCGCAAATAGAACTGCTGAAGCAATATGTAAAAAAATGCAAATTTTGGCCCCTTCAATTCAAGATGGCGCCTAACGATGTTACCTCTCGAGGGCTACTTACATTTTTTATGAGTAGCCACACCTAAGCAATACAAATCAAAACGTTTTCTACTCCACCATCTGTTGGGTGAAGTCGCTTTTTGTCCCCACTGATTGGATTATAAGTGAACCATTTTGTATGTATGTTCAAATCTGGAATCGCATGCTTCAGTATATAACTCTGAGTGAACGGTTTTGTATGTAAATTCAAAATTGGAATCATTCTTTAAATGGCGGTTAGAGTTAATATATTATGCTCATTTGCTTATTAGGGAACTGAGTCCGCAGCACATTACAAAAGAGGTACAGTACAAAATAGTAGTTTATGTGACTGCTACATAATGGAGGGCATTAAAACTCGAGTTTCGAGAGAGTTTTAATGCCTAATTATGTACATACACTAGTTTATCTACACACATATCATAAGCTTTCTTTGATGTATCAGGAACCGCATGTTCGACCGGCATTGTGGCATTGATCATTGCTCTGCAGTTGTTTAGCTTGTTCAGTAGTACGAACTTCACAGAAAAACTAGGGGCGGCACGTAGGTGGGCGTCGGCATTCGAAATTTGAATATCATAATTTGACAAATTTCGGTACATTGTGGTCATAATTTATCAATATTCAGATAAGAAATGAGTTTTTACCAAGAAGTTTATCATTATGCTGGTCGTAATGTGCGGTTTCTGGACGCAGTATGATACGTGTGTAGAGAAAATAATTTTTGAATGGCTTTTAGTGCGTGAGTGTTTAAACTTGTGTCTATTACTTTACTTTATTAGCTGAACCCGCATTGTTTCACTGCACATATTTACTGTGTTGGCTGGAAGAGATTTCTTTTAGGAATAAGCCCGCCTTTGTACATGTTATTTCTCACTGTATTAAATGTTTTTACTGTTGTTCTATGCAATAAAGGATATAATAATAATAGACAACGATACACATACATAGAAAGATAAATATCAACTTAGATAGATAAACAACCATGACTAGGGTACAAACATCCGTTCTCATCAAACAATTATCTGCCCCCACCGGGACTCGAAACCGGGACTCTTGGGTTCGTAGGCAAGGTCACTGCCGACTCGGCCATTCGGGTCGTCATTGGCAGCGTAGTGTGTACGAGATAGATGCACTTTGAAAAGTCTGGTCTGGCGGGTGGGTGTCGACGGCGCTTCCAGTCTGATCAGGGCCCTAACCAGATCCGAACAGTCAACTACACCATGGCAAATGTTGCATAGCAGACTCATGTCCATCATGACTCCATGGGACTTAAGGCTGACGACGTTATGATGTCGGAATTCTACTGTGTATGCAAAGAGTTTCGGTAATCTGAAGTGCGGTTCTAAATCTGACGACTCGAATGACCGAGTCGGCAGTGACCCTGCCTACGAAGCCAGGGCTCCCGGTCGAGTCCCGGTGGGGGCAAATGTTTGTTTGATGAGAACGGATGTTTGTACCCTAGGCATGGTTGTTTATCTATCTAAGTATAATATTTATCTCTATTAGTATGTGTATAGTTGTCTAGTACCCAAGACACAGGGAATCCTAGTTTGGGGCTAGATCAATGTGTTTAAATAGTGTCAAAGGTATTATTATATTATTATTATTAAAAAAATAAAGAGTATGAAAGTTTCCAGCTTATTATCTCACATTTTAATATCTCGAAGTTGTCCTTATTTTATTGCAATAACGCACAATTCACAACCAAATCAAAGTTCACACATTTTATGTTAATTTGAAGTTTTATATATGGTTAAATTGTTGATTTGAGTTATAACTGTTTGATCTGAGATAACTTTTTCTCTCTCTGATATAACGTTTGAGTGGGGGAAAAACCCCTTAAATTCGGTCAAATTAGCTTACTTTAAAATCAATTAGGTTCCCTATAGGATCACTTTGCTGTCCGTCTGTTTGTCTGACTGTGTTTGCATAGTGTCGCACACCCGCACGCGAATGTAGTTATTATCCTAGTACTAGTAAAATAGTGTCCAAGGTATTATTATAATGGTTTTACACCAAAAAGGCTTTTCGAAGTCGCGCCGTCAGACACTAATAAACATGTTTCAAGCGGTTTCCTTGAACAAAGCGCCGGGCCCCAAAAGTTATTAGCTAGGGTTCAGTATCTAAATTATTGGAACGCCCGTCGTCTGTAATATATGTTGTTTCTATGTAAATTTCTGATTTGCAACATAATGGAGCGCATTTATACTCGAGAGTGGGTTTATGAAACGGGCCGAAGGTGAGTTTCATAATAATATCACTCGAGAGTTTTAATGTCTAATTATGAACAGTTACATATACTTGTTTATCTACACACATAACATAAGCTCTCTTTGATGTGTTCAGGAACAGCATGTTCGACCGGCATTGTGGCATTGATCATTGCTCTGCACTTGTTTAGCTTGTTCAGTAGTACAAACTTCACAGACAAACTAGGGGCGGCACGCAGGCGGGCGTTGGTCATAATTTGACAAAATTTGGTAGATTATGGTCAGAATGTATCAATATTCAAATAATAAATGAGATTTTACCAAGAAGTTTATCATTATGCTGATCGTAACGTGCGGTTTTTGGTCGCAGTAAAGAGGGTTTATGATACGTGTATAGATAAAATGGTTTAATTTGGAGACTGCAATTAAACTAAAGGCCCGGAAATCTTCACTGACCCGGAAGTACAGCCGAGTGTGCGTGCGAGAGTGTGGCAGGTTGTGCGAGGGAGATGCATTATTGAGCTGTGAACATATTGAATTTTGTTGTTGAATTTTATTGAATTTTGCTTTCAAATTGAATTTATTTTTATTATTGAATGTGTTGCTGAATTTTTATAATATGATATTTTTTTAATTTAATGGGACTTTTCTTTTATTTATTTTCGCTTATTTTCTAATTTAATAAGGCTGGTATCTATTCGCACATCAAAAATACTGATTTGCGCAGCAAAAAACTTTTTAAGTTTTGAATATTTTAAGAGTACTTAAGTTTATGTGTTATGTATATGTTGTTGTTCTCACATGTTGAACCTAACACGAAGGATAAAGGGGGCTTCGCTTCGCTCACCCCCTTTACCCTTCACCTAAGCTACCGAGCAAAAATAAGGGATATTTGCTGCGCAAATCAGTATTTTGGATGTGCAGTTTAATATTTCCCGTTTAATAATGAATTATTTAAATATGTAATGTTGTTGTTGGAGTCGGCTGGGTTAGTGAAATGGTACAAATTTTATTGATTATAATAAATAAAATTAATTAATAAATATTGATGTCAATTCAAACCGACAACTCAGGTTGACGAACACTCAGTAGCCGGGGCCTGCTTAAAGTGTCATCCGAAACACGGAAGCGTCCAATACAAATTCCACATAGAAACGGACACCCATCCAGTACCCGTCACAGCCAGATGTTGCTACCCGCACGACCGTTTCCGATGTGCGAATACTGCTAGGCACGTCAAATGTACTTAAGATAAATCAATTATCTCACAGAACATGGTCAGCACCGGATTCGAAGCCGCATCCTCTGCATGAGCGGCGAGCGTGAAATCACTAGACCGTGGAGGTTTCTGCTGTAAATGAATAGCTTAAAAAACAACCACAAACAGAATCCAACAAAAACAAAGTTACCTGCCGTCCGAAGAACATTACTCTTCGCAGGCCACTTGAAGCGCGAGAAAAAATAAAAGTTTTCTTCGCTGTTTGTATAAAAACATACTGAAGAAGATTTATATTTGTTTTTTTTAGTATTTACGCCTGACCCTAGACTATTAGTTAAAGAACAACTATATTAGTAAAGCCAAGCATAGGTTTAATATAAAACGTAAACAAACTTGCCTTGACTTGACAACTTCGGGTCACCGCAAGCGAATGACTATCATCGAATTTCGTCGCCCATTTGTATATATCACCGTAAGATAGTCAAAACCGTTACTTGATAAACTAACGCGTTAGTTGATCAACTATCGACTGATAGTAAACCAGACCGACAGGGTTTAGAATTTACGTTTATTTTGTTCTTACATGTCAACCTAACACTTAGTCTTCACCTAAGCTATCGCAGTGTTTACCCTGGTATTTCGTTTGCAATTCAAGTTTAAACCCGTGTACTATTTAACGGTATTAACTGTTAGTTTATCAACTAACCCGTCATGTACGCTACAGTTTACTATCTGTCATCATAGATATGAATCATTTTTCTTATACGATTAGCAGTTACTGTTATATGTGGCGCCCAGTTCAGTTTATCATCAATGATGACACCAAGATATTAGTTGATCAACTATCGACTGATAGTAAACCAGACCGACAGGGTTTAGAATTTACGTTTCTTTTGTTCTTACATGTCAACCTAACACGAAGACTATTCGGGGGCTTTGCTGCGTTCGCCGCCTCTAGTCTTCACCTAAGCTACCGCAGTGTTTGCCCTGGTATTTCGTTTGCAATTCAAGTTTAAACCCGTGTACTATTTAACGGTATTAACCGTTAGTTTATCAACTAACCCGTCATATAGTAGGCAGTACGCAACAGTTTACTATCTGTCATCATAGTCTTCATCATATTCTTACTGTTATATGTGGCCCCCAGTTCAGTTTATCATCAATGATGACACCAAGATATTTAATGTGGGGTACTCTAGAGAGCACATCGCAGCTACAAGTGGAATTATTATAATCAAGCCTGTTGCATGAGAAGGAATGTATGAGTCATGAGTAATTTACTACTGGGGCTGCTTGCTTCTGTTTTAGTAAAAAACATGCATTTTGTTTTTGAAGTAGTAAGGGAAAGAAGACTGTCCTCCGGCCATGCCGTAAAAATAGAAATAGGAGGAAACTCTTTAAACGAGGAGGGATTAGATGTTTTAGGGAGCGGGATGACAGGAAATTTTATCAAAGTGGATTAAGCGCTTCTTGAAAAAATCGATCTATACAAAAATATACAGATGACGTTTTGGTTTGTGGTTCCGTGCAGCAAAAGTTTTGTAGAGGGGTGCAGAGCAGTATGTGTGACAGGGTTGTGTTGTGTAATTAAAGCATAACGATCTGCTTTTTTTTATTATCCCGTCTGCGGTGGAAGAAATAGGGCATGAACTTGTTGTCGGTTTTTTAAAACTTAACAAAACCGACTTCAAGTGAATTATGTTACTTCAATTTTAAAGGGTGGTGAGTTTAACTCTGCCACTGCCACTCCACTTGTGAGTGGTGAAGGTCTAATTAATCGTATAAGTGAAATTAGTAAAATTTAATGCTACTAAAATGTGGCCGTTTTGCCGCATGTTTATCATTGTGTAAATGTGGTTTCTTACGGCTTTTGGTTTCCTTTGTCGTGAAGCAATTTATGTGATAAACAGGTTCGTTAGTGACTTGAAAATCACCATGTAAGGAACGGAATCGGTCAGACCACAATTCAGTAACGGAAGCTTTATAAAGGAATTTAGAGAGTAAGTCCTAAAATAATTTAAAGAAAGAAATTAAGAATAACTCTGATTTATTCTATACAAATTTATCTGTTTTTTGAATTTACCTACCTTTAAAGAAATGTCTACCTATTCGGTAATCAAGAGTTAGAAAAATTAAAAGTAGGTCTAAAGAGGTAGCCAAAGAGATGTGATTAAGTCACTAGTGGGAGTGAGTTTTAGAATTTAGGAATAGAAAAGCTTGTGTAAAATAAAAAGGGAAATATTAACCCATTATGACCTGAATTATTTTAGTGGCTTAGAAATTGATAATTTTTATATATATTGTTTTTGAAGGCTCCCTGAGCTATTTTTAATAATTAAAAGTTTTTATTTTTTTTTACTTTTGGAAAAAACAATGGGTGCCATATGGCACCGCTAGGCCAATACGTAAGCTTTACATCTCTCCATTAGATACGTATTAACTTTTATTAGCTAACTATTTTACCGTCTATTTCTAAAATGATGAAGATTATTAATTAACGTGTGAATTAATAAATAAAAAACAGCATTTATTTAATGAATTTATGTAATAGTTAGTACACGAAACTTATTTAGTTTTACATGCGAACGTGAAATTGGTAATTACAGGATGCACAGAGGCCTACGTTACATTTAGTGCACTGCAGTCTTGTCTGACTCTTGCACATCTCTAAAGCACATTTGCGACGGGATTCGCTGGGAACTAATAAGTGATTTAGCCCATCATAGCGTATATCATCAGTGACCCTATTGCCTGTTTTAGAAGTCTTTGAAGCTGAAGGACGGCCACCGCCTCGTGGTAAATTTTTGAACTGCGAAAGGCAAGTCTGTACGATTTCTCGTCGGAAAGCAAGCTGGGTGAGGGAACTGCCTGCCCGTCTTGATAATACCCAGGCATTACATACAGCCGCATCAATTAGATATGTAAAAATCGGCCACCACCATTTCTTGCCTCTGATTCCGATGCGATAAGTATTTATATTTTGATCCATTAGATCCGTGCCACCCATATGTTTATTGTATTCCGTGAAAATGGCTGGCCTTGGAACTTGTATCTTCTTCTTTTCAGCTGCGCAGTAGCGACTTATGGTCGATATTGGTTCTACTCCATGTAAAGTCGACATTCCTGTTACAACAGCATTGTCTTTCCAGCGGATAACGATGATATCTTCCTCCTTGCTTTTTGTATGGATGTGCGTGCCACGCTGTGCCTTTGTCATTTTTTTTTTGTCCGTCAGTGGAATATCATTAGGAACGCGATTCTCACGAACTGTTCCTGTCCCTTCATATCCACGGTTTTTCAAATGAGTCAGGAGCTGAAAACCAGTGAATAAATTGTCAAAATAGAAGCTCATTGGCAAGGACTTGACATGATCTGGCAAATTGTCTATCATTTTTACAAGAGGCGATGCCGCTTTACCAAACATTCTGTCGTATTCAGGGTTCTGCTCACCAGTCTTGCCTTGGTATATATCAAAATCGACCAAGTACCCATAGGGCGTGTTAAGACACCAGTTTTTATACCCAAAACGAATAGGTTTGCCACGGATAAACTGCTTACAGCCATGTTTACCAAAATACTCGATCATTGACTCGTCATAGTTTAGCGTAGCAGACGGAACGTAATTTGCTTGGAAGTTCTTTTTTATAATGTTGATGAGCGGTCTAAGTTTCCACATCTTGTCCGTGGCATCCATTTCATTGTTGTCTGCACAATGTAGGAATCGCATGATTGTCATAAATCTGTCTCGTCGCATAGTATTATAAACCATCAAATTTCTCATATCTTCAGCCTGGTCCCAGTAATGTCTCTTAGAGGGAACGGTATTATACCCCGACAGTACAAGAATTGCGATAAAAGCTTTCACTTCTTCGGTAGATATTTTCGGGTCGGTGCAATTCAAAAAAGCTGCATACTTTTGTGACTGTTCTACCAAAAGGTTGTAGACACTTTCTCCCAAAAATAAGTCCAGAAACTCAGTAGGTGACTTTCCTCGAAGTGAACTAAAATTTCCTTCAGGAAACATGGGTGGCTCCCGAACTAAATCCTCATCAATCCATGTCCGTGACGCGTTCTTCTTTTTTGATTTTTTCGATGGTGGTTCGTCTGCTTCGGAATCGTCTGAATTACTTGCAGAATTGTCAAGTTGTTCAGGGTGCGTCTGAATTTTGCGGCCTACTCCAAGACTGCCACTTCCGCGACGTGTAGAAGAGCGGCCTCGTGAAGCACGTGACCCGCGAGGCAACGTCCGAGATGATCCGGCTTCAGGTTGTATATCTGGTATCACCCGTGCATTTCCGCGACTTGTGGAGCGTGATCGACGTGGTGACACAGACGTAGACGCCATTACCACTTCACACCCAGCATTGAGTTGCCGACCTGTCAGGTTATTTATAAAACTACCCCCTTCTTCGTCGCCCGAATCTTGGTCAGAGTCGATTGCAGGTTCTGGAGGTTCAATGTATAGCATCCGCGGCTCAATCTCCTCATCTTCTTCTAGCAGGGCTAGTGCCTCATGCAGTGTACAACCCCTAGCAAGACAAAAAACACTGTTAACCTACACAGAAACCAAAAATAAACATTACACATATAATTGGAATAGACTCCATATCGACCTAGAGGTGCCATACGGCACCCGTAAATTTTGAAGTACCATAAAACAAACACGCAAACAAAACTTAATTATATTACAATGTAATCTAGTCACACAAGTATATAGGCATAAAACAAAATGCATTTAATTGATAGATTTCACGAAATATGAAAATTATAACCCACTTACTTGAGCTTGAAATCCATTTTCTGCAATTATTTCACAACACTGACTTTGTGACGCTCGTGCAGGTCTCAGCAAGTTCACCAGTTAAAAAAATGTACTGAAACTGATAGCTATCTCGCTCTAGCACCGCATAGATAGCCAATCGCCGGGGTTCACTGTACGTGAGGCGCTTATGGCGCGAATATATGAATGCCAGAAACTGGGTGCCAAACAGCACCGCTAGGCTATAATGGGTTAAACTGTACATCAAAAATACTGATTTGCACAGCAAATATCAGGGCAACATGCTGCGGTAGCATAACCGCTTGATCGGACTTTGATACTATACCATCCAGAAATTTTCTTCCGTAGATCGCACTTGGATAGTATACTATCCAAAGGATTTATTTGACGACGCAGTGACAAAAACATGCTATTTCTTTTACACCAGTCACTTTATCCGTATGGACTGTATTCTATCTCTTTCTCAGTGAACTGGTCTTTATTTTTTGATGTGACATCACTACATTCAACGAGTGGAAGGATTGAAAAAAAAAACAAAACTCAGTCGCATGACCTCGCGTGTTTGTGTTCGACAAATTGTGATAAAAATTGTGTTTTGTGGTAAGTATTGTGTGTTTTAGCTGATAACTGTTAATATTCTTGTATATAACTGTTTATTCACCCCTTCTGACTACTTGTACAAAAGGATTTAGGTAGAAAAGTGTTTTTGTGCCATAATTTACGAGTTTCGTAAACACGCTCGCGGTCAATAGGTAAGGTAGGTAGGTAGTAGGTAGGTAAGGTATGTTTCCTCTATTTCTGGTGAAACTTTCATGTTTTATTCCAATTACAATCTATAAGTTGAAGAACGATTATCTAACACTCGTTTTAAACAAAAACAATATTGAAATGCCTCATGTAAAAGTTAAAAACCGACATTGTTTGCCCAAGGTCGAAATTTAACCACGGCACGCTGGCAAATGCTTGCGAAAGTTTGTAAGATTTTAAATAAATATTTTTTATCTACGAAATGCATGTTTATTATTTTTTCATGTGTAAATGTAATACAGAAATCTTTTAAATACATAAAAAACATAGGTTGTCGATTTACTTTTTTTAATAAAAAATGTTTATATTGACCTTAGTCCATTTTTTGCTCGAAGTCTGTGTTTACATCAATGTATGACTGTACAAAGAGTCTTTAAAATAAACAACGCCAGTCCATTACAATGGTTTGTTTACGATCTCTAACAATAACAAAACTTCGAGCAGTATTCTTAAGTACCTAAGTCATAAATAATGTTTTTGTAAGGCGCCGCGCGACGCCACTTAGCGAGCGGCGATAACCGGAATTAGGGTCCGATCGACAGAGGTTTTCGCGCGCGCGCGAAAGCGGTCAACCGGTTAGATGAAGGGGGTGAGCGAAGCGAAGCCCCCTTTATCCTTCGTATTAGGTTGAACATTTAACAACTACAAAAAACATAAACTTTTTAAAGCATAAAAGTATTTTGCTGATCCTTTTTTGATGTGCGATTGAATACTAGCCAAATAAAATCCCGTTGAGCGCAAATATCCATTAAAAATGTTTGAGGGGTGCCAAGGAGAAGAAAAACAAAATTTTCCAAGTCAAAAATAATATTAGAAGCTGTAGCATTTTTAATAGGAAAAATTATGGAATGTTTATACATCGACACGAAAAATGTAGTTTTGAATTACTGGCTAAAGGAGGACTTGACAACCTCTCTGGGACTTTCTTGGTCCAGAGGATCTCACCAGCACTCTGCAACGCAGTAACGCAGCCATTGTGATGGACACCTTTGCGCCGGGCGATTCCTGAGGCGGTTTATTGGTGTAGTTAATTGGTGTAATTTATATTATTTATTTCGTTCAGGCGACGTATTGTACGGATTATTGACATTGACATTGACATTGTATTTTTTTAAATTCGTTAATGTAAATCTTTTATGAGTGTTTATTAATGCCAATAATATAATTTTAAATATTAAATTGTTTAAGCTGGAAAAAGTGCGCACAACTTTATCTTTGCCTCTCCATATGAAAGTTTGTTTACTTTTTACCTGTACTTTTTACAAATGATTGATTATTTTTCATAGGTTTTGAACTTTATTGCCAAGCAATAAGGTTCAAAATCGCGGGCCATTTTGTGATCTACCCACAGACGAGTGGCTAAATAGTGCAAGACAATTTCACTCTTTGGGAAAAAAGTAAAGGTGTCAATTTAAATAATTTTTGAAAACGCAATTTTATGGGCCGGGCTAGATGAGTATGCAGTTGGGCCCAGTACACCAGTCGGTAGAGAAATTCTATGTTATAAAAGGTGCTGCATTCGTTTTTTTTTGTTATCTTATAGATATGGGTGCAACTGAGTATATAACAAATTGTTACCACGAGATATCTCGAAATGTTGGGACTTGGTTTCTCGCTCATAAATTCTTTACGATACAGACAAAAAGAGTTTTTTTTATCAATAGCCAAGGTCTGCACCTCTCTGCAGACATATTATTGCTGGGCTCGGCTTTTTACTTTAGAACTTTTCATTATTCAGCTCTTTGAATTAAGATTAATTGAGTGGCATTTACTGTCCTAAGAGGCCCAGACTCATAAGTGGATTCCCTGATAGGCTAACAATGATTAAGATGGTGATAACTACATAAGACTGGCAAAATTCTGGAGATTTCTGCCCATTAAGAGGAATCTAATTAGATTACAAAAGATAATCGTATTGAGTGTCTCGGAGACGCGAAGGCTAAGCACAATAGTACGACTGAAGTTCGCATTAGCAGTTTTATTGTATGAAGAGTTACCATATTGTCTCTGGAGATAGTTTTTTCCCATTTTTTCAAAGATGATTTTGGCTTTTCGTCATGTCAAAAATAGATTTATAGTTAAATAAAGGACTCAAAGTTTTTAAGTTTTTATTATTTTATTTAGCTTATATTTAATTAAACCTTCATTGGTAAATACCAATGACGGTTTAATTAAATATAAGCTAGTTTATTCTTAAAGAAACGAAAAATTTTCTTTGTTATGCTCGTATTAACGCATCTCAATTGACAGCCTGAATAAAGAGAACATAGTTGTTACGTTTTTTGTATACTGTTGCCTTAATAAAATATTTGAAAAAACCTTTTTTTGTACTGTTTATGTTGAAAGGTAGTTATGGTAACATAGTAGACAAATATTTTAGTTATCTGTTTTTTTTTTATTTCGTGCCCCTTCAAGAAACATTTAATAGATTTCAGGCAGGAAGGTAATAACTAAAAGTAAAAAACAGTTAATATTACGAAAAAATATTTCAATCCATTCTAAAATTGACGGTTTAAAAGTTGATTGACCTTTATACATACAGACACAGACAGATGTTGAAAACGAATTATATCCTTTATTTTTCGTCGGTGATTAAAAACTAAAAGAGTGATGAAGGATTAAAGACGGTTCTACGGTAAGCTTAACGGCATACTAATTTACTATCTTACATAAATATCTATCATAAATCTGAACCGTTGGCTTACTCCACCGCGTTTGCCTAACAGTGACATAAAATTGGAATGAGGTTGGGGTAGAGGGGTACTTATTCTTTATTGCATAGATAATATAAAGTTACAGACAATTAAAAGAAATGTAATAAGCTTATCTCTAAAAAGAGATTTCTTCCAGCAAATCTAGGCAGGACAGGAGAGTTAATTATACAGGAAAATCCTAGTTCGCAATAACACTATACATACGGACGAAAATTACTTTCAAAATATACAAAAACTATACCAAATATAAAATAAAAAAAATATATACTTCAACTACATAAAATACAATATATAGCATGAACATACATAAACTATAATAAATCATACATATACCTACATAAATATGGTACCTTTTACGGAAGAGAAAGGAAATGCACTTTCAATCTTTTCTTAAAAGTGAAAATTGAGGGACTTTCCCTAATAGCGCAGGGAAGTGCGTTCCACAGACGGATTGCCCTTAACCTAAACGAGTGATTGTAAGCGGCAAGTGTTATGCCGAGGAGTTGAGTTATTCCTACAGGCCAGATTCCTAAAAGAACAGATTCCTAAGAGGTTGGATTCTTATTAGGATTGAAGTTCAGTAAATACGAGAAGTTTATTTGTCCTATTTTTTAGGATTCCGCACCTCAAAAGGTTACCCTTAAAGGATCACTCGCATGTCCGTCCGTCCATCTATCATAGGAAATTTTCTCAGGAACTAGAAGATAGAAAGAAGAAAGAAAAGGTCTTGAAATCTTCTGCAAAAATACTTATAATATTAACCACAACATAATTCAAGTCTAAATATGAAAAAAGAATTGCCTACAAAAAGTGGAGGGGGTCAATAAAAAAAAAAAAACACCATAATTAGTCATATAGGGTATAGTTTAAAAGGGTTTTTTATAAACTTTTCATAGTCTGACAACTTCAGAAGTTGTGATCAAAAAAGTTCAAAAAAATCCCAAGCCCCCTCCTCCTTATCGCCGAAACTACAAAGTCTAAAATTATGAAAAAAATACAGAATGTAGAACTTGAGATAAAGATTACAGGAAAACCTACCAGGAACTGCCATTTTTTATTTATCTGTAAACCACATACAAACTGATAAATGCACCTGGCTACGTACACGGACTATGAAATTAGCCGCACTAAGAACTTTGTACACATAATTTTGCTATGTAAAATACAAACTATTCACTCCACACCATCCCTAACATTGTACGATGGTATCGAACCCTTTATTTACGAGTCCGACTCGCACTTATTTATTAAGTAGGTGCCCAACACCCTTCCAACTCACACTGAGCCACCGTGGTGAATAATGGCTTAATTTTACTCAAGTCCCGGTAAAGGCCTATGTTCCTTGGTGGGGAAATAAATGGGCTACATTAATTATTATAAAAGTAAAGCTATCGCATCGATCACCTGCAACTCTTCTAGGATTTGACCCGTAGAAAGTATATTTCTTGACCTAATTGTGCTTTTGTGGAAGACTGTACTTTTTCTGTCCTTACTAAAATCCATCCTTTTATAAAACCGTCCTTTTGTTAGTCTGACTTTTTAGGAATCTGGCCTGCTACGAATTAATAGAGGTGGGATATACTCGTACAATGTACAACTAAGTTAAATAAATTGTCTCCTTTTACAACCATGCGTGATAAATAGTTGTCACCTGAGAGTAATCTAGGGAGTGACTTAGTTTTATTAGGTTTCACCGAAGCAAGATTACTCAACGCGGATGGTCCCATAAAAGTGACGTAAAATACATTGTCATTGGTGGAATCGAGAGAGGATTTTCTCCCATGTTACTCACTCCCAAGTATTTGTCACTCCGACAATCAAAACAAAATATCGCTTGCCATTGCCTTAATTTGTCTCTGAGGCCGTGTACGCTGTGTAATAAACCGAAGGAATATGTATGTAGTATATATAATGGACAAAGCATAGCAAGCGATATTCACATCATCTTGAGCTAATTACATTGGACGTTGGGCCAGAATGTTGGGCGGATATGAAAAAAACATAAAAGAGAGCATACTCGTTTGCCTCGGCAAACTCTACTGAATGAAGTCGAGCACGCCAAGAGACAGGTCGGACGACCCCAGTTGCGTTTCAAGGAGTGTGTCAAGCACGACATGTCCGCGTTTCAAATCGAACCCAAAAGGTGGGAAGAGGTCGCCATGTCCGAGAAACTTGGAGGAGAGTCGTCGCGGAAGATCGCACAGCCCACGACAGGGCCTGGTTCGATGCTCTGGCTGTAAAAAGAGCGAAACGACATGCTCCACCACCCAGTCCGCACGCCCCACCAGCACCAGCAGCGACACAACATGTGTGCCGTGCGGTGGACGTGTCTGCCGCTCCAGGATCGGACTTTGGACACTCCTTAAATCATCTGTTATAGATGTGAAAGGCCATAATTGAATTGATAAACTTTTATTTAAATCAATAAAGACGATAGAGAGCATTTCATTTAAAAAATATACATTGTCCAGGCGTCAACGATCTCAGTGCAAGCACTCTTCAAATCTTGCCGTAAACCAGGATACGAACTTTTCCATTGTGTCGAGGAAATCGGTACCTTAATACCCTTTTATCTACACACGAATCATAAACCCTCTTTACTGCGTCCAAAAACTTTACACGTTACGACCAGCATAATGATAAACTTCTTGGTAAAAACTCTTTTATTATCTGTATATTGATCATTATGACCATAATGTACCAAATTTGTCAGATTATGACGTTCAAATTTTGAACACCGACGCCCGCCTGCGTGCCGCCCCTAGTTTGTCCGTGAAGTTGGTACTACAGAACAAGCTAAACAACTGCAGAGCAATGATCAGTGCTACAGTGCCGGTCGAACATGGTTCCTATACACACAAAGAGAGCTTATGATATTTATATGTGTAGATAAACTAGTGTATGTAACTTTACATAATTAGGCATTACAACTCTCAAGTGATATTATTATGAAAATCGCCTTCGGCTCGTTTCATAAACCCACTCTCGAGTATTAATGCTCTCCATCATGTAGCAGTCACATAAACTACTATTACCATAAAAAATTAGGAGGTTCTCAATTCGTCTGTTAATTTTTTTTTGTTATACGATTACTCCGTCAATTATGAACCGATTTTTATAATTCTTGTCTAGATTGGTACGTCAACTTCAGAGGTAGTCTCAATAATTTTTTATCAAAATCTATATAGCGCTAATCGAAAATATCAACAAATAAAAAAACACAGATGACGTTATGGTTTGTGGTTCCGTGCAGAACAAGTTTTGATGAGGACTTTTCATGTACAAAGACTTAATTCGCATTCCGACCGGGGAGGAAGAAATAGGGCTTGAACTTGGAGTCGGTTTTTTTTAGTTTTTAACTTGGTGAATTATTGAAGCAAAGATTCCTTCTTCTATTGACGTGATAACGTCTTTAAAATCGTTTTAGTCGGGTGACATGTTCAGAAACTTGTGTCACACCAAAACCTCACGAGCGCGATCGCAGGTATAACGAGAGAGAGACGGACCGATCTCCCGTCTCATCTCGAGCGCTGCCAGTCATTCCGTGAAACTTGTCACGCGGAATCCTCACGAGCGGAGGCTGGCATAGCGTTCGAGTGAGTGGACCGATCTTCCGTCTCTCTCACTCTAGCGGCATACAAACCCTTTATCACGTAAACATCTCGATCGTAAACCTACTTTACAAACAACCAATTTTTTTTTTACAATTACCAAGAAGACAACTGTTTTAACGCTATAGTCGCATTCACGAATTCTACGGACATCGGGGCGGCGGCGCGGTGAGGCTTTATTGTCGTTTGTGTCAAAATACTAACATATAAATGTATCGTATATTTATCGATTGGTATATGATACAAGCTTTCAGGTATCAGGTAGGAATTTTGCTTATTGGTCGATTCTTTAGCGCACGATACATGTAATAGAGAACAATACACAAAGATAAATAAAAAGGGCAATAATATGGTACAGGCCGCGCCAAGATAATTTGGGTCTGAGCTAGCTGATGTGACCTCTCTTTCTCGCATAGGATAACGTGGGGTTAGAGAGAGAGAAAGGTGACAAGCATGTTTTATAAAATGGAAATAAAATTTAGTAAAACACGCAATATATAATAAATATATACATTCATAATAAATATCGTCACCATTCATGTTCAAAATGCGAGTAACAAGTTTAAATACCCCATGCGAAAAAGCCAAGGAAGCAAGGAGTTCCATGTGCAGTGGCAGTTGGCAACAAACGCCAAGACCACCGAAGCTTATCAGCTTGCTATCGGAAGTGCTGCTTGAGTCTACAATGAGACAATATTACATTCGAAATCGACTCCAAAAGATTCTTCAAAGCTTTGTCGAAGGAATTGGCCTCCCCATGGGCAACCAAATCGGAGCCGTTTGCAATGAATATGTGAGCCTTGGCTGGAACACAAACAATTCCGCATTATTTTAAGGGCCACATGTGCAGAAAACTCCTTAAGATGTGACAAAGCCCCAACCAAGGCTCCCGTCTTACTTTGCAGAATACCCGGCACAGCTGTCGATATTGAATGTAAACAACCAACATGGTAAATTCAGTTTTATCGAGGACTTTCACCCTTGAACTAATTATTCGTACTCCGGTCTTATGTGTTGTGGCGAAATACAAGAAAGAGCACGAAAACAACTCACATTTCTGCGAGTTCAGGTGAAGGCCCAAGTCTCCCAGACCGCGAATAATGGAATCCAAGTCGGCCAGGATCGCATCCGGTGGTCCCCCAAATATACCGTCATCCAGGTACCAAATATTCAAAGGGAATCTCACAGACTTAACGACATCCTGAACCGCCAATATAATGAATATCAATAGACCCAAAGGTCACCAAGGTCACCCTGTTGCGTACCCATCTGTGACTCCCTTCCCCAAAATACAAATTACTCAATCCCGAGTCGCAATGATGGAGAAGTGCAAAGAGATAAAACGCATTGACTGACCTTATTCAAAATGATGACATGCTATCCGAATTAAATGTATTTTGAATGTCAACCTTAACAATGATGTTGCCAGAATTACCCGGATCGAACGCAAGCGACCGGGTGGCGTGAATTGCAGCCTCGCAATCCAAAGGTACTCCAAAAATCAACTGCTGTAGCTGAGGTACAGACGACTAACACTCCCCTAATAGCTATGCAACAGAGTATGGCCACTACACATCAAAACACGCTCCCAAGGCCCAGAGAGAAGCGCTATAAAGGAAGGAGCATACTTCTCTGTTGACCATTCTCCCCAGCATAAAATTGGCCAAAGTGAACGTAAGAGAGTCGCACCGTTACCATGAGCCCTAGCAGAAGTCAACTCCTTAAAAATCAAGGGGTGGATCCCATCAAGGCCACTTGCGGACCCGTCATTAAAAAGAGACAATGGCCTCGAAAACGTCAGCCGCTTCAGCCACCAAAAACTCACTTAAGAGTTCCGGCTTTGGAGGGAAGTGCAGGTCACGGGACGATGACGGGTGTTAAAGTCTCAAGGAATCCAAAGCCTCCTCTTGTCCTCAGCCACGGAGCAGTCAGACAGGAGGATCCACAAGGCACCACCCAGGTCACCATCATGCACCTTTGACTCAGTGTACTTATAATAATTCACCAAGTTAAAAACTTAAATAACATACTTCAAGGTCAAGCACTATTTCTTCCTTCCCGGTCTGGATGCGAATGTCATTTATATGCACGGAAAGTCCTCATCAAAACTTTTGCTGAACATAAACCAAACCGTCATCTGTGTATATCTTTATTGTTTTTGTTGATTTTTTCAAAAATCCCTAAATAACTTTTGACAAAATTTATATGGGACTACCTCAGACGTATGACCTACCGATCAAAATAAGAGTCATCAAAATAGATTCATAATTGACTCACAACAAAAAAACTGTCGAATTGAGAACCTCCTTCTTTTTGAAGTCGGTTAAAAAGCGCGCCGGCGAGAATCCGGAGACAGGAGAACGCCCAAAGTATCGACGGAATTATTTAACATGACATTTACACGGTGACCAATCAGTGGCAAAGTTCGGTGTACCTCTGGCCGTAATAGGCGATTTGTTAAAAGAAAGTGTTAAGAATCCGATTCCGCGAGTTGTATGATCATTCAAGTAGACTTTTCCTAAGCAATAAAGACAATAAAAGGCACAACATGGTTTTAGAAGAATTCTTCAACACCCCTGGCCGCTTTTGGGCGCACTTATACACATTCAAAAGTACACCTCCCCACACCGTGATTACGTCACTGGTTAGTCACGACCAGTTCGGGGGGTTCTGTTGAAGAATTATTTCAAGATCGTGTTATGTCTTTTATTGAATTAAGTGGTCAAGAGGTTATCTACATAAGCATGATAATGCAATATGCGGATTCAGATTCTTAGTACTACCTCATAACATACCGGCAATAACGGCCGGACATCCAATCTAACTCTGCCACTAAATGGTTGCCGTGTAAAGGGTCCTGTACCTTTCACCCCTTGGGAGGAAGTAGAAGAAGAAGAAGGGACCAGTCCTCGATATCTCTCGAGCACAAATCTTAAGTACCTTATGAAATGCAGCCACTTAATATTCCGTATCCTGTGAATAATGTTCCGTATCCTCCTCAGGCGGCCGCGTTTCTGTAGTGCGTCGAGCATGTTTGCAGACGTGGAAGTGCCTGACTTCTTCGCTGTCTTAAGATCCAGGGTCGCCTCCGCGTGGGGGAGACTGAGAGGCTCGGGAAATGCAATCGTGCGTGCAGTTTGTGACGATATCTGCAGTTCATTGCATAGACACTGGCTCTCTGTACATATGAGTGCTAATAGAAAATAGTAAGTTATTTATAATAATTATTATTCATTTTTTTATAATTTTTTTTTCTACAAAGTTTTACAATTTTAATCCTGGCTGTTTGTGATATATATCTGCTTTATTTTTATGTCATTGAATTTTAATTTTATTGCATTTATACTTTTTTATTTTAATGACTGTGTATTGTACATTTTCTGTGCTATGGGTACTTTACCTGAAATAAACGTTAATATTATTATTATTATTATATCTGTAGACCCCGACCGGTTTACGGGATCGCCTGAGCAACATGGCAACTGAATTATGACGTAGCGCGGATTTTTACAGGTCTCAATGCTGTGCCTTATACTCTAATAAGGTTTAGCATATCTGTCACCGCCATTTGGATAAATTAGGCACAAAGTCAAAAGCCCGGACCGTTAATTAATTGCCGGCATTCGAGCAAATGACTAATGGTCCATCAGGCAAATCACTGATCAAAATATTTAACGAGTTGCCTTAACGTGCCTGTATAAATGATTATCACAAGACGGATTAGCCTTAAACTATGGGATCGCCTCGCTCCGCTCCGCTTCTTTCGGCTCGATGTTATACATAAAGATGTGACCTAACACAATGTAACATTAGTATTATGACAAAAAGTAATCCATATCTACAGAAAACCCTTATTTATACACTACTAGAGCAACATGATAGTTAGTGGGCATGCCGCTTTATGGTACAAAAAACTAGTGTTGTAGTCACAGTTGGCCAATTTATTCCATACGATTTTTCGAATAATACCCATTCCTATATAAATTATTGATCGATCGATCAAATAGTCGACGTACTCACCTATTTTTCCAATTGATTCGACATGCCTTTGATTTTACTGAATAGTGTTTACAACACTAGGAGTATAAAGCTTGCAACATTAAAAGTAAAATAGGGCGAATCCAACTGACATATTGATGTATCTGTATAAAAATCAGGGTTTGTTTTTATTTCGGCTAAGTTATATCTGAAATAAATCAGCCATTGTGTTGACGCCATCTTGGAAAAACGAATTTGACTGGTTCTCCATTCCTCTAAATCAAAAGGCTTAATTTAGGTAAGGTAGTTTGTTTAACGGTCCGACAATAGTTTATTTTTAAAAAGCTAGCTTGTTTATACGCCAGTCCTCAATGAATGTCCTGGGCTATTAATTATGTGCCTAATTTAACCAAATGGCGAAACATATCCACTAACAAACATATTGACCAGCTTTATTTGATACCCGACTGTAAACGTAATGCCAGACATATCTGTAGTTTTTCAATTAGCAACCATTTTCATGAAACCTCATAAAATTGCTGACTCATTTCGAGAACGAAATGTGCTCGAAAAATTCATTGTAATATTTATAGAAGCACTAAAACGTCATACGCCTTTGTGCGTCTTTTTAGTAAAAGACAAAAAGACTGTAAAAAGCTCGCGTCGTTTCACCGAGAGCTTTCAACGTGTGCATTCGTAAAAATGTAAGCTTCAGGGCAAACTAGTGATGTGAAATCATAATTTTAGAGGCAAATGAGTTTGTTAATTTGGAAAAATTTGCATGCTGTCGACGGCGCATTAACATACTCGCCTTTAAAATTGTGAATAGGTGTCATATATTCAATCCCCCAGCTATGAATCTGGGGGGATTGACTAGCCCCCTATCACGCAAAATGGAGTACTGAATGACTGGCTAAAGATGGGTGCAACTGTGTGGGTGTTCTTCACATTGTTGTTCTTTTACCCATTGACGGGCAGAGGGCAGAGCTTGGTGATAAAGTCTAAAACCAATGAACATTTTTTTTTAAACTTGCCCTGTCAAGGGTAAAACTAATATTTTTTCTTGTATTAATCTTGTATTAAAAAAACTAACCGAAAAGCCATAGCAGCGCGGTCGTTTACGCATAGGCACTCAAAGCGTCCAAATACTGCAAGTGGACACCTGTTGTAATTGACATTGGTCGTACGACCATAGTCGTAAAGTCGTAAATAAATGTACAGAGAACGAGATGTGTCGGACGGCAGTCAAGTCACGCGTTAATTTAATATAAGGCTAATATTTAATAGCACATCAAAAATACTGATTTGCACAGCAAAAAGGAACAACAAAAACACTTTTTATGTTTTAAATATGTACTTAAGTTTGCGTTTTAAGTATTTTTGATAAAAGGGGCCTCGCTTCGCTCACCTCCTTGACCCTTCACCTAAGCTACCGCAGCATTATGCCCAGATATTTGGTGTGAAAATCGGTATATTTTATGTGCAGTTTAATATTTCCTTTTTATAAATATCACCCCCCCTGAATTTAAATCGAATGCATGAGATGTTGTTAATATAGCCCGAATGATACCTAGGCTGTTCCGAAAATTGTTAGCCACAGAGAAATTATTACCTCTTTTTTCCTGAAACTATTTTGAATGCAAATCTCCTTTCAATAGAAACCTCCTTGGTGAAAATAATTGGCTGGCTATGAATGGTTATTCTTTTAATAATTTTTAAAAATTATCTGTCGCTCTTCTTTTGTTTGCAACAATGGACGTCTCACGGGGAGCTTTTCGTGCTATGATTTTCTAAGGTTATAAACGCGCGTTGACCTTTAAGGAATCCCACGAAAATTTACAAGCTGCCTTTGGGGAGTCTGCTCCTGGGTCAGCAACAGTCACTTATTGGTTTTGTGAATTTAAACGTGGTCCAGAGAACCTAAATGATGTCCCCCGACCCGGCGGGCCAACAACTGCAGTAACTCATACAAACGTCATCAGGATGGAGTGGCTATTGCGGGAAAATAGAAATATTACACATAGGGAGATTCAGGATGAATTGAAAATTGGATCTTAGGAGATCGGAGAACTAGGCTTATATGGCGTCTACGCTCAAAGCGATCGCTCCACTGCAGCCTACGAGCACGGGTTTAGTATCCGAGCCATACTACTGTGGAATGAGCTTCCCTGCACTATCACTATCAGGGACAGTCGATCTCCGGCTAAAGAAGCACTACCTATCCCTATATATATTGGTATGTATTAGCTTAGATAATTACGGTTTATTCATATTGTTACGTTGTATTTAAGTAATTGTGTATACAGTCTATTTTTAGCAATTATTGTTATTAGTATAATATTGTTTGTAGTATATATTACTCGTAGTATTTATAGAGTTTTATTGTACGCGCAGGTCTTCCCCCGCTCAACCATCACCTTTCCTACCATCTTGGTTTGCTGAAGAAATCTCTTTTGAGATTTAGACTCGCCTTTGTACATGTTTTTTCTATTATAAGTTATCTGTATCACTGTTTTGTGTAGTACAATAAAGAAATTACGAAATTACGAAAATTACGGATCAAAGGCAGTTTCCCCTATCTTACATGAACACCTAAAGTCAGGAAAGTTGCTTCGCGGTGGATACCTCAGTATCTTACAGAAGAGCAAACGTACCGTCTTGTTGATTGGTGCAAATTTATGCTGAAACAGTTCGAAGGAGGAACTTCGCAAAACGTATTGTTATACCCCGCCTTAGCTACCCTTCTGGCTGACAATACCTTAATTTCTATCCGTCATCAAATTCTATTCTAGACTCTTTTACTCGTTGCTAATGGCAGTCAGTCTACGTTGGTCACTCCGAGGGTTAAGACCTTTCCCTTCATAAAGGATTTCTAAGTTTAATTATTACGGAATTTGTGTTAAATTCACAATATATTAATTCTAATAAAAACTAATTATCGTCAATAAAGTTTTAATATTTTTTTTAAAAACCTTCTGACGCAGCGCGTCATAACAGTATCCTACATATGACAACTGATGAATCTTGGATCTATAGCTACGATCCTCTCAAAAAGCAGCAATCCACGCAATGGGTGTTTGAAGAGGACTAGTTGCCCACAAAACTTGCTCGAGGTCGGAGAGTTAATAAAAACATGATTGCCGTTTTTTAGGGTCCCGCAGAGAAACAAAGAACCCTTATAGTTTCGTCAAGTCTGTCTGTCCGTCCGTCCGTCCATCCGTCCATCCGTCCATCCGTCCGTCCGTCCATCCGTCCGTCCGTCAGTATGCTACAGCAACTTTATGCAGAAACTATTAGGACTACACAGTTCAAACTTGGTATGTAGATGTATTCTGTAAAACGTTTTACGATCTTATACAAAAATGAAACACGTTAAAGAGATATATCCTTCCAAAGTGGAAAGATGTGTGTGTGTTCCCTCTAACTTTTCATGTAAGAGATTAAAAAAATCTACAAAAAATAAATGCTGTGTATCTTAATAGACACTTTCAACAAAAATTTGTTTGAACAAAACAAAATAAGCCGTTTTTAACATTAAAAACATTGATTAAAAACCACAAAGATAACTTTTTCATTCATACAAACACTATGAAAAGCAAAGTTACGACGCAAACATTCAGTCACCTAATTAATTGCAACAACGGAGCCTTTCATGCGCGAGTCCGACTTGCACTTGGCCACTTTTTTTTTGACGTAGTGGACCAATAGCAGTAATCCCGCTAGAAGACCGCAGGACAGTTACTAGTGAATGGTATTCCGAAGTTTGTCTACCTCAAGCTTTTGGGGAGTTGAGTAGTGAGCGCCCAAGGAGCGGCGTCCGTGGCATTCTTTTTCACCAAGATAACGCGCCCGCTCACACAGCTGCTAGAACCATCGACTATTTGTCAACTTCGGGGGCACAACAGTTACTCCATCCTCCGTACAGCCCAGATTTAGCTGCGTGCGATTTTTTTAATTTCCCACAGTAAAAAAAATGCCATGGGGACGAAAATGTAACACCGCAAACGACTCCGTCGAAGAATTTCGTTTGCGTTTTTCAAATGATTTGAGGACTGGTTTACTCGAATGCATAAGTGCATAGGGGTTGGAGGGGGCATATTTTGAAAAACTGGGGGTAAACTTGTTTGATACTCCAACTACTTTCATTTCACAAAAAAAATTGAACTATAGGCTGTGTGACGATACACTGAATTATATATGGCGCCATCGGAAGGCCATTCACGCATGACGTTAATTCCAGCTTACTCAATTTTTACCCAAATTTAGGACTATGGTCGTAAGACCAATAACGATTAAGACAGCGAAATCGGTATTCGGTACGAACAAACATGCAGTAATTTTGTTCAATGTCACACAACTTCAGTTCGTAAAACAGGATTACTTTGCAATTCTTTAGAGCAGGCTTTTTCTTCATCCTACAGATGCTGCTGTAGACGGCCGTACCAGTTTTGGCGGATGATTAATGTGGTAAAAATAGGTAGAGGACACATAAGAAACAAAAAAGCGGATTCGACTTTGGGGCTGCACGTTTTACCGTCGCCCCAGCTGGGCACACAACTGGACAGCGACTCCTTGAGACGGCTCTTCTCGTTGGCCTACCCACTGGCCAATCCTTCATTCATTTCATAACATAGCTTCACGCCTTGTCCCATACGGGGTGGCAGAGGCACATAAGTTTCCTACAATAACTATTTGTATCTCAGTGAGAAACGTCCATAGGGACTGAGTTAACTCAATCCTTCATGTATAATTATCGTAGTCTTGTTCCACTCATGTACCCTGCCTGTTCTCCGAATAAATAAATTAATTAATTTTTGCCCACTTTGAGCCAGTTATTCAATACTCCATATTGCGTGGCAGGGGGCTAGCCCATCGCCGCAGCTATGGAGTAAAGGAGGTTTCTTCACGATGTTTTCCATCACCGTTAGAACGCCCGTATAATGTACTTGAGATAAATTAATTATCTCATTGGTACATGGTCAGGAATCAAACCTGCATCTCCTGTGTGAGAAGCAAGCGTGAAACCCATTAGACTACGGAGCTCTTTTCATTTCATTCATCCTGATATAGGCCAATTGGCTAGAGCGCCCACACCAAATACTTTGCTTCGGTGCAGACCAAAATGCAGACGATGATATGGATGTTGAGATGCTGCCATTTACTTATTCTCAATATAACGCTACTATGCGAGAAATGGGTTACCCGAGAGAAATGGACAAAGTTTCCATGGTAGTTTTATACGCTCGCTGGTTGCGACGACGCGTGATTTGAAATACGGTGCGCACGTGCGCTCACTCCGAGAGCTCGACGGAAACTGAACACTAGCTAACGTTAACCTGTAGATGCGATGACCAACCCCACGCCGAAAACCTTTGATGTCAGTCGAAAAAGTGACAACTCACAGATCCAACGCCAATCATCCATCATTCCAAAAGCCACAGCCATCATGCCAACGGACCCATCTAAACGATGTTCCAACCGCCACAGACGAGGAGAACGAAAACCCAATGAAACGGGAAGTTGAAGTGACCATAGATGACCATCTAATCTAACTAATATTATAAATGTGAAAGTAGCGATGTTAGGATGTTTGGATGTTTGTGTGTTTGTGTGTTTGGGCCTCAATCACGCTAAAACAGCTGAACGTGTTTGAATGAAATTTAACACAGAGGTAGTTTATGCGCTAGATTAACATATAGTATACTTTTTATAACGGGTAACGTTATCTCGATTAATGATTATTCCTAGGAACACGCAGATGATGTTGCGGGCATCAGCTACTAGATCTTAAAATTAATTCAAGATATCAACAAAACAAGTTGACGAGGAATGTAATAAATTAAGTATCGCTGAGGCGTTAATTATCCATTACACCACACTGTATCAGACGCGCTGGCGTTGGTCTGGCCAACGTTCCTAGTGTGTTGGAGCCGCCAGGTTTATGCCGGTTGGATGGAAAGCGCCCGGACGGCCTGACCCTGGTACCGAGGGAGAAAAGGCGTTCCCTGCTTTGGGACGCGACCTGCGTCAGGAACTTTGACGACGGCTTCTGCGAGCCTGCGGCAATACAAAAGTGTCAAAAATATGCAAATCTCGTAAGGAATTAATTTTTCAAGCTGCTTGAGCTCGAGACCACTGGGGTGTCGGGGACGCAAGGGAAAATCTTTATTAAAGACTTGGGGCGCCGTCTTAGGGTAGGAGTTTTGACAACCGTTCTGGGGCGGTCTAAACATCAATCTGTGGGATTTTCTACGCCCTTGTTCTCCCAGTGGTCCAATGTATAGAGGGGGCAAAAAATTACGTTCGCTAAGTATATGTAAATATCTACAGAAATAAATAAATTTGGCTTGACTTGACTTGACTTGGGCATTTCTGATGTAAAGGATCTCCCTGGATGTGCAGCGTGGGAATGCTGCCAGCCTCTTGGGAATCTTTGCCTCGGAAGTGCCCCGAGGTGTGTTATCAGGCTTATGTAAAGTTTTACATAAAAATATAACTGTCGAGTTAATATGTTCACATATTGTGTAAAATATTGTATAGTTCTTTATGTAAATAAAATTTCACAAAAAAGAGCCTTCCCACAAAAAAATAAACTACTGTTCAACACTAGTTTAAAAACATTATGTATTTCACGTTTATTTTGAGGTTAAACGCTGTTTAATATTTTTTGTGTTAACACAGAAAATGTTTGATGATATTTAATTTAAAGTGTCAGGTTAGCGAGATAATTGCTGGTAAAGCTAACTATTTGAAAACATTGATTCTTTTATTGTGTAAAAGACATGTTTTTTATAGTTTATTCTTATATTATGTTACAGAACGCTTTGTGTGCATATCCAACTTTCACTTACCTGTTTTTTTCTTTTGCTTTTGTGTGTGAATGTATTTATAAATGTATTTATATTCTGTACAAATAAAGTTTAAATATCCGTATGCCAATCACTTCAAGTCCACAGGTTGATATATTTCCTAGAGTAGATACATACATACATACATATCCTCATGCCTATTGTCCGGAAGTGGGGTAGACAGAGACTAAAGACCTGCACTACTACGATCCTGGCATACATCTCTCGCTTCCTCAACATTCATAAGTCTCTTCATGCAAGCTCGCCGGTTACGGGTACTTCGTATTTGCCCCTTCATTAACAAATCGCCGATTTGGTCTTTATAGGACCTTCTTTGGCGTCCCCGCCCGACGGCTCCTTTCACACCTGTTTCGTCAATCTCCTTTCATTCATCCTTTCAACGTGACTAAACCATCTAGAGTAGATCGTCATCGATATTTTTGGTGGCGCGATGAGTTGCCTTTCCCGGTACGAAAACTAGTCTTGAAAACGGTGCCGTCCGTGACTGGTTTTAACCCCTGGGTATATTTCGCCGTTAGTAGGTTTTGAATTGTATTACCATGGCATGTGGTTCAAAATCGCGATGGTTTATAACCAGGTCCAGGTGTCCAGCAGCTTCAACGTACTTTATAACCAGGTCCAGGTGTCCAGCGGCTTCAACGTACTTTATAACCAGGTCCAGGTGTCCAGCGGCTTCAACGTACTTTATAACCAGGTCCAGGTGTCCAGCGGCTTCAACGTACTTTATAACCAGGTCCAGGTGTCCAGCGGCTTCAACGTACTTTATAACCAGGTCCAGGTGTTCAGTGGCTTCAACATACTTTATAACCAGGTCCAGGTGTCCAGCGGCTTCAACGTACTTTATAACCAGGTCCAGGTGTCCAGCGGCTTCAACGTACTTACTTTATAACCAGGTCCAGGTGTCCAGCGGCTTCAACGTACTGTGCAATCGATGTAGTGCTTTAAATAGTAACGTGCATTCTATGTATATTCTCCGTTTATCATTCAGCATCGTTTTTTCCTAAAGAAAGGTCGCTTCGTTGAGCGTACATTGCAATAGTGATATTAAAATGATTTAAGCGACGTGTTAACCCGTTGTTAAAACCTGAATCCAACTTATATTATAAATTTGAAAATTACGATAGATTATGAAATTACAAAGAAAGAAAAATAAACTTTTGAAGTTACGAGAGAACGGCTTGACGGTTTTGAATAAAATTTGTACCCACATAGTCTTAATACCTAATTTAACACATAGACTACATATCATCACGCTATGATCAATAGGCGCTGAGCAGTGAATAGAAAATATAATGCGATAATGTGGTGACATCTACTCTGCCAGCTAAAACTTCGATGAAAAAATGTGTCACAACTGTTCGTTCTATCATAAAGTAATTTTGTAAACAAGGCACTGAACTGCATCTTTACTTTTGGATACTATCTTTATATACTAGCCTATATATACATAGTCAGGTCATAAGTTCTGTCACACAATAAAAACTTTTGAATTTAGAACGCTGGCCACAAAAAAGTTTATTGAATTCGAATTTCGAATTTTTCATGAAAATAAAAATGTGTACTTTTTAGAATTTTCCTCATTTTTAAATATGGAGTGGACACTTAAAGAAGATCGTGTCGCAGTTATTACGTGTCATCGTTGCGGTTATGCGCCAATTCAGATTTTCGACTTACTGAAAAATTTGAATATAACCAAAAGATTCGTTTATCGTACCATAAAACGATACAATGAAGACTCTAGTGTAGATGACAGGTCAAGAAGTGGTCGCCCTCGCTCTGTCAGGACTCCAGCAGTGATAAAAGCTGTGAAGGCGCGAATTCAAAGAAATCCCATACGTAAGCAGAAACTGCTGGCCCTTCAGATGGGGTTAAGCAGGACCACGGTGAAAAGGGTGTTAAATGAAGACTTAGGGCTTAGGGCATATCGAAGAAAAACAGGACATCGTTTGGACGCTCGTTTAATGGACCTGAGACTGAAGAGATGCCGCGCTTTGTTGAAGCGGTACGCGGGAAAAAAGCATCGGGAAATTATTTTTTCGGACGAAAAAATTTTCACCGTGGAAGAGAGCTACAACAAACAAAATGATAAGGTGTACGCACACAGCAGTGAAGAAGCGAGCAACCGTATTCCGCGTGTCCAACGAGGTCATTTTCCATCCTCGCTCATGGTTTGGTTGGGAGTCTCTTATTGGGGCTTAACTGAGGTACATTTTTGTGAGAAAGGCGTAAAAACGAATGCAGTTGTGTATCAAAATACAGTCCTCAAGAACCTTGTGGAACCTGTTTCTCAAACCATGTTTAATAACAGGCACTGGGTATTCCAACAAGATTCTGCGCCAGCTCATAGAGCGAAAAGCACACAAGACTGGCTGGCGGCGCGTGAAATCGACTTCATCCGGCACGAAGACTGGCCCTCCTCCAGTCCAGATTTGAGTCCGTTAGATTACAAGATATGACAACACTTGGAGAAAAAGGCCTGCTCAAAGCCTCATCCTGATTTGGAGTCACTCAAGGCATCCTTGATTAAGGCAGCCGCCGATATTGACATGGACCTCGTTCGTGATGCGATAGACGACTGGCCGCGCAGAATAAAGGCCTGTATTCAAAATCGCGGGGGTCATTTTGAATAAACTTTACTTCCATAAGAATCTATGTTTTATTAAGTTCATTTTGCTATATAAATGTTTACATAAATAATAAACATGTCTAAATTATTTCATATTGCACATGTGACAGAACTTATGACCTGACTATGTATATAGGCTTAAAGGTGAACCTATGTCATCAATTGCTAGGAAGCCCAAACCTCACAGGCATATGAAGAAGTCACGTAAGTGCATTTTATTTATATCTAAGGATGGAGGAAGGAAGGCATTTTATGCTTATCAAGTGCGAGTCTAACTCGCTCACGAAGGGTTCCGTACCACCGTACAATGGTAGGGATGGTATGGAGTGAATAGTTTAGATTTTACATAGCAAAATGTTCTTTACTAAGTTATTGGTGCGGCTACTTTCACACTCCATGTAAGTAAGTAGGTGCATTCATAAGTTTGTATGTGGTATTAAAATAATTGTAGTATGGGAGCCGCCTTAAATATTTATTTATTCTGTTTTTGTTGTCATAGCGGCAACAGAAATACATCATCTGTGAAAATTTCAACTGTCTTACTATCACGGTACATGTGCCTGGTGACAGACGGACGGACGGACGGCCGGACAGCGGAGGCCTTAGTAATAGGGTTCCGATTGGCACCCTTCGGGTACGGGACCCTGAGAAAAGGCACAGTCACAATCAAATCGGACTACACATTCAATTGTAGTCCATAGCGTACGAAATAGCACGACACAAGAGTTCCGAATAGGGTATCATATGACAAAAGTTAATGTTATGTAAGAAAATGTTTAAGTTATAGTACACAAAGTAGGTACGATAACATTTTTATCCATGCGATACCATGCTTAGATCGATACGCACCCCATCTTTCATTTTGTTTACTCACTCGATGATTCTGAGGCTACTGCAAGCGAAGCAGTAGGTAAAATATTTCGATTACCTGAGACTATAGCCGTGGCATACATCCTTTATGTTCTGTATAGAATGCCTATGCGTCATCGCATATGGAAAATCGTTCTTGAACTGATATAATCTGCCTGCTTTTAAAGAGGTAACAAAACGTCAGCTGGAAAATACACAAGTGAACGCTGTTAACCTTTTCTGGCGGTGTGAATACTGTTGGACTGCAAGAAAATACGGGTGGTTGGGGGAAAAGGGAGAAAAAGGGTTTTCATTTAAAGAGAAATAAACATAACAGTTAACGATATTTCTTAAGGGCGTGAGTTTAACAGATACGGTGATTGTTTTTTTGCATATCATTTTAATCCGCACCGATCTAAGCTCAGTCACCTGTGTACTAAACATTGATATTATTAAAATAATCTAGTAACAAAAACCGTTATCTTTTTATTTAAAAATACCATATCAAAAATATCTTTACTAACTAAAGGAACAATATAAAAAAAAAACTTTCCGAGTTATTCTATTACCGTGGGTTTTGACGACCCGAATGGTCGAGTCGGCAGTGGCCCTGCCAACGAAGCCAAGGGCCCCGGGTTCGAGTCCCGGTGGGGGAAAATATTTGTTTGATGAGAACGGATGTTTGTACCCTAGTCATGGTTGTTTATCTATCTAAGTATAATATTTACCTTTAAGTAAGATTTAAAAATAGAAAATTTTAATAATTAGTTATTCGACTGCCGGTAAGCCTTGGAGTGCAACGAAATCAAAAGTATGGACTTGACTTTTAGTGGTACTAAATTTCTGGAATTTGTTAAATATTGGAACTTTACTATTTGATTATGTAATGGGCCAGGTTCAGCCCCTTTAGAAGACTAATATTATAATAATATTCTCGTAGATATATTGACAGGTAACCGTAAGTATATTAATTTCTTTAAAATTTTCTCTCGATGATTCAACAAATATCGTATTTATATATGCTGCTCTCCCCCAGAGCAGTATTCCATAAGACATATTACTGTGAAAATCACTAAAGTAAACCAATCTGGCAGTTTCAACATCTGTAACATATATGATTTAACTGACCGCTAAAGTGGGTGAGCTAAGTCTTCATGCGAGATTAGTTATGTGAGGACCCCATTGAAGATTCAAATCTATAGTGATTCCAAGAAAGAGTGTGTCCTCAACTCTTTCAGATTGTATTCTTACAATCGTTTCAACCAGTTGGACTTTACGCAAACAAAATTTGATACATTTAGTCTTCTTTGAGTTTAATAACAGTTTGTTCATATGAACCAACTTAACACAAGAGAGAGTGTACTTTTTGCGTCGTCTAGAATTTCTTCTTGTCTTTTCACCTTGAATATAATAAATGTGTCATCAGCAAATAGTACAATCTGAGTCATTTTTTCCACCATATACGGCAGATCGTTCACGTATACTGAGAAAAGAAACGGACCTAAAATAGAATCCTGGGGGACACAAATATTCATATGGTTTCCAGTGGACTTACATCTGTTTATATCTACTTTTAGTACTCTTTTCAAAAGATAAGATTCCATTCATTTTAACGCATTAACTTTGATACCATAATGTTGAAGTCTGAGCAAAAGAGTTTGATGGTCCACGCAGACAAAGGAATTCGAAAGATCACAGAAAATACCAACCGCATCCTGTGATCCTACCCACGCACTATAAATGTGTTCTACTCCAGCAATTCCAAGATGATAAGGGTAAATTACATAGCAGTGACAGTTGCTATGCTTGCGCAGACAAACAAGTAAATAATATAAATAAGTGTTTTTACTAAACTACTAAATATACTACATATAGAAGAAGTTATATACCTTTTATGAAAATACATATTTTAAACACAATAATAAACAATACTTACATATTAAATCTCTAAGTTTACGAGAGAGAAAAATAATGCTCTTTTAGAAGATTTTTGAAGATAAAGACAGATGGACTGTCCCTGATGGCGCAGGGAAGCGCGTTCCACAGATTTATTGCCCTCATTCGGAACACATGTTCGTAATCGATGGTATTGTGAGGCGGAGTAGAGAGTATGGAGGCCATGTGGGATCTACGAGGTCTAGTCAACGGAAGGAAGTCGAAGCGTTCACGCAGAAAGCTAGGATATCAAGGGTTAGTTAAGGTTCTATAAGTGAAAGTGAGGATGTGAGTATCCCTACGAAGATGAATACGCAGACATTTAACTACCTGCGATACTGTGACACATTGTCGAACTTTCGCAGTCCGAAGATGAAACGAATCCCGGGATTTTTAAGTCGCACGAGTTTGTTCAGTTGGTCTAGGTAGCGCTAGCCCAGCAGATATCAGCATAATCAAACAGCGGAAGGTGAAGGGATTGAGCCAGGATTAATTTTCATTTGGCGTGTTAAGAAGTTCTGGAGTCTTCTTAGTGAGTGAAAAGTGGCGAAGACACGTTTACTGACCTCGCTGACATGCTTTGACCACGATAGGTGTCTATCAAAAATTACCCCCACGTTTTTGGCCTTGCCACTGTAAGCAAACATATACTTATCAAACGTAATTTTGTTGCCTCTTCTCTAAATTGGAGGAGCGGGATGTATAAAATCCCACACATTGGTTTTTAGAACCTGTTTAAACATTGATTATGATTAACTAATACACATATTACAATATTCATTATTGTAAAATATGCTGGAATAAATAAATAGATATAATTACAAAATTATTAACAGCGAGGTATGTATTGAGATAGAACTCTTCTCATTAACCTAATCTTTAATATTGAAATATTCCTTTTTAGACAAAGTCGTTTTACATGGATTTTAAATTGCTCTAATGGCAATTAAAAAATCTCTAGAGGTATCATGTTGAAGAAGATAATGCATTGGCCCTTTAAAAAAGATAGTATTTAATATCACATCAAAAATATTAATTTTCACAGCAAAAATGGATCAGCAAAAATCTTTTAATGTTTTAAATATTTTATATGTACTCAAGTTTATGTTTTAAGTATTTTTTGTTGTCCTTATATGTTCAACCTAACACGAAGAATAAAAAGGGGCTTCGCTTCGCCTCCCCCTTTATCCTTCCTTCACCTAAGTTACCGCAGCATTTTGTCCTGATATTTGCTGTACAAATAAATATTTTTGATGTACAGTTTAATATTTTCCTTGAAAAGATTGCTAGGCGAGTCTTAACCGGGGCACAACTAGGGGTATCATTTACTTATTATAACGTATTGCTGACTAACACTAAACTGGTCTCAACTTGCCTAACATTTTTCTGATTATTTGATATATTTCGTTTACCAGCATTTGACATTAAATTATTTTCTGTGATCCTATAAAGGTTAACGATAATACGTCGATAACATCATTTTTTATCTCACAATTTTAAAGACCTGGTAAGAATCATCATCAAACAGCGCTATGTCTGACGTTTTCTTCACTATAAAAGGCACATCACTAATTCACTATGTGACGAACCATAAGATTCTTATCGATTATATTTAATGTTGCAGTACTTTAACTTACTTAAACGCGAATAAAACACAACAACAAACGAAAAATTCCTTGGCATTCGAGTCAGATTTTGAATACAGCATTATTGGGACTGGTGTTTGAATGACTGATTATGAAATAAGACTACTTTGTGACAATCTTGGCGTTCCAGGCTAAGAAACCGTATTTTAAAAAGGAGCGTGTTTCCAAGGCTATTTTGCCAGCGATTGCTGTATTGCAATAGTTTAACCATACGTCTTCTGTCAAGACTCAGATAAGAAATACGGGGGCCCTATATTGAGCCTTAACATTTTGCCTAGAAACTGCGTACGACAACATATTGCGAGGGGAAGAGTGATGGGTGTTAACCATATAAAGTAACAGTTGACAGGCGAAACTAGGCTGCCTAGCTAATTAAGAAAACTAGGCTAAGTACTAGTCGGACTCACAGGGTTCCTAACAAATGACTTCTTTTTGTGATGGAACTAGTACGGTATTCGGTTTTTTCCCTAAAAACTAAAGGTAGTCTAGGCATGAGATATCACGCTAACTTAATTTTAGCAGGGTAACGAAAAGATTTATCATTAAATTATATCAGATATATCAGTTAATTTTTAGGGTTGGGCTGGGTGAATTAGGCAGGAAGAAGAAAAATCAATTTGTCTACATAAATATATGTTATTTATACATTATTTTTAAGTTAAGTATTAAAATATAGAGGTTTTTACCAAAATACATACAGCAAGGATACAAAATTATCTTTTTGAGCTAAAGGTAACAATTCCTTTTTTTATTAGAAGTGATACTGGTGTCTGCTTCTAAATAGGCCTCCATTGGCAAATCGAAAAGATGACGTCAAATCGGCAAATCTGTACATCGGCTTAAAATCCAGACCGTCTTTCTCCGAAGACAAAATTATAACTCAATGAAACGTAATAATGTATCATGGTAAATAATATACCGAATAAAAAACTAATCGAGCGAATGATCACGAACAACGGACTTCCCTGAAATGGGCGAAAAGGTTATTGAATTACGCGAAAAAACTACTAACTTGCGCGAATAAATTTCTAAATGGTTTAGGCAAAGCTTAATGGCTAAATAAAGAGTTTCCGGGAGAAGTGGTGGGTCAGGGTAGATGAAGGATTCTGGGGGTAAACGAAGCTAACCCCTTTTTATTCTTTGTGTTAGGTTGAACATGTAAGAACAACGAAATCCATCGCTCGTTTTCTATTTTATGTCACTGAAATTAAGGTTATCAAGTTGCAGTTTTTAAATTTCTAATCATTTCACAATTCAGTAATTTTGTCAGACGAAGCCAGTACTTTACGCTCATTTTTTTCGCTATTCAGTAATTCAGTCGCCAAAACCAGTATTTTCGCCAGTACGTTTCAATACTAGCCATTTATTATTTTCACGAACCTATTTTGTTCCGTGCTATTGGCAGCCACTTTCAATTTCAAAAACGCGGAAGTTATACTGAACTTAAAGTGATAAAGTTTCAGATCCTAATGGGTCCTTAAAGCAACGCAGTAGGTCAAAACAACCTTCTGCTAAAAATCTCAAGCTACGCAAAGATTAGATCATGAATGTCAGCTTGCATTAGTTAACGTATGTTTGCCAGAGGCAATTATAAGGAGAGCGACATCTTCGGGAGTAAAGTAAAAGGCTTGAGATGCGCGCAAATACTAGACTAATTTATTATAGGAAATCCTAGCTTATATACAACTTACTACAAAACTACGTGATGAATATAAATATACCTTATCTGTGACGGTCGTCAACTTATCTTAACATTACGTGGAAATATGACTAACATAGTCGACCGGCACAGTGTGAACGTAATTTGATTATTTTTGCTCGATAGAAAAGTCTCCCAAATCTGTTTTCACAACAAAAACATTGCAATTTCGCACCGGAATTGAATTTAAGTATCTGTTTTTTATTTATGTTATAAGTAATTTTACTAACACAGACCTTGCGTTAATAATTTTGTAATTATTTATTGCTATTATTATGACAAAGATATATATATATTTATATATATATATATATATATATATATATATATATATATATATATATATATATATATTGTATTAGTTAAGCACAAGCAACTTTTAAAAGAGATGTAAAAATCAATCTGTTTGAGTTTCTACGCCCTTCTTCTTCACCAGTGGTCCAATGTAGAGAAGGGGCAAAAACTGACGATTGCAGTGATAAAGACATTTGGAATTTGGAATTTGTTCCTCTGTTCATCCTCTATGCAGAAGCTAACAGCGTATTTAACATTTGAATGCCTATTCCCCTAAAAGAAAGCTGAAAGTGAAATCCTATTTTTTATTTATTTATTTATTCATTCCATCTTAGTGTACAACTTTACAGATAACAATCCAAGGCGTTATACACAGCACTTATAAAAACTAAAAAAAAACATGATAGAAATACAATTTGCACAATGTCTAGAATATTTTTATTATTATTATTACGAGCCCACCATGTCCCACTGCTGGGCAAAGGCCTCTTTCCCCCTCTTCCACTCTATCCGTTCCTGAGCGGTCTCCCTCCACTCCTTGTCCCATAGACCCATTAGATTAGATAAATAAGAATAATATCAATAAAATAAAATCAGATCAAAGTTTCCCTATTGGGGTACCCAGCCTTAAGTAAAAAAATAATAACATCGAAAATTACCTAAAAATCAAAAACATATAACCTTATATCGCTTGCTCGCACGCATTATCTGCCCCCTTAGCTCGTTGACCGCGGGGGGGTGTCTTGACGCGGGAAAGTGAGGGTCAGAGCTATTTCGAGCGTATAGCTCTTTCTCTCAATTTTCCCCCGTCGCTACACCCCGCGGGGGTAAACATGCTACGGGTCCTGGTACGCGGCGGGCGGCTCGTGCGCGCTTTGTGGACCGGCCGGGCGTGTCCGCAAGTTGGGGTTGTTTCAGGACAGATTAATCACGGCAATTAGAAAAAGCCGTAGGTGCCCCGTGGTACATGCGCAACGTAGACCTCCATAGTGACTTTAGACTCCCCACAGTAAAGCAATATATGAAAGAAGCGTCCGAACGCTTCTTCATTAATGCATCTAGCCACCCGAACCCGCTTATAGTACAAGCATCCCTTTATGATCCGACCCCAGATATAAATTGGAAACACCTTTTCAAAAGGCGCCCCAAAGACGTCCTCCTAGAACCGGAGGACGATATCACGAAAGCTCTTAAAGCCCAACCACCCCCCGCCCCTCAGGCACGTCAACTTGACGAAGGCTGTGTTCCCGAAGCACTGCAGCGTCTCAGATACCAAATTTGGATTGAAAGAGATCGCCGTCTTGATTCGACGAACACACAATCTCCCCCTGCCCCTTTAAACCTCCCGGACTGAGGTCAGAGTTCCCCTAAATAACCCAAATATAAAATAGTTTAGGATTAGGATAGGTTTCTAAAAAAATATATATAACCACCTCTTAATAGCGGGGGCTATCTGCCCTCCTAACATGCCGCTATCATGCCCGTTGACTATGAGCTGATGTCCGCTCATACAATCGGGTAAGCAGGCAAACTCCTTCTGATATATATGTTCATATACACATATATTCTATTATATATTCTACCTGCAATTTGCCCTTTTGGGCGATATATATGTGTATATGAACATATATATCGCCCAAAAGGGCAAATTGCAGGTAGAAAGCCTTCAGCATATACCGAGGCCATGGCTCACAGTTAATTCTTAGTGAGACAACTGTAAACACAAAGGAGTTGTTTTTAGTCCGTATACCACACGAGCTGATGCCCGCTCAATATGTGGGGACCCGGACATAGCAGGGAGGTCTGACTCCTGGGCATGGGTCATTCCATTATTTTCCCCTCCAACAAAAAAAAACAAAAAAAAACACGTCAATTAGTAAACAAAAATTATGCGTGGGGAAACTAAACCTAACGTTTAGTTACAAGTTATACGACCAGAATGGCCGAGTCGGCAGTGACCCTGCTTACGAAGCCAGGGGTCCCGGGTACGATTCCCGGTGGGGGCAAATTTGTTTGATGACGACGGATGTTAGTACAAACATCCGTTATTTATATTATATTATATTGTTGTTATATTATTTATCTACATAAGTATGTCTATCGTTGTCCAGTACCCACGATACAAGTTTGGGGCTGGCCCCATACTAGGATTCCCTGTATCGTGGATTGATCTAGATCAATGTGTGTAAATAGTGTCCTAAGTATTATTATTATTATAATACGTAAACTAATGTCCCAGAGTCGGGCGTAACTTTACGAAATAACAACACTGGATATATATATATATATATATATATATATATATATATTTATATATATTAACTTTTTCACTTGATTCGTTACTTTAACATATATAACACACTCCTTTTCATATAAGGGATGGCATAGGCACAGGGGTGCTCACGCTTAGCCAGTCTCGACATTCGTTTTTTTTTATTAAATTTGAATTATTTATTTACACACGTATCATAAACCCTCTTTACTGCGATTAAAAACCGCACGTTACGACCAGCATAATGTAAAACTATTTGGTAAAAACTCATTTCTTATCTGAAAACCTGTACATTATGACCAATAATAAAATAATGTACCAAAATTTGTCAAATTATGACATTCAAATTTCGAACGCCGACACCCGCCTGCGTGCCGCCCCTAGTTTGTCTGTGAAGTTGGTACTACAGAACAAGCTAAACAACTGCAAAGCAATTAACAATGCCACAATTCCTGTCAAACATGCGGTACCTGAACACATCAAAGAGAGTTTATGATATGTGTGTATATAATCTAATGTACGTAACTGTACATAATTAGGCATTAAAACTCTCGAGTGATATTATTATGAACCCACTCTCGAGTATTAATGCCCTCCATTATGTAGCAGTCACATAAACTACTATTATAGATTTTTCACTGTGTTAGGGGGGGAGGGGGGGAAACATTTTCTACAGACCTATCTATAGACACCCAACACATATAGGTTTGATGAAAAAAAAAAAATTTGGTTTCAGTTCCATATATGTTTAATTATTTTCGTTTTTCAATTTATGCAAAATCGTAAGGAGGTTCACATAATACATCTACATACCAAGTTTGAACTAGTCCTAATAGTTTCTGCTTAAAGTTGCATACGGACGGACGGACGGACGGACAGACAGACTTGACGAAACTATAATGGTTCCTTGTTTCTCTACGGAAGCCTAAAAAGTATTGAAGAAAATTGCTGTACCCTCTATATTTTCATATTCTATAGTGAAAACAGTCAAACAGACAACGCAAGAATGATCGGATAGACATATTCCTTTGATCATTACTTGAAACCTGAGATAACACATCGATACCTATGTATAATTTAATCTTAATAATTGCCAAAACACAAAAGATGAAGAAATTGTGATTCAATGTTTTCTAATCTTTCTTAAAACTCTTATATATAGCCTCTAGACAGAGCTGATAGATTAGTGCTGGCATTTACATCCGCGTACCAAAAGGCAGTAATAACCGGAATATCACACCCGCATGGCCGAGTCGGCAGTGTCCCTGCCTACGAAGCCAAGGGTCCCGGGTTCGAGTCCCGGAGGGGGTAAATTTGATGAGAACAGATATTAGTATCCTAGTCATCTTTGCTTATCTATCTAAGTATAATATGTATCTCTATAAGTATGTGTATCGTTGTCTGGTACCCAAGATACGGGGAATGCTAGTTTGGGGCTAGATCAATGTGTGTAAATAGTGTCGTAGGTATTGTTATTATTATACTCAACACAAAAATGGAGCTTTACAAAAAACGCAATATAACCTTCAAATCATAACAATGCCAGTTATATTAACTTTACCTTTCAATTAAAGTTGCTTTTTTATCAACGGTAGACGCTTTCTTTTTCTACGCTCGGTTTTTAACTGAGCTAAGCCAGGACGAATACATTTTCAGGGTTTCGCACCCGAAGGGTACCAAACGGGACCTTATTACTAAGACTCCACTGTCCGTCTGTCTGTCCGTCCGTCTGTCCCGAGGCTGTATCTCATGAACCGTGATAGTTAGACAGTTGAAATTTTCACAGATGATGTATTTTTGTTGCCGCTATAACAACAAATACTTAAAAACAGAATAAGATAAATATTTAAGTAGTCTCCCATACAACAAACATATCTTTTTTCTCGTATATGCTCGATATTGATAACGGCAACAGGTAAACGCTTGAAATCTTCACAGAATATTTAGTTATAATTCAATTCAAAAATAAATAAATAAATAAAAATAAAACAAATATTTAAGGGGGGCTCCCATACAACAATCGTGAATTTCTTTGACGTTTTAATAGATAATGGTACGGAACCCTTCGTGCGCGAGTCCGACTCGCACTTGGCCAGTTTTTATTTTTATTATCGTTTAATCTGATAATGATTACTTTAGAAAGCAACAACAAATAAACAATATGGCGGTTCTTAGGAACACTCAACAGTGCTGCCATCTACGACAAGCTTTCAGATTTTAACCTCATTCGTTCCTCTTGAAATTACATACGATATGCCAAATAATGGCAATAGAGGTAATTGACACAATAGAGGACCTTAACCAAAATCCGATTTATGTATCGCTAATTCTGTCGCTTCCTATTACAACCCCATCGCAAAGCTGATATCGGTAACTATCGTGGTACAAGGCCTACGATAGAGCTGGTACTTACTACGGGATTCCAGCGATGCCAGTTTGCGGTGAGTTTGTATGGGGATATTGTATCTGTGGCAGGCAAATTGTATGATTCCGCATTTTATAAACGGCGTCGTCCGTTTACAAACGCGCGCTGCTGTGTAATATGCCGAAGGCGAATTGACAAATTGAAATTAAAATAGCAAATAAGCAGGGCAAAACACTGCGGTAGCTTAGGTGAAGGGTAAAGGGGGTGAGCGAAGCGAAGCCCCCTTCATCCTTCGTGTAAGGTTGAACATGTAAGCACAACAAAAAATACTAAAAACATAAAGGAGTGTCAACTTGCCTTCGGCATATTAGAAAGAAACGCGCGTTTGTAAAAGGCCGACGCTGTTTGTAAAATGCTGAGTCTTACAAATTGCCTGCGACATATCCATGATCTCTGTCGCCACGTTAATTGGCAGTTATAATGTTTAAAAAATATGAGATTAAATAAAAAATAAAAAATCCTTTTTGCGAGTCGGGTTCGCCCATGAAGGGTTCCGTTGTAGCAAGTAATAGTGTGACTGGATGGAAGTAATGGTGTGTTTGTGTTGTAACTTCGTTTGTCATAGTGTTTGTATGAATGACAAAGTAATTTTTGCGACTTTTAATAAATGTTTTATATCTTAAAAACTGCTAATTTTATTTTTTTAAACCAATTTTCATTGAAAGTGTGTTTTGAGATATACAGCACATATTTTTTGTAGATTTTTCACTCTCTTAATTCAAAAGATAGAGGGGGACACATTTTTCCACTTTGGAAGGGTCTCTCTTTGACGATAACTTTAACGATAACCTCAACGTCATTTTTAAAGACTTATCCATAAACACCCCAAACATACAGGTTTGATGAAAAAAATATTTTTTGGTTTCAGTTCCATGTTTGGGGAGCCCCCTTTAATTATTTTATCTACACACGTATCATAAACCCTCTTTACTGCGTACAAAAACCGCACGTTACGATCAGCATAATGTTAAACAACTTGGTAAAAACTCATTTCTTATCTGAAAAATTAGACATTATGACCATAATGTATAATTTTTCTACATATCATGACATTCAAATTTCAAACGCCGACGCCCACCTGCGTGCCTCCCCTAGTTTTTCTGTGAAGTTGGTACTGACATTCAAATTTCGAACGCCGACGCCCGCCTGCGTGAAGTTGGTACCACAGAACAAGCTAAACAACTGCAGAGCCACAATGCCGGTCAAACATGCGGTTCCTGAACATATCAAAGAGAGCTTATGATATGTGTGTAGATAAACTAGTGTATGTAACTGTACATAATTAGGCATTAAAACTCTCGAGTGATATTATTATGAAAACTCTCGAGTATTAATGCCCTCCATTATGTAGCAGTCACATAAACTACTATAAAATTTTAAATTTTTGTATGAAAATCGTAAAGCGCTTCACATAATACATCTACATACCAAGTTTCAACTGTGTAGTCTTAATAGTTTCTGCATAAAGTTGACTTGAAAAAACTATAAGGGTTACTTGTTTCTCTATGGAACCCTAAAAAGGAAACGAAAGATACGTCGTCGCAAATTCAACTGGGCCGAAGACGGCTTGTAGCGTCAGTGGCCAATTGCTGCTTTGTACTTCCAATTTCGAACAGTAATATCGGCAGGTGGGAGTGTGAGGAAGAGAGCTATATGCTATATATAGCTCTGTCCTTTACTTTCATACTACATCTACCGATATTATTGTCTATTGGAACACAAATGACATTTCATTCTGGCGACTATAATTTCCGTTTTGGCCTCCAGGCCAGCGTTTGTGTATGTGTACGTGGAATGATAAATTTGCGCTTTTGCCACAAAACATTTTCTATTGTATGTTTGTCCGTCCGCCCATCTGTCCGTATGTCACAGCAACTTTGTGCAGAAATTATTAGGACTACACAGTTGAAACTTGGTATGTAGATGTATTCTGTGAACCGCTTTACGATTTTGGTTGCCACGACACTGGGTTTCCTAGTGTGAGGCCAGAAGCAATATATGTGCTAGTATACAAATGTTTATGTTTCAAGAAAAATGAGGTAGTGAACGTAAAAATATGACTTGGGACACACTACAAAGGGTATCCTAGTGTAGGGTCAGATGCAAATGTTTGTGTTTATAAGAATAGTGGGGTAGTCACGTTAAAATATGAATTGAGGATTAGGTCAACAGCAAAGGCCGCTTAGCAAATACTCTTTCTTTTCCTCATCTCAAACGAAAGAAAAGTCAATCCCACAGACAAACTGACCAGGATGTAGCTAGTTTATTACATACTGCCCGCCAAAGTAGCTCGGAACCCGCGAGTAATGCGATTTCCCGCCCACACCCGCTCGCTCGCTCTCGTCCTCGACGCGTCAGTAGGACCGTGTCGGACGCTACGACGTCATCAAAGCTAGTTGCCATGTTAACTTCGGCAGGTATTATAAACATAGCGTCACGCCTTATCCCGTACTGGCTGGCAAAGGCACAATTGTGCCCACGTTGAGCCAGTTGTTCTATACTCCGTTTTCCAGGGCGAGCTCATCGCCACGGCTATAAATTCTGAAGGCTTACTCACGATGTTTTTTATCACCTTTAGAATATCCGTATAATTTTATTCTTTTTAGGGTCCCGTACCCGAAGGGTGCCAAACGGGACCCTATCACTGAAACTTCGCTGTTTGTCCGTCTGTCTGTCACCAGGCTGTATCTCATGATCCGTGGTAGCTAGACAGTTGAAATTTTCACAGATGATGTATTTATTTTGTCGCTACAACAAAAAATACTAAAATACAGAATAAAATAAATATTTAAGGGGGCTCCCATACAACAAACGTGTTTTTTTTGCTAATTTTTGATCGTATGGATAATGATAGCAGGTAGAGGCTTAAAATTCACAATATATTGAGTGTATTATTTACTTTAAAAATAAATAATTAGATTAAAATGAAATTAATATTTAAGGTGGGCTCCCATACAACAAACTTTTTTTTGCTCATTTATTATTTTTAGTGGTTAAGTTTTCTTGAAAGGTGGTACGGAACCCTTCGTATGCAAGTCCGACCCGCACATGACCATTTTTTTATATAGCCACTTTGATGTCCCACTGCTGGGCAAAGGCCTCCCCCTTTTTCATCCACACTTCCCTGGTCTCCCCCGGCAGATACTTGTCAAGGTCGTTCCGCCATCTGCGTTTAGGCCTGCCTCTACGCCCTTATCCGTCCTGTGGCACCCAGTCAGTGGTGATTTACATTAGTAATTCTGGCTTCTTACGGGATCGTTTCGTTTTTCTGTCGTCGGATAGGCCACGGAGATCTTACCCTCGGTCACTACTTACAACTCTGTAACATAACACTGCCGCTTGTGAGAATGGGTTCAGACTACTAGCTATCAGTCTCTGGAACAAACTCCCCAGCGCCATCAGAGACAGTCCGTCAATTCACACTTTTAAAAGTTGTTTGAAAGAACACTATCTATCTCTTACATGATAAGTATTAGTATTTATTTGTATCTACTATTTATGTATATGTTACATATTTATACACAGCATTATTTTTAGTATTTTTAAGATATTGGTAAGTAGTTTATTATTTCTATTAACATTTCTACTGTTGTGCACATAAGTTCTACCTCTTTAGTTTATTTTTTCCTCTCCACTCCAGGTTTGCTGGAAAGTTTCAAAAGTTCAAAGTTTTTTATTCTTAATAAACACAAAATATTTCAGATTACAATGCACCGCCAAACTGCAAGACAGTTTATTGGCAGTTGGGCTCTCACTCTAAAAATAGAACTACATATATACAATAGAATAGAACAGGAACCGGTTCCTGCAATCCACAAACAAACTACGCCGGAACGCATTGGTATGTATTATATTTCCTCAACTATATCCACTTAAATACCTATCGGGGTGTTAGATTGTTGATCGCAGCAACCGTTCTCTTCTTATATAGCTAGGTATAGGCACTACTTGTTATATAATTTTAAAGACAACTAGGTATTTCGACAGAGGCACACATGTGCATGTATAGGTATAAGTTTAACATAATACATAGTCTTAATTTTTCTTTGCTACAAAATAATCCAATAAGGATACTATAACTTTTTTCTTAAATACAGGTTTAGTAAAGGTATTGTTTCTGACGTCGTCCGGGAGATCATTAAGAATCTTTGGTACTAAATACTTTCTGGTCCGTGAACCATAGAAATTACATATTTTGGGTACATACAACTTTTTGTTGACTACTTTTCTTGTACTAATGCAATGTGAAACGGGGGTTTTAAACTCATTGTTATTGTATTCCTCTAACATAATTAACAACTTAACTTTTTCTTGAACAGGTAATATTTTACACGTACCATATAATTGATCATAATCAGGGCGGCATTTTTTCCTTGTTTTTTTATCAACCAATAATTTTATAAGCCTTTTCTGTATAGTATTTATTTGATCTAAGTAACTTTGGAAGGTGCACCCATAACTACTCAAACCATAAGATATTATCGAGTCTGCGAGTGCGTAGTAAACAGAGTACATAGTAGCTCTGTTTACTACGCCCCGCAGATGATACAACTTACATAATACAGATCTTAGCTTTGAACAGACATTATTTATATGTGATTTCCATGACATATTTTTATCTATTGTGAGTCCCAGGTACTTGTACTGATTTACAAATTCAATTTCTGAACAGTTACAATTTGGGCTGTTTCGATGTAAACATTCATAAGAATGCCCAATTATTTGTAGTTTATTTATTTTAGGTTTATTATATGGGGAGCAGATGTGCATACATTTAGTTTTAGATAGATTAATAATAATGCCATTATCGTGTGACCATTTGACAATGTTATCAAGGTCCGTCTGTATACAATTTTGGATAACATTTAAGTCATTGTGGGCGCATAGTAAGCACGTATCGTCTGCATACATGAACATTTTACAGTGTTTGACTACATTGCAAACACTATTTACGTGCATGATGTACCCAACCGGCCCGTACACGGAACCGGTTGGGACACCATACCTTATGTTTGCTTTTGCACCCTTTGTACCACTCACTACGGTCTGCATAGATCTATTTTTCAGGTAAACCTGTATCCAACTGTTCAAAGGACCTCGTATTCCACATTCACTCATCGCCTGCAAAAGCTGTGAATGATCCAAAGTATCAAAAGCCTTTTTGAAATCAATGAAAAGAGCTACTACTTGTTTTCGTTTATCTAATGAATTGTTTATGTAATCCGTAAATAGTTTAAGAGCTGTCGCCGTACTGCGGCCACGGCGGAAACCGTGTTGACTATTTGAGATAATATTATGCTTGTCTAGAAAATTACTTATTTGATTTATAATTAGTTTTTCTGTTATTTTATTGATAATGGACAAAATAGCTATGGGTCTATAATTTGTGTAGTCAAGGTGACTACCTTGTTTATATATGGGTCTAATCATAGCCAGTTTCAGTTCATCTGGATAAAGCTCTTTTTGTACACTCAAGTTTATGAAGATAGCAAGAATAGGACTTATACGTTTCTTAATGTATTTAATATCCTCTACTCTGATACCATCCGAGCCGGGTGACTTCTCATTACTCATGTTAACAATAATTTTTTCTACATCTGAAGCACAAATTTTTCGAAATCTTAATGACACATCACTCTCTTTTACATATTCTTTTCTTTTTAAAAACTTGGAGAGATCTTCGTTTATAAATATAGGCTTCGTATTATCATTGTTAAAAATCTCGCCATTAGTGATGCGGGTTTTTTTCTTGGCAAGCCACTGGTCCCGGGCGGCGCGCGACGCGAGGGTAATCAGCACCGGCCGCGGCCGCGCCCGTTCCTTGTCGGTTGGCTTTCTTCCACCTACCCGCTTTATTTCATGAACGCTGGAATAGTCTATATTAAGTTTTTTGGCAATAATCTTCACCGTCTCCTGAATGTTTTCTCCTTCTTTCATGTCCAGCCCAACTATTTCAATATTCTTTTCCTTGCTTTGGTTTTCCAATGCAACCACACGTTCTTCAAGAGCCTTGTTACACTTTTCCAAGTATATATTTTTCTGTTCTACAGCCTTCATCTTCTTTTCACTACTTTCTTTGTATTTCCATAGCTCAAGGTACTGCTCTGCATAAAAATCTACGGCCTCGCTCATATCATCTAGCGTCTTCTGCATCTTGTAAACCACATCAAGCCTTTTGTTTAGCTCAACCAGTAATCCTTCAGTAGTTACTTTGGCAGGATCGATGCTGATTCTTGGCGATAGCGTTGAAGAACCCTTCGTGCAATCCTCACACTTCTCGCTTTCGGTAAAACATTTGATGGCGCGTGCGCATTTTTTGTGAAAATACGCTTCACAGGACCCTTTGCACTTTACCACTTCGCCACTGTTTCCTCTCACCGATAGAAAGAGTTTACACTTCTTACACACCACCATAGTGATGAATTTTTACAACACGAATTAATTCCGTACCAAATAACAATGGCGGTCGATAGCGCAGTCGGTCGAATCACTCAAAGCAATCACACCCGCACGCGGAGAGCTCGCGGCACGGACTCGGAAGAAATATCTTGTTAGAGATAAGCTCGCCTTTGTACATGTTCTTTCCTTTATATTTGTTTGTTATCACTGTATTGTGCAATAAAGTATTATAAGATATTTTTTTTACGTCGGTGGCTCATGGTAAGCACCGGATACGGACGCGCGTCTCCAGCGTGGAAAGCGAGCGTAAAACCACAAGACCACGGATATCTATAGCCAATTTTTCAATTATGTCGCCTATTCGGTGTTATTTTAATCAAGCCATTCAATAAAAAATTAGTCGCGACGGCGACCAAAGCCGCCATTTGCAAAAATTACGGGCTTCGTGTTTATTGTGATTATTTCTGCGCCCTTCCGTGCAATTAGAAATTTCTTAATTAATGGCTCCGGGTATTTATTTCAACTGGCGCCAATTTGTTTTAGATGCGAAGTACAATAACACATGCCCTTGAAGCAAATCAAAGTTTGGGGTGTAAGGACACCCTCAGTACAATGGAATTTTCATAGGTTTTGCACGCTATTGCTATGTCGCAGTTGGTTGGTTAAATCAGACATTTAACTAACACCCTAGACCGTTAATTATAGAACGACGTTAACCAAGTCGCTAAAGTTCCGTCAGACAAGTGAGTGAACGAAACGTTTAACAAGTAGTCTAAACGTTCCTAGGCAACAAGACATAAACAATATAAATACACTTAAGTACACATCAAAATATGTTATTTATGTGCACTTAACTTTATTTTTTGTTGTTCTTACATGTTCAACCTAACATGAAGGATAAAGGGGGCTTCGCTTCGCTCACCCCCTTTACCCTTCACCTGAGCTACCGCAATGTTTTGCCATGATTTAAGCTGTGCAAGTCAGTAGTGAAAAGATAGACTCTGAAAATAATCAGCTGTTGTCGTGACGCTTTTTTTTTTTTGGTGGTGATAAAAGTGGATTTTCCCGCGCCCAGGAGTCAGACCTCCCTGCTATGTCCGGGTCCCCACATATTGAGCGGGCATCAGCTCGTGTGGCATATGGACTAAAAACAACCCCTTTTTACACTTATCTGTGTATGATTTAACTGTGAGCCATGGGGGTTGTCGTAACGCCATCTTGTTTTACATTATTTAACCAACACGCCGGCTTTCGGTAAGACAGATTGTAAAACGTTTCCGACGATGCTTTATTTAAATCAAAATACTAGTGACTTGGTTAAACGTCGGTCTTTAATTAACGGTCTAGGATGTTAGTTAAGGGTCTTATTTATAACTGCGACAGCTATATAGGATCTGCGGGCGAAAAGGCTTGTGGCTGAATGCTGTTCAAAATATATTGCCACTTAATGTCATACTGGTGTTCTCGTTTCCCGAGCGAGTGATAGGTCACTGGCTCATTTGAATGTTCATCAAACTTTTATTATGCGGTTATGCATTTGGTAGCTCTATTCTCTATGTTGGAAGGCTGGTTTAAACAAGATAAGTAACTGACTTCGAATTTGACGCAAATCTATTCAATTCAATTCAATGATTTTTATTCATAATAGCACAAAAATTGAGATTTAATGAACGTCATAACATAATCAAGCAAGCATAATAAATTAATAAAACATTAAGTAGGTGCCTAATTATTATACATATAGGGTGCAATGAACTGGTTTCAGGCCAGATGTCAGTGTCTTGAAAAAGTCAATTATTTTGTAGTAGGCCTTTGTGCACAAAGTGTGCTTTATACATTTTTTGAATCTAGCTTCAGTTAAGTTTTGTATTTCTTTCGGAATTTTATTGTTAAAGCGTATACAGTGTCCCATAAAAGAACTACTAACTTTTGTGAGTCTGAACTTTGGAAATTCTGTGCTGAATTGGATTCTGTGCTGAACCGATTCTGAAACTGTTTAGCGACAGCGCTGTACGTACTGACTCCGAATTAGTCCAAATCGATTTACCTAAGGTCAGTATCGGGTCAGCCAGGGGTTAGCACTGACTTGCCTAGAATTTGGAGTAAATTTTGTTACCACGTCTAATAGTTATATTTTTTGTATTTTGCCTACTGTATTTAAAAAAAATCGGTAATATTATTTCGTAATTTGAATTCACATTTACCGGAACCGTCATCTAAAGCGACTGTCATTATTGAAACGTTAATTTGGAAGGAATTTTGATAATTTGTTAGTTTATTTTCACTCTAGCATTTTTCATTGTAGCGAATTTTCCCATTGCATATTTCAACATTCCTAAAATTACGTATTCGCATTTTTCACGTAGCCATTTTCTACGTAGCGTTTTTTTTACTTAATTTATCAATAGCTTATTTTATTAGTTGTTGTTTCTCACTGGCATTTTGATATATATTCGTATTTATACATCCATTTAAGCAATGTATTTGTGTTTGACGTTATAATATAGTATCTGCGGTTTAACTATCAATTTAAACTGCAGGATTGGACTGCGGCTCAAACATGACAACAGTTGTGATAAAATGTTGCCTACTAATATCCTCACCGAGGGGCAAAGGCCTTTACCGGAATACTAGTAAGATTAAGCCATACTTCATCATGCTGGCTCACTGAGGGTTGATGGAGGGGCTTTACGACTACCACTACCAAGTAGCGATTGTCGACGGGACCTACAGCTGTTAACGTGTCATCCGAAGCAATGAACGTCAGATAATTTACTTCAGATAAATTAAATGGTCAGGATTCGAAACTGTATCTCCTGAATTAAAAACAAGCGTGAAACCTAATAGACCACGGAGCTCTAGTATAAAAAAGGAGTCAAGTGCGGGTTGGAGTCGCACGCCAAGGGTTTCGTTCAATCGTACAAGAAAACTTAACATAATTAAAAAATATTAAAAGAAAAAAAAAACTGATTCTATGAGTAATCTTATTCTAAAAAAAACGGATTTTACTTCAAATTCAAAACTTCAGATCAAAAAAAACAAAACAACTCTACTGTCAGTCAATGTTATGTCAAGCGTCATCCGTATTTTCCTTGTTTGCTTTGCGTTTTGGAAGAACGGAACGTGCGGGGCGTGCTCCACTCATAATATGAAGTTGTTTTGTATGTTTATCTACACACGTATCATAAACCCTCTTTACTGCGTACAAAAAACGCACGTTACGATCAGCATACATGTTAAACTACTTGGTAAAAACTCATTTCTTATCTGAAAAATTACACATTATGACTATAATTAATCACTTTTTTTCATTATAATATCACTCGAGAGTTTTAATGTCATTATGTACAGTTACAAACGCTAGTTTATCTACACACATATCATAAGCTCTCTTTGATGTGTTCAGGAACCGCATGTTCGACCGGCATTGTGGCATTGATCATTGCTCTGCAGTTGTTTAGGTTGTTCTGTAGTACCAACTTCACAGACAAACTAGGGGCGGCACGCAAGTGGGCGTCGGCGTTCGAAATTTGAATGTCATAATTTGACAAATTTTGGTACATTATGGTCATAATGTACCAATATTCAGATAAGAAATGAGTTTTTACCATGAAGTTTATCATTATGCTGGTCGTAACGTATGGTTTTTGGAAGGTTTATGATTCGTGTGTAGAAAAAATAAATAAATTGTTTAACTGTTAAACATTGTCTAACCCATAGCTGCTGATGAGAAGGATTATCATCATCAATGTTTCTATTCAGGATATTATTTAAAACTTTTTTAAATTATTATTTTTTTGGTTAATAAAGATACTGGTTTTGTTGACAATAATAAAATACTGAATTGGATCAATAACTGTGAGCGACTAGAAATCTCAAAAACATCAACTTAAAAACCTGAATTCTAGTAACTTAATAGTAGTTTATGTGACTGCTGCATAATGAAGGGCATTAAAATCACTCGAGAGTTTTAATGCCTAATTATGTACAGTTACATACACTAGTTTATCTACACACATATCATAAGCTCTCTTTGATGTGTTCAGGAACCGCATGTTTGACCGGCATTGTGGCTCTGCAATTGTTTAGCTTGTTCTGTAGTACCAACTTCACGCAGGCGGGCGTCGGGGCGTTCGAAATTTGAATGTCAGTACCAACTTCACAAACAAACTAGGGGCGGCACGCGGGTGGGCGTCGGCGTTCGAAATTTGAATGTCATAATATGTAGAAAAATTATGAGTTTTTACCAAGTAGTATAACATTATGCTGATCGTAACGTGCGGTTTTTGTACGCAGTAAAGAGGGTTTATGATACGTGTGTAGATAAAATATAAAACGAGGGCGTTGGGTTTTGTAGTTCTTACATGTCATTCTAAAACTCAGGATTAAGGGGGCTTCGCCTCGCTCCCACCCTTTAGCCTTCCCCTACCCTACCCCACCACGTCGCCTTTATTAATTGAACATTAGCCAGTAAGCGTTGGCTAAATCCGCATCAGTAATTTTATCGCCCATTTTAGTAATTTCAGGGCGCGCTTAGTATTTTTATAGGTTTTGCCCAGCTCAATGGTTGTAGCCTGTTAAGGATTATTACAAAGATCACAAATAAAGTAAATTGAAGAACAACTATTTCGTCATTCTAGTATTTTTTTTATAAGTCCTAAGACATGGTCTTTCGCACAGTTCATTTTTATGGTTCCGTACCCAAAGGGTAAAACAGGACTAAGCTCCGTCCGTCCGTCCGTCCGTCCGTCTGTCACCATGCTGTATCTCATGAATAGTTAGACAGTTGAAATTTTCACAGATGATGTATTTCTGATGCCGTTATAACAACAAATACTAAAAAACAATATAATAAATATTTAAAGGGGCCCCCATACAACTATTCTTTCAATACCACATACAAACATTTGAATGCACCTGGTTATATACATAGAGTGTGAAAGTAGCCGCACCAATTACTTTGTAAACAAAAATCCAAACTATTCACTCCACACTATCCCTACCATTGTACAGTGGTACGGAACCCTTCGTGCACGAGTTAAACTCGCACTTTACCGGTTTTTTACTCCACTTTTACGGTTTAATTATTTTTATTAACCTTGTATAGCGTCACGCCTTTTCCCATACGAGGTGGCAGAGCACAATTGTGCCCACTTTGAACCAGTTATTCAATACCCCATTTTGCATGACAGGGGGCTAGCCCTTCGCTGCAGCTATGGAGTAATGAAGGTTTCCTCACGATGTTTTCCATCACCAGTAAAACGTCCGTATAGTGTACTTAAGATAAGTTAATTATCTCATTGGTATGTACCATGTGATCAGGAATCGAACCTGCATCTCCCGTGTGAGAAGCAACCGTGAAACCCATTAGACCACGGAGCTCTTTATTAAAGTTCCTTACCCGAAGGGTGCCAAACGGGATCCTATTACTGAGACTTCGCTGTCCGTTCGTCTGTCTGTCTGTAACCATGCTGTATCTCATGAACCGTGGTAGCTAGACAGTTAACATTTTCACAGATGATGTATTTCTGTTGCCGCTACAACAAAAAATACTAAAATACAGAATAAAATAAATATTTAAGAGGGCTCCCATACAACAAACGTGTTTTTTTTCCTAATGTTTGTAGTTTTTTATAGATAATACGGAACCCTTCGTGCGCGAGTCGGACTCGCACTTGGCCAGGTATTTTTTTGTATTATTAATGTTATCAAAACAAATTAAGCCAGGCCAAATGCTCGGTGTCACTTGGCCTTAGTGCACAGTTCAGCATATCCCACTGCCAAGGTTTGAATAACAGGCTGCCACCGAAACACGGGTTCGTATTTCAAAAGGCTTCTTTCAGTCGTTAAAATAAATCTCAGGGAATCAAGAACATCTCAGGTGCTGAGAAATGGCTGCTTCGTATCTTACCCAGCCAAGGAGGTTGTTGAATGGAGACGCTATATGCTCAAATACGCTATATCAACAAATTCGCAATTGACGACCCGAATGGCCGAGTCGGCAGTGACGCTGCCTATGAAACCAGGGGTCCCGGGTTCGAGTCCCGGTGGGGGCAAATATTTGTTTGATGAGAACGAATGTTTGTACCCTAGTCGTGGTTGTTTATCTATCTAAGTATAATATTTATCTATATAAGTATGTGTATCGTTGTCTAGTACCCATGATACAGGGAATCCTAGTTTGGGGCTAGATCAATGTGTGTAAAATGATGTCCAAGGTATTATTATTATTATTATTATAATTTAATGTAGAACAAAATGATGGCAACATTTGCATACTATAAAAAAATATGCTTGTGTGTGTGTGTGTGCGTGTATATGTATGTATGGATGGCTGTTTTCCGTTGTCAGCCCTAGAGCCTAAACCACTAAACCGAATTGTATAAATTTTTTATTGGGGGTTATTTTGTTAATATCTAGGGCTAATTTTTTGACAATTTTTTTTCACTTATCTAATAAATCAAGCAGTAGTCTGTTAATATGTCACTTATATTTCCATTTTACCTTTACCTTAATAAGAAAAAGAAACCCATATAGGATCACTTCGTTGTCCGTCCGTCTGTCTGTCTGTTAGAACCCTTTTTCTCAGGTTTGCCCACAGTTAGGCTAAATGGAATATTGAGTATTTGGCTAGACGTGGCTGCATTGTGCCTCTGCCGCCACGTATGAAAAACGCGTGAACGCTATCCCCAACGGCAAAAATCATTATTTTTCGACAGTTAGCTTGCCAAAAATGTCACATGCCCTTTTGGACTTAAAGCAAATCAGGATCAAACCAGTCACATCCTGTATAAGCTTTGCCATACTTAGTTTTAATCTGTGTTATTTTCTCAGTCCTTTCCACTATCTATTCGTTTGCTTTGGCGCCGGGTAGCACACTCATCACGCCCCTGAACAAACACTCCGGGGGCGGCTTGCAGCGATAATATGGGGAGTTGGCGACACTACGAAATTGAGATGAAAGTTGATGGAGTATAGAGAAATTTGGTCAACTTCCTTACCTATGCTATTCGATCTTAAACCTATTTTTGTATGTTTATCTACACACGTATCATAAACCCTCTTTACTGCGTCTAAAAACCGCACGTTACATACAGCATAATATAAGATATACCACTTGGTAAACTCTTTTCTTATCTGAATATGACATTCAAATTTCGAACGTCGACGCCCGCCTGCGTGCCGCTGTTAAGCTGGTACTACTGACCAAGCTAAACAAGTGCAGAGCAATGATCAATGCCACAATGCCGGTCAACATGCGATTTCTGAACAATGATGTGTTCAGGAATCGCATGTTTGACCGGCTCTCTTTGATAAGAGAGCTTATGATATGTGTGTAGATAAACTAGTGTATGCAACTGTACATAATTAGGCATTAAAATTTACCTAGTCGGTCCATAAGTTCTGTCACAAATATTTTGCCGCATAGTAAATAATACCAAGTTTTATTTTATTTAATACTATATATGGTTTGATAGCTCATTAAATACTAATAAATTACAACGATTATTGGATTTAAATGCTTAAAGTCATATTACACAAATGCTAGTTTCTTCAGAGATTTTGCACTTTTTTACCCAATCAAAAATACGGACGTGATTCACTTTATCTTTATTCCACGACTCTTAAAACCTTTCAAACTTACGTGAGATTTTAGTCAGAACCCTCCCTGAACCTGTTACCTTCATTTTGAAGCATAAGATAACTAAGTCTGCGTAAAACTAATTTTCATATTCACATTTTACGTAGTGTACTTGTTGCCCACAAGATCATTTTTATACGTTTTTCTGAAAACGTAAAAAGTACGTAAAGTTCTCTTTGGGAGCAGTTTGAACTGAAAGCTAACAGAAAATCAAATGCTAAATGTTAAGCATGGTCTAAAATCGAGGTTTAAGAATAAATAAAAAAAACCTTGTTGGTTATCTGGAACACTGTTTTTTTATTAAATTTGTGGTAAGTGGTATTTTTGTCAGTTGCGGCGTGTTTTGGGTTTGCGATTGTCTCAAGTTATAAGGTTTTTTGGCATATTTCGATAATCGTACAAAATGTATTGTATTGCAATTTTATTCGTATAAAATAAGCTTTTTAATCATGTATAATACGAATAAGAAAAAGTTTATTGCTGAGTTTTATCTATCAAAAACCTTGTGACAGAACTTAAGGACCGACTAGGTATTATATTATGAAACTCACCTCGAGTTTTAATGCCCTCCATTATGTATCAGTTTCATAAACTACTATTATCACACACGTATCATAAACCCTCTTTATTGCGAACAAAAACCGCAAGTTACGATCAGCATAATGTTAAACTACTTGGTAAAAACTCATTTCTTATCTGAAAAAATACACATTATGACCATAATGTGTAATTTTTCTACATATTATGACATGCAAATTTCAAACATCGACGCCCGCCTGCGTGCCTCTAGTTTGTCTGTGAAGTTGGTACTACAGAACAAGCTAAACAGCTGCAGAGCCACAATGCCGGAATTTCTCACGGAATCTGAAAAAACGAGGAGGAGCCTGTATCTTAACAAGAACTGGACTGGACTTTAAAGAACTATGTCACGTTGCTAAACAATCAATAAGTGGCGTTTTAGAATGTTGTGCAATAGAACTAATCAATCTTCATGTAATTATTGTCTGTATATATAGAGTACCACAGAAAAATGACGCCAGTAAATATTTCAATTTATTTTTTGACAGAATGCATTCTATTCTTAATAAACTGTGCAACAAACGTAACAAAAAAATTATTGTCTGTGGAGACTTCAACATCGATTTATTAAAAAAAGGAAACAACTGGTCAAAAGAATTAATATCATTCTTTCAGGGATTCAACATGAAGCTAGAACTAAACACTCCTACTAGGAAAGAGAAAACCTGCATTGACAATTTTGCCCATAATATACTGAGAGGATGCAAGGGTAGAGTTATAGAATTTGGCCTTTCAGATCACACTTCTCAGTTATTACAAGTGCCTGTAAAAAAAACTTGTAGAATCAAAGCATGGACTGTCAAAAAAAGAAAATTTAGCCCTGAAAATCTGAATAGATTAGCCACTCACATGCAATGTTTGACATTTTCGGAAATGTATGCTATGGATGACTGCAATGAAGCGTACAATACATTTCTAAATGATTTCCTCATGATCTACAATCTTTGTTTCCCATTAGAAGACGTTAAAGTGAAGTCGACCAAAACTCCAAAGTGGGTATCAAAGGGTATTAAGCAATGTAGCAAAAATCAAAGGGAACTCTTATGGCACTATAGAAGAAACCCTTCAGAGATAAATAAAACTAAATTAAAAACTTATACAAGTACCTTTAGAAAGATAATTAAATAGACACAAAAAGCCCAGAATAATTATTTTATAAATAATTCTGATTGTAAATCTAAAGCAGGTTGGAAAATTATTAATGACGCTAAAAGTAATTTACCGAAGGAAACCATTCTTAAAATAAAAACAGAATCCGCGACTATAACTGATCCCCAACAAATAGCGAATGCCTTCAATGACTATTTTATAGATCAAACGAGTAACCGCAATGATAGCCACAACCAGAACCCTTCGACTAACAATAATCTTTTAAATTCCATGTTTTTGGCGCCAACTGTACCTGAAGATATTATCAAAATAATACGATTATTGAAAAATAAAAATAGTGTGGGCTACGATGAAATACACACTAAAGCAATTAAGCAAGTAGCAGAAATCATAGCACCACATTTAAGTTTTCTGATAAACATGTGCATACATAAAGGCCAGTACCCTGACAAATTAAAATCAGTTGTAGTAAAGCCATTATTTAAGAAAGATGACAGGTGCTCCATGAAATTCTATAGACCAATAGCATTAGTCACAATATTTTCAAAGATCTTTGAAAAAGTAATCTACAATGCATTGGAGTCTCATCTAAATAAGTACAATATTTTAACTGACGAACAAATGGGATTTAGGAAACACAAATCAATTGACATGGCTATATACAATTTTTTAAATACAGTTTTACCAAACATTGACTCTAGAATACCAATTTGCGCAATATACATGGATTTAACGAAGGCGTTCGACTACGTAAACCATAATTTATTGCTCAGTAAATTAAACACATATGGCGTGAGAGGTAATGTACTAAAACTGATAGAGTCATACTTAAGTAAAAGGCCTCAATGCACAGAAATTAGTAGAATTTGCCTCAAAACAAAATCTGAACAAAAATATTTATCAAATACTAGGGAAATATCTTGTGGTGTTCCACAAGGTAGCGTTTTAGGACCGTTATTATTTATTATATACATAAATGATTTACCGAGACACGTTCCAAATCCAATGATTTTATTCGCTGATGACAGCACAGTGACTATTAAATTCAATAATAATTATGACGAATACTTAGAAAATACTAATGACACTTTAAAATATATAATGACATGGCTTAATAATAACAAATTAATGGCAAATCTTAGTAAAACTAAAATAATGCACTTTTTTCAGCGCACAAATGCAGTGCCTAACTTTAGTACTGAGTTTGAAGGCGAATACCTTGAGGAAGTGAAACAAACAAAATTTTTAGGAGTGCAGATTGACCATCAGCTAACGTGGAAGGCTCAAACCTCTCAAGTGTGTCAAAGATTGCATAAAGCTTCATATCTTCTTTTTAAATTATCGAAAATTGTAAGCAGAGAAACCGTTCTCACTGCATACCATGGTCTTGTAGCCTCTATACTTCGCTATGGTATTATATTTTGGGGCAACTCTACTGACAAAGACACCGTGTTTAAAGCTCAAAAACGCTGCGTAAGAGCTATATGTGGATTAAAGCCACATGAAAGCTGTGCTCCAGTGTTCAAAGCACTAAAATTGCTCACCCTGCCATCCCACTATATTTATGAAGTAGCGGTGTTTGTAAAAAATAATCTAAATCTCTTTGTTAAGGTTTCTCACGGAAAATATAAATCTGCGCGTGTACAAAATAAGCACAATCTCTGTGTAAGACAAGCCAAAACGGCACTTATGCAGAAAAATATCTTGTGTATGGCACCAAAAATATATAATAAATTGCCAAATTCTATAAAAGATATGACATTATTGACATTTAAACGTACCCTATTTAAGCTGCTAGTTACTAAGTGCTATTATGATGTGCAAGATTTTATTAATGACAAAAGCATATGACATCTTAAATTACTCTATTTTAATATAATTTGTGACAACTTAATGACTTAAACTGAATTGAATTTAACTACCTATTATTGAATTAATTGAATCTTTAAATTATTATTATTGCGATATTGATTATTTTATCTGAATTGAATTGAATTATTATTGAATGTTTGCTATTATTATTTTATATTTTAAATACCATGTAATATTTGTACGCCCTTCTTGGGCAAAACACTGAGGTCTGAATTAATTAGTTACCAACCATCTGTAACATAATGTATACCGTGTTTGACAAATAAAATTTCTGATTTCTGATTTCTGATTTCTGATTTCCGGTCGAACATGCGGTTCCTGAACTCATCAAAGAGAGCTTATGATATGTGTGTAGATATTCATATTCATATTCATTTTATTTGCAAACATGTACACGGGGTTACAGGTGGGGGTGTATAAACTAGTGTATGTAACTGTACATAATTAGGCATTAAAACTCTCGAGTGATATCATTATAAAACGAGTATTAATGCCCTCCATTATGTAGCAGTCACATAAACTACTAATGTGAATAATGCAGGAACACAGAATCTATGCATACATAACACTCACGTCTGGTTGTATCAATTCAATTCACAATATGTACTGGTATATTAATCGCTAACTACTCAATTATAATATAACATAAGGCAACCTTATCAGCTATAAATTTTGGCATGCAAATGTAACACAGTCCACATAACACAGGGAGCAATAAATCTCACCGTTGCTAATACTTATATCTTACTTATAATTATTTTACGTACAAGTTACACGATTTATATTTGATAAATTCATCTTCTGAATAAAAACATTTAGTAGCAGCCATTTTTAAAGAGTTCAGATTTAAAATTATTATTTGATAACTGTTTAGAGATAAACCCGCCTTTTTACATGCATTTTCTTTTAACATAACTGCTGATTTTTTTATATCTTCGGGTATTTTGAAACGACTTCAAAAAAGAAGGAGGTTCTCAATTCGGTTGTATTTTTTTTAAATATTTGTTACCTCAAAACTGGTACTATTTATAAACCGATTTCGTTTTTTTTTATTTGAATAAAAGGTTGGACCCATTTTTTTTTAATTAGAAATCGGTACTGTAGTTAATTCATAAAGCAAAAATACTGGAATTATGCAGGTAAACGAAATCGTTTATCAGTAGTGGTTAAGGTCATTGTCGTAAGATGAAATTATGTCTATAAGTACGTATTTGTTTCGTTCGTATTTTCATGTAATACGTGTGGACTTGACTGTCAGACAAACAGATTTCGCAGCCTGGTTTTACCTTGAGGAATTATGTGTGGTGTTAAGTGGTGTGGAGCTTATTAGAAGAGGTAACATACGACGCTCCACATCTCCGTAACCCCTAGTTGCCTGAAACGTAGTACTTGATGGTGGTGTGGGTGTGCAACCGTTTCTGTCTTCTAGCCCAGACCAATAGTTTCATCATCATCTTGTACAAAGATAATCTCGACAGGGGAGGAAGAAATAGGCTTGAACTTGAAGTCGGTTTTTTTATGTTTTCAACATGGTGATTATGTTAAATATGTTAGTCACTTTTCAGGACAATTCATAAGATACAATGATTTATGTACGTGGGATATGATTACATATATACTAACATATTCGGGTTTCTTTTTTTTTGTTGAATATTGTTCTTAAGTTTAAAAAAAAAAAAAGCATATATATATACAAACATGGTAATGGCATGATATTTAATGTATCAAAAATCGGTTTTCATGCTTCATTTGGGGCCATAACATACCGCAATTAAGACCATATCTCAATACTGACTCTACATAACCACGATATGCCACTAGTGCAGTCTTTTTATCCGCTGTTGTTCTGAGCCTACAAAAAATATATATTATTTTCTTACAAACTTTGTCAGTGTGATGTTTCCAATTTAAATGTCGCTCTATGTTGATATCCTAAAATCACATACTATTACCCTCCTCTAAGATTTGTCCATAATGATATATAACTAATATCATATCTCTATTGAATTCGTCAAGATTATTAAAATTAATGTACATTGTTTTATCCAAATTAACCTAATAATTATTATTATTCATCCATTCAATTACACAAGTCATTGCAGTATTAATGTCTGATTCGTGAAATGTTTACTTAAAGTTAAAATATGTATGAGAGGTCCAAGGACATGCCCTGAGGGACGCCGAATTTGTTATATTTTATGTCAGATTTATAACAATTTACTGCATTTTTGTTAATGGCTCTACATATTATAAGAAAATCGGAGTCCAAGAGTTGTCCTGGTATATAAAAAAATGTCACATAAATCCTTAATGTTAGGAGCAAACTTTAGGGACTTAACGCCTCAGCCTGCTTCCAGGTCGAACTAAGAAGATACATATTTGATTACCCTGTCTTAGTTGCAAGCGAGATTAATTACCCTGAAGATGTTTTAAATTGTTATTTATTATTTAAAGGTTTAAACTTAATAGGGGTAACAATATGATTTATTATCAATTCTATTAGAATACAAAAAAAACGTAGTAGTTCGAGCTATATTGTAAAAACTATGTTTTCGGTTGGTTCTCCTGGCATTTATGTCCGGATAATCGATGTTTTTTAGTCATCCTTAAATCCTTAAAATATTGCTTTGAGAGTAATCCTTAAAATATTGCTTTGAGAGTAGATAACTAAGCTTTTATCTATTTCATAGTATAATACCCGATTTCATCAACAGTTAAGGGACACTTAGCACTTTTTCTTAGCTGTCTAGCGATTGTTTCGGTGGTCGGACTCTTATATTTAGGGGATCCCAAGGAGCCTGGATGACCTTTACACTTAGGGCAAATAAGAAAGAAATAAAGTGTCCCCTAAAAGATAGGGATCGTTGGTGAAATCGGCCATTAGACATTCAAAGAAACCATTAACAACATCATTTGTAAAATAAGGAACTTTTTCCCTTCTTTTTTTTGGTTTATAGTTGGCAAATTTTCCAGAAGGCAGGAGGATCGGGCGGCAGACCATCTGAAAAATGGTCCGACGATGTGGCGAGGGTGGCAGGAAAGCAATGGACGCGGGTTGTACGGGACCGTACTGAATGTGTTTATGAGGAGGCCTGTACCCAACAGTGTATCCCCTGACAGGCTGATGATGATGGTGATGGCTAATTTTATCTATTATATTTTTAAATCACTTCATCTAAATCTCCAACCCTCTTTGATTACCCTGCCGACAAAGTATATTGTATCTTTCAAAAGAATACGGTAAAAATGATACCTAATCGACTGATTTGTTTAGAAACGATAAAAAAAAACATATTTAGTCATAATTGATCGAGCGAGCGAAGCGGATGAAGCGTCTCCGTTCAGGATTGGGCAAATATGTTTTCGTATGTCCGGATGTAATCCTCTACAGGCCGCATTTCTCAACTGATTCTCGTGATTTTTTGTGAGCAGGTTCGATGATTAAATAGTTTTATTTTTCGGTTTTTTTTCAAAATGGTAGAGTTATGGGGTTGTAAATTTAAAAAAAATCTGCCACAGTCCAAAAGGCTATATAGATTTTTAAAGACTGTGAGTTTGACAATAGCTATTTAATTTTAGTAAAAAGTCAATAGGTTGGATTTTGGGTCACAAAATATAGTTTTCAAAGTTATTGGTGTAGCTACATTCATACTCCATGTACGTTACTGAGTGCATTTATAAGTTTTTATGTGGTATTGAAAGAAAATGCTGTCGGATAATAAAAAAAACTTCAAGGGGTCGGGGGTGTGATGCGAGGGGATGTTTTTTTTTTAAAACCCAAATTTTCTGTGACGCTCGCGAGGTCCACAGTTCACAGAGCCACTAATTATACAAAATATATAATTATTAAAAAGTGACAGGGAAGTATCTACACCAAATCTTAATATTTATTTTTATAATTAAATACATTTACATACAAGTACATATATTGCTTCTGGCCCCACACTAGGGTACCCTGTGTCGTGGGAACTAGAAACAGCGACGTCACACACATAAGTATCCAATACCTGGGGATTGATTTTTCTTTACCCCCATTCGGGGATCGAACCCGGGACCTCTCTCATGGTAAGCAAAGCCACAACACCTGCGCCACGGAGTTCGTCAGATAGTAGCCATGTACACTTAAAAGGGTTCGCCAGAACTCTGGAACCCAGATGAACAACCAAGAACTAATTTAACGGACACTCTAAAGTCATGATGAACAGGTCGCCCCAAGTTTCTCTGTTTCTGAGTGCCGCGTGGAGTGGTTAACCTCTCTTCCTCGTATGGGGTGAGAAAAGCCGTGAGCTTTTGGATAGAGAAAAAAAAAGGCAAGAAAACTCAGGCCAGCCCAATAACATGCACAACTTTTGAGAGCTAATTTAGTAACACATTCTTTATAATTTAAGTATCCATTAATATCATAGTATATTTGTTTTGAAGAGTTCTAGTGATAGTATGCCTAAAGAAATTTAAGTGTCTTTGTGTTTTAGTCACAATAATAATAATACCTTGGACACTATTTACACACATTGATCTAGCCCCAAACTAGGATTCCCTGTTTCTTGGGTACTAGACAAGGATACACATACATATAAATATTATACTTAGATCGATAAGCAACCATGACTAGGGTACAAAAATCCGTTCTCATCAAACAAATATTTACCCCACCGGGACTCGAACCCGGGGCCCTTGGCTTCGTGGGCAAGGTCACTGCCGACTCGGCCATTCGGGTCGTTCAATATTTTAATGCCTACACAGAATACGTTATTCCTATAAAGTGCATATTATTTCGGGAAACTTTTCTATCGACTATAAATAATCAGATTACGTTGAAACCTTCATGAATCCCTGCTGATATGACGCTCGTGATCAACAAGCCAGCGTATAATAAAACGATCCTTTATCTCACTAGTTCAATTGGAAAGTTCAGTTGACTGAACTAGTGGCATTTTTTCCCCACTAGTTCAGTTGCTCGTCTATTCTGTTGAGTTACTAGTAACCTCAAATGTTTTACTTAATTGTACTTTTATTCATAAAATAATTAAGATTATGTACCTACTAAGAGATAATGGGTTGCTAGGAGATATTAATAGTTAGTGGAATTTCCAACATATTTGCGGTCCTATAATGATATGTCACATCTCGTTGTTTATCGATACGCACCCCATGACTCGCCGTCGCTATTATTTAAGGGTTAGAACTTCCTGATAACATATGTGCTCCTAGTACTTTTGGATTTGATCGCGAGGTGCCGAAATAAAGGATTATGATGGATCCCACTTTTCTATCTCAAGGCAATTCGTGATGTGTAAGAGAGGGACAAATATTGCGTATCTACTCAGTTACGAAGTTTAAAGGTACCAACCACATTTTCAACCTCATGGCTTGGTAATAAATTCGAAAACCAATGACAAATTCTGCATGCTGGCGCCTTATTAAGGGTTAAGAAACTCTTAAGAAGATATGTCTTCCTAGTACCTTTTATATAAGATTTTGAGATATTTTGCAATAACAAGCAAGTATACCTGCTATTAAAAATTAAAGAAACTCGATAGAACTTTCTTCTAGGGGGCACTGCAGTGATATAGTTTATATTAGCTATTAAATATTAAAGAAACTCGATAGAACTTTCTTCTAGGGGGCACTGCAGTGATATAGTTTATATTAGCTATTAAATATTAAAGAAACTCGATAGAACTTTCTTCTAGGGGGCACTGCAGTGATATAGTTTATATTAGCTATTAAATATTAAAGAAACTCGATAGAACTTTCTTCTAGGGGGCACTGCAGTGATATAGTTTATATTAGCTATTAAATATTAAAGAAACTCGATGGAACTTTCTTCTAGGGGGCACTGCAGTGATATAGTTTATATTAGCTATTAAATATTAAAGAAACTCGATAGAACTTTCTTGATAACATTAGCAGCCCCTGACGGATTTTCTTGTTTTTTTTTATTAAGTTCATAGCATAAATTCTTTGAGTCCGGAGTTTCAAAATTATTTTATCCTTTTTGAACTATGTTTTAACCGTCGTGGGTTTTTTCAAAATTTTTAATTTTGTTTTTAAATCTCTCTGTTCTTAAATGCTCTCCTAGTACTTAAGCAAAAACATGAGTTATTGATTAATTCGTGATTCGTGAAAATATTAGCCGTAGTATTTATAATATGAGCGAAGAGTCTAGCTGCGGCGAAACTTGTTAACTTTATTTATTTCCACAGCATTATGTCCTATGGAATTTTGCTGTGGGGCCGAGCTGCTGATATTGACTCAATTTTTGTTCTACAAAAAAAGGCTATTAGAGCAATTTATAACCTACGCGGTCGTGACTCCCTGAGGGAACTGTTCAAAGAAATTATCATTATGACTGTACTGTGTCAATATATTTATGAAAATATCATGTACGTTAGGAAGAACATAAATAGCTTAACTAAAAATGTTGATAGGCACAAGTGAAATGATATAAGAAGCGGAAATAAAATTGAGCAAACTTACTATAGACTAGCTAAAGTTTAAACGTCATTTGTGGGTCTAATTAGGTATACAATAGTACAACAAAATACCGGAAGAGATATTAAATTTGTCAGAGAAGAAATTTAAAGGCATTGTTAAAAAAACATTATGTTATAATGCATATTTTAGATGAAAATAACATTAATGACAAAGAGGTATCAAAATCTAATAAAACTCTTATGATATGTGGAGACTTCAATATAAATTTATTAGAAACTTACTCCCTTAGTACGAGACTAACTAACTTATTTAATTCTCACAACTTAAAGCCACTTTTCATGGAACCTACTCGAATAACTGAAACCTCAGCAAATTGTATAGACAATATATTTGCTTATCCAAATGAAAAAATTGTACTTAAAAAATTAAAAGTAAGTTAAAGTCAGACCATTTAGGTCAATACATTAGACTAGAAATTCAACTTAAAAAAAGTTCTACAAGAAAGATACAATACATACCTGTGACTGCGCATCGTTTTAAAAGGTTTAAATTGAATTGGGATAGCAAACTACCTATCAATTACTCTAATTATAACCCTAATGAGTCATATTGTATTTTTTTTTTACAAATTCATCAATGCGTTCAATGCAGTATTTACTACCAGATCGATTGTGGTTTCAGACAAACTTAACTTTAGTAAGTGGGCCACAGTAGGTATACTTAAAAGTAGACAAAATTTATATGAATTATATAGTGAAAAACAATGGAATCCTATTGGATGTAGCTAAAGCTTTTGAATTTTTTTTTACTGACATCCCAATCTCTACTACAAAGTCTTTAGACTCTTCCAAAGTAGTCGCTGAATCTTTTCTAAAAGACTATGTACCTAAATGTGAAAATCAATTCTCGTTTAATTATGTAGATGATAAAGATATTATTATAAAGCCTTTAAAGCAATAAATGTTAAGAAAACTGCAGACCTCTGGGATATTTCTGTTCAAGTTGTGAAGCCCCTAATAAATGTTATTGCACTTGATTTAGCTTTCATATTTAATGCATCTATTGAATCTGGCGTGTTTCCTGATTTAATGAAACACAGTAAAATAGTACCTTTGTTTAAATCGGGTAGTACATCTGACCCTTCTAACTTCAGAGCGATATCGATATTGCCTACATTTAGTAAAGTATTTGAAAAAGTAATTTAAAATCAACTTCTTACACATTTCAACACCAACAACATGCTCCACTGTAAACAATTTGGTTTTACACAAAGCAAATCAACTACTGATGCCGGTATTGAGTTAATATCACATATACATGATGCCTGGGAGGAGTCGCATGATGCTCTAGGGGTATTTTGCGATTTGTCTAAGGCTTTTGATAGCGTTGACCATAGGACATTGATCAGGAAATTACATCACTATGGAATTAGGGATAACTCTTTAGATCTTCTCTCTTCTTATCTAAATAACAGGATACAGAGAGTTGACATTAATGGAAAACGATCTCCAGGGTCTGTTGTTACTATGGGTGTACCGCAGGGTTCCATACTCGGGCCATTTCTGTTTTTGGTTTATATTACCTGCCACATCTTGTCAGAGATAATCATGAGATTGTACTGTTTGCAGATGACACTTCACTTTTGTTTAAAATGAAACGACGCAGTTTGAACTTTGACGATGTGAATAATGCAATCTCAAAGGTAGTCAATTGGTTTAGTGCTAATAATCTTTAAATGAACAATAACAAAACTAAATGTGTTCGGTTTATACTCCCCAATGTTAAACAAGTCTCGGCTAATGTTAATGTTCAAATTTATAAATTGTAGATAGCACGGTATTCCTAGGAATCACCTTAGATAATAAGCTTCAGTGGGGCCCACACATAGATAAGCTATCAAAAAAACTCAGTTCCGCATTTATGCAGTTAAAAAAATCCGTCTTTTTACGGACGTGGAAACAGCTAGCACTATAGCGGTCAGCGAATTCCCAAGAATACGTCAATGAAGATGTCATAGTGACGCGGATTCCATAGAATTCGTTCCTTGATCCTCTGTTTTGGACGGAAACTCTATAGAATTCGCATTTCCATTGCAGTTATAGGTAGCCCTGCTCTTTGTGTCCATTTAGGTACTTCCACAGGTTGGATAGTGTCATATTAGACCATTTTCGCACACATAGAAAAATTATCTCTTCCTTCTCACTCGCTCCTTCGGTTTACGTGTTTGTTTTATGTGTCCAAAACGTAATACTTGACATTCTGTCATCGTCCGCAAAAGAGCTAGACTAGTTTACTTCAGCTACTTCCATAGCATTGTGTCTTACGGCATACTGCTGTGGGGGAACGCTGCAGACATTAACATAATATTTGTGCTGCAAAAGAGGGCTGTTCGTGCAATCTACAATATGGGTCCCAGAGAGTCACTGCGTTGTTATTTTAAGGAAATTAACATTATGACAGTGCCGTGTCAGTATATTTATGAAAACCTAATGTACGTCCACAAAAATATTGATAAATTTCCTAAGAATAGCGACAGGCTTGTGCCTGACGCTGACATTGTTGTCAACACTCGAAATAGGAATAAACTAGCTGCTATACCTACTACTAGGCTCCATAAGGTAAATGTATCTTTTAATGGGCAATGTATTCGATTTTACAACAAAATACCGACTGAGTTACAAGAATTGTCTGTAAATAAATTTAAAAATGTTGTTAAAAATCACTTACAAGAAAGCTTGGGAAGGCGTTTGCTCCAATTCTGTAAAAAATAACGTATAAAGCTGGAGGTTTTTAGTCGCCTCTTTGCCTCCAGCATCTAAAACATTGAGGTGACGGAATTCAAATTGAGTTCTATATTTCCCTGTACCTTATACATGTGTTAATTTAAGATTTGACATTCTCCAAATGTTACATATGTGTTTCTTATGGAAATAAACTCTTTTTGAATTTTGAATTTTGAATTTTGGTATGGAGCTCTGATTTTCCAGCGCAGAACAAGAACCACGCACACGAGTGTAACACAAGAACAATTTCTGACAAAAATAAAGAAACAGAAAAGAAAAGCAGGTCGTGTTGCAGTGTACGAGTTTCTTGCGCCGCTTCTTCTCCGCTGCCATAACACTTTCCGAGGCGGTAGTAGCTTTTCTTGCATTATATAGATTCAAATGACGTTCAAAAAGTATTCTCTAATCTATTTTGAAAAAAAAAATAAGTTTGAAGTCTTATATTATTAGTACCTTAGAGGTAAAGCAAGGCTTGTTATATTTTTAACTGAACTAATGGGACAAAAATCCCACTAGTTTACTGAACTGTTCAATTCAACTAGTGGGAATAAAGGGAAACAATTAGGGCAAGGGGGCTCATATCACCACAAAAAAAAAATAACAGGTCCAAATAGGAAAATTAACCTTTTAGGACTTCCTAAAAGGTTAATTTTCCTATTTGGACCTGTTCTGGACCTCTGCGTCGTCGCCTTAAACGGTATTTAGAGGCTATCAAATTGTCTAATGCAAATCGGCCTTAAAGTCTCGTATATGGCTGCAGGGCATTGGTACTGTTGGGTACAAACTGAACACAAAGCTTTACAAACAGGACCTTGTATCGTTCTTATTTTCAAGCGCTGAAGAACCTTTGGTACTATGCACGTACTATGTGTTTAAAGTCGATCTGCCGTCGAGTATACTAGTAAACAGACCCGACAGGCAAATTTACTCAGCTGTATCAGAAACTCATATTGCGAATAAATATCCTCTTTGCGCATCGTACCGTTTGAAACTATAGTGCTATATCTTATATTACCAGCGCTGTAGAAAGAAAAGAAAGAAAGAAAAAATATTTATTTGCAGAATCAATTTACACACAGTGGAGGAAGCAGAAATAATTACGTGACGAAAAAGTATGCGAATCGAACTGTCAGTGACTTTCAGGTTCATTTTATCTGAACTCGAACTCTTTTTCATTCCGGTTTTTTCCAGATTACTATTTTCGTGTTTTCGTATTCTTTATATTATCGTGGGAAAATCATTTAATAGACAGCATGATAGGAATACGTTCACTCGATAGGGTCACACTTTTTTTTAAACGGAGTGGTAATTACACCGAACCCCACGTTAAGTCAGTTAATCAATGGCTGTTTTACCCGACTACAGTTAAGCCAAAAGGAGGGTACAGTTATCAAAAATCATCCCGAAAAAACTCACGAATCATAATATCATGTAAGCCCTAAATATTGCACTTGCAAATAAAAATATTGTACCTTGATCGACAGAAACAGGAGTTAAAGTCTTGTGCAAACAATCGAAAGCCATTAAGTTCGGTCGGCGGGAACTGACGAAAATTTCTAAGCGCATTATCAGTTTTGGAGTACTGTAATGTGTTTGACCGGTATGTAAGTATGTCCATTTGCTCCACCACAACATCTAAACTACTTATCAGAATTTGACAAATGAAATTTCGCTAGCAGCATATTGATCGTCCGCTGGTTAAAAGCCTTTGGGACGATAGACATAATTCAATATGGTGCCCTATATTGTATTGGGCAGTACATGCCCACATTTCTTTTAACATTTCACGTGCTTGTCGTGAAATACGGCAGCTCTTTTTCCAAATTACTCTCCACTATACCTCGCGCCACGAATTAAGAGCGCTGGGAGACGTTGGCGGGAATTACTGCGCATTGTATTGAAAAGTGACTAATGCGCATTCAAGGCCACCGATCATAACGTTTGGCGCGAGGTATACCCAATTATTTTTTCAATGTTATTATTTTTGTGTACTTTATGATGCTCGACAGAATTACTTGTTGTTTTGTCAATAGTATCAAATATACTGCTCTTCTAAAGCCTTCATAATTTTAAATAAATCAATCAATCATCAATCAATACTTACTAAAATGAATCGCCGTACGTTAGTCTTACTAAATATCTAAAATGGCCCGATCGGTTTGTATAATTCCTCTTTGGTTTTATTCTCCTCAGTTCAGAGGAGGTTAAGATAAAAATAAAATAACGAAAAACGCAAGAAACAGCTAAAAATCGAAAAATATTTTGTATGGAAAGTTCAGCCTCTTTCGCTAGATGGCGTTGGTACCCATAGGTCCAGCATCACTCAAACTCCTTCATTTCAAACTCTTTTTTGGTAGCGGAAAATATTTTTTCAACACACCTGCTCGTAAAGTAGGTCTTATTACAGCGTATTTACACTGATAATGCAGAATATTACCCATGCCGTGCCTTTTACATTACATTATCGCACTAGTGCCTTTTCATTACATATCTTTTTAAATATTAGCAAGAAGTATTAATGTTTCGAAAACAGCTAAGTAGTTATTTGCGTAAATATAAAATTCAATTCAAAATGTGATAAATAATTAAAAAATTTCATGAAACTGCTTGTTAGCTTGTTGGTATTTATATTTTGACGGTGTATTTTTAACTATAAATACCCAATTTCAAAATTTATAAATATGTGGCTGATTAGCTACTTTGCCGGTGCCCTTATCTCAGACTTGCGCGCGCATGCAGCGTTGAGCGCGCGAAAAAATAAAATTACGGCCGCCATCTTTTAAATGGGTTTCTGTTTGTTAAGTTTATTCACAGTATTGCATTTCGTTAGTTTTATTTACTTTTCCTCGCAAGTGTGTTGAAAAACGTCGTATGAAACACGTGAGCATTGGTCATTACATTTCTCGTCTCTATTAAAAACCGACTCGAGTGTAATGATGACCAACATACCACACTTGTATCATAATGTACTATTACAGTGCGTTGCATAAAGTTTGTAGCAAAGAGTTTCGTTAATCTGAGATCGATGCGTATTAAGCTCAACAACGGGCCGATAATGTCGAAATGGATTTCAGAAACCTATGAAAGTGCCTCCAAAATGATAAACAAATAATTTTATGACGGGGAACTAGGAGAATACGAAAAACGGGTACGGGCAGTTAGTAAATGATAATTGTTCACTGTTTTTGCGTAATAACTATTCCAATAATATAAATTAATATTTAAATAATTTATTTTAAGATTTTGTACACCTAGGATTATTATGTACACTGAATATTGTAATCAGTCTTATATTTATTATAAAAAATAAAGGCCCATTCAACAACAACAACAATATGGCGCCCTTTAGAGGGCATAAAGTACTTTTTTTTAAAGGGCCCTGTTGCATTTCAAATAAAAGGGATTAAGTACATTCTTAAAAATATATGTATGTCTAGCTCTTGCTCGCTGCTTTGCTCGTATTTAGTCATAAGTAGCGTATTGACAGCCCGGCGGCTACAGCTTTCATACTTTTTAGAGCGCGATTTTTTGTAGTACACGCTATTGCTATGTCGCAGTTGTTTGGTTAAATCAGACATTTAACTAACACCCTAGACCGTTAATTATAGAACGACGTTTAACCAAGCCGCTGAAGTTCCGTCAGACAAGTGAGTGAACGAAACGTTTATCAAGTTATCTAAACGTTTCTAGGCAACAAGACATATACAATATAAATACACTTAAGTACACATAAAAAATATGTTATTTATGTGTACTTAAGTTTATTTTTTGTTGTTCTTACATGTTCAACCTAACATGAAGGATACCCTTCACCTAAGCTACCGCAATGTTTTGCCATGATTTAAGCTGTGCAAATCAGTAGTGAAAAGATAGACTCTGAAAATAATCAGCTGTTGTCGTGACGTTTTTTTTTTTTTTTGTGGTGATAAAAATGGATTTTCCCATGCCCAGGAGTCTCCCTCCTATGTCCGGGTCCCCACATATTAAACGGGCATCAGCTCGTGTGGCATACGGACTAAAAACAACCCCTTTTTACACTTATCTGTGTATGATTTTACTGTGAGCCATGGGGGTTGTCGTAACGCCATCTTGTTTTACATTATTTAACCAACACGCCGGCTTTCGGTAAGACAGATTGTAAAACGTTTCCGACGATGCTTTATTTAAATCAAAATACTAGTGACTTGGTTAAACGTCGGTCTTTAATTAACGGTCTAGGATGTTAGTTAAGGGTCTTATTTATAACTGCGACAGCTATATAGGATCTGCGGGCGAAAAGGCTTGTGGCTGAATGCTGTTAAAAATATATTGCCACTTAATGTCATACTGGTGTTCTCGTTTCCCGAGCGAGTGATAGGTCACTGGCTCATTTGAATGTTCATCAAACTTTTATTATGCGGTTATGCATTTGGTAGCTCTATTCTCTATGTTGGAAGGCTGGTTTAAACAAGATAAGTAACTGACTTCGAATTTGACGCAAATCTATTCAATTCAATTCAATGATTTTTATTCATAATAGCACAAAAATTGAGATTTAATGAACGTCATAACATAATCAAGCAAGCATAATAAATTAATAAAACATTAAGTAGGTGCCTAATTATTATACATATAGGGTGCAATGAACTGGTTTCAGGCCAGATGTCAGTGTCTTGAAAAAGTCAATTATTTTGTAGTAGGCCTTTATGCACAAAGTGTGCTTTATACATTTTTTGAATCTAGCTTCAGTTAAGTTTTGTATTTCTTTCGGAATTTTATTGTTAAAGCGTATACAGTATCCCATAAAAGAACTACTAACTTTTGTGAGTCTGAACATTGGGAATTCTGTGCTGAATTGGATTCTGTGCTGAACCGATTCTGAAACTGTTTAGCGACAGCGCTGTACGTACTGACTCCAAATTAGTCCAAATCGATTTACCTAAGGTCAGTATCGGGTCAGCCAGCGGTTAGCACTGACTTGCCTAGAATTTGGAGTAAATTTTGTTACCACGTCTAATAGTTATATTTTTTGTATTTTGCCTACTGTATTTAAAAAAAAATCGGTAATCGTGTTTCGTAATTTGAATTCACATTTATCGGAACCGTCATCTAAAGCGACTGTCATTATTGAAACGTTAATTTGGAAGGAATTTTGATGATTTGTTAGTTTATTTTCACTCTAGCATTTTTCATTGTAGCGAATTTTCCCAATGCATATTTCAACATTCCTAAAATTACGTATTCGCATTTTTCACGTAGCCATTTTCTACGTAGCGTTCTCGCTCGCATTTTTTTTTTACTTAATTTATCAATAGCTTATTTTATTAGTTGTTGTTTCTCACTGGCATTTTGATATATATTCGTATTTATACATCCATTTAAGCAATGTATTTGTGTTTGACGTTATATTATAGTATCTGCGGTTTAACTATCAATTTAAACTGCAGGATTGGACTGCGGCTCAAACATGACAACAGTTGTGATAAAATGTTGCCTACTAATATCCCCACCGAGGGGCAAAGGCCTTTACCCGAATACTAGTAAGATTAAGCCATACTTCATCATGCTGGCTCACTGAGGGTTGATGGAGGGGCTATACGACTACCACTACCAAGTAGCGATTGTCGACGGGACCTACAGCTGTTAACGTGTCATCCGAAGCAATGAACGTCAGATAATTTACTTAAGATAAATGAAATGGTCAGGATTCAAAACTGTATCTCCTGAATTAAAAACAAGCGTGAAACCTGATAGACCACGGAGCTCTAGTATAAAAAAGGAGTCAAGTGCGGGTTGGAGTCGCACGCCAAGGGTTCCGTTCAATCGTACAAGAAAACTTAACATAATTAAAAAAGATTAAAGGAAAAAAAAATACTGATTGTATGAGTAGTCTTATTCTAAAAAAACGGATTTTACTTCAAATTCAAAACTTCAGATCAAAAATATCAAAACAACTCTAGTGTCAGTCAATGTTATGTCAAGCGTCATCCGTATTTTCCTTGTTTGCGTTTTGGAAGAACGGAACGTGCGGGGCGTGCTCCACTCATAATATGAAGTTGTTTTGTATGTTTATCTACACACGTATCATAAACCCTCTTTACTGCGTACAAAAAACGGATCAGCATACATGTTAAACTACGTGGTAAAAACTCATTTCTTATCTGAAAAATTACACATTATGACTATAATTAATCACTTTTTTTCATTATAATATCACTCGAGAGTTTTAATGTCATTATGTACAGTTACATACACTAGTTTATCTACACACATATCATAAGCTCTCTTTGATGTGTTCAGGAACCGCATGTTCGACCGGCATTGTGGCATTGATCATTGCTCTGCAGTTCTTTAGCTTGTTCAGTAGTACCAACTTCACAGACAAACTAGGGGCGGCACACAGGTGGGCGTCAGCGTTCGAAATTTAAATGTTATAATTTGACCAATTTTGGTACATTATGGTCATAATGTACCAATATTCAGATAAGAAATGAATTTTTACCATGAAGTTTATCATTATGCTGGTCGTAACGTGTGGTTTTTGGACGCAGTAAAGAGGGTTTATGATTCGTGTGTAGATAAAATAAATAAATTGTTTAACTGTTAAACTTTGTCTAACCCATAGCTGCTGATGAGAAGGATTATCATCGTCAATGTTTCTATCACTGTATTCTATTCAGGATAGTATTTAAAACTTTTTTAAATTATTATTTTTTTGGTTCATAAAGATACTGGTTTTGCTGACTATAATAAAATACTGAATTGGATCAATAACTGTGAGCGACTAGAAATCTCAAAAACATCAACTTAAAAACCTGAATTCGAGTAACTTAATAGTAGTTTATGTGACTGCTGCATAATGAAGGGCATTAAAATCACTCGAGAGTTTTAATGCCTAATTATGTACAGTTACATACACTAGTTTATCTACACACATATCATAAGCTCTCTTTGATGTGTTCAGGAACCGCATGTTTGACCGGCATTGTGGCTCTGCAATTGTTTAGCTTGTTCTGTAGTACCAACTTCACGCAGGCGGGCGTCGGCGTTCGAAATTTGAATGTCAGTACCAACTTCACAAACAAACTAGGGGCGGCACGCGGGTGGGCGTCGGCGTTCGAAATTTGAATGTCATAATATGTAGAAAAATTATGAGTTTTTACCAAGTAGTATAACATTATGCTGATCGTAACGTGCGGTTTTTGTACGCAGTAAAGAGGGTTTATGATACGTGTATAGATAAAATATAAAACGAGGGCGTTGGGTTTTGTAGTTCTTACATGTCATTCTAAAACTCAGGATTAAGGGGGCTTCGCCTCGCTCCCCCCCTTTAGCCTTCCCCTACCCTACCCCACCACGTCGCCTTTATTAATTGAACATTAGCCAGTAAGCGTTGGCTAAATCCGCATCAGTAATTTTATCGCCCATTTTAGTAATTTCAGGGCGCGCTTAGTATTTTTATAGGTTTTGCCCAGCTCAATGGTTGTAGCCTGTTAAGGATTATTACAAAGATCACAAATAAAGTAAATTGAAGAACAACTATTTCGTCATTCTAGTATTTTTTTTATAAGTCCTAAGACATGGTCTTTCGCACAGTTCGTTTTTAGGGTTCCGTACCCAAAGGGTAAAACAGGACTAAGCTCCGTCCGTCCGTCCGTCCGTCCGTCTGTCACCATGCTGTATCTCATGAATAGTTAGACAGTTGAAATTTTCACAGATGATGTATTTCTGATGCCGTTATAACAACAAATACTAAAAAACAATATAATAAATATTTAAAGGGGCTCCCATACAACTATTCATTCAATACCACATACAAACTTATGAATTCACCTGGTTATATACATAGAGTGTGAAAGTAGCCGCACCAATACCTTTGTAAACAAAAATCCAAACTATTCACTCCACGCTATCCCTACCATTGTACGGTGGTACGGAACCTTTCGTGCACAAGTTAAACTCGCACTTTACCGGTTTTTTACTCCACTTTTACAGTTTAATTATTTTTATTAACCTAGTATAGCGTCACTCCTTTTCCCATACGACGTGGCAGAGCACATTTGTGCCCACTTTGAACCAGTTATTCAATACCCCATTTTGCATGACAGGGGGCTAGCCCTTCGCTGCAGCTATGGAGTAATGAAGGTTTCCTCACGATGTTTTCCATCACCAGTAAAACGTCCGTATAGTGTACTTAAGATAAGTTAATTATCTCATTGGTATGTACCATGTGATCAGGAATCGAACCTGCATCTCCCGTGTGAGAAGCAACCGTGAAACCCATTAGACCACGGAGCTCTTTATTAAAGTTCCTTACCCGAAGGGTGCCAAACGGGATCCTATTACTGAGACTTCGCTGTCCGTTCGTCTGTCTGTCTGTAACCATGCTGTATCTCATGAACCGTGGTAGCTAGACAGTTAACATTTTCACAGATGATGTATTTCTGTTGCCGCTACAACAAAAAATACTAAAATACAGAATAAAATAAATATTTAAGAGGGCTCCCATACAACAAACGTGTTTTTTTTCCTAATGTTTGTAGTTTTTTATAGATAATACGGAACCCTTCGTGCGCGAGTCGGACTCGCACTTGGCCAGGTATTTTTTTGTATTATTAATGTTATCAAAACAAATTAAGCCAGGCCAAATGCTCGGTGTCACTTGGCCTTAGTGCACAGTTCAGCATATCCCACTGCCAAGGTTTGAATAACAGGCTGCCACCGAAACACGGGTTCGTATTTCAAAAGGCTTCTTTCAGTCGTTAAAATAAATCTCAGGGAATCAAGAACATCTCAGGTGCTGAGAAATGGCTGCTTCGTATCTTACCCAGCCAAGGAGGTTGTTGAATGGAGACGCTATATGCTCAAATACGCTATATCAACAAATTCGCAATTGACGACCCGAATGGCCGAGTCGGCAGTGACGCTGCCTATGAAACCAGGGGTCCCGGGTTCGAGTCCCGGTGGGGGCAAATATTTGTTTGATGAGAACGAATGTTTGTACCCTAGTCGTGGTTGTTTATCTATCTAAGTATAATATTTATCTATATAAGTATGTGTATCGTTGTCTAGTACCCATGATACAGGGAATCCTAGTTTGGGGCTAGATCAATGTGTGTAAAATGATGTCCAAGGTATTATTATTATTATTATTATTATAATTTAATGTAGAACAAAATGATGGCAACATTTGCATACTATAAAAAATATGCTTGTGTGTGTGTGTGTGCGTGTATATGTATGTATGGATGGCTGTTTTCCGTTGTCAGCCATAGAGCCTAAACCACTAAACCGAATTGTATAAATTTTTATTGGGGGTTATTTTGTTAATATCTAGGGCTAATTTTTTGACTATTTTTTTTTCACTTATCTAATAAATCAAGCAGTAGTCTGTTAATATGTCACTTATATTTCCATTTTACCTTTACCTTAATAAGAAAAAGAAACCCATATAGGATCACTTCGTTGTCCGTCCGTCTGTCTGTCTGTTAGAACCCTTTTTCTCAGGTTTGCCCACTGTTTGGGATGGACCGATAAGAATATGAAAAATTAAGGTAAATTTCGAAGGACCAATATTATAATAAAAATAAATATACCACGGTTATGTATATCACAATAATGCAACACAAAGTATGCACTCACCTGTGGCTTTTGATTGCAATACAACCTCCAACGCACTCCAGAATCCGACCACGCCGCGATCCACTTAAATTCCGTCAATTCACCAGAAATATTATTGTTTTTGATTATATTATCTTTTACACAGGGATATAACACCACACAGCATACAATTATATCGATTTCGACTGTATTAGTCTAGAGTTTATAGTTTTTCGGTTTATTCATATTGATATGCGATACGATCACCATGAAGCTCGATAGGCGACTATCATCTCCCTCGCACATTTCTTCCGCGTTGGAGGATCCGTGGAGCCACCTCTTGGGCTAGATACATAGCTAAGCGAAGCACCATAGGAAACACTATAACCGTGGTTTTAAGAGATATATATAATAATATATATATATATATATATATATATATATATATATATATATATATATATATATATATATATATGTATATATATATATATATATATATATATATATATATGTATATATATATATATATATAATTTAAGAATACTAAACATGCTCCCACCAGCTGCGAAATTTCATAATTTCCAGACAAACTAGATCAAGGAGTGATAGAACTAAACTAAGAAATATTAGCATTAATATAAGGATCTTAATATGGTTATTTATTAGAAATAAGTGTTATAACTAATCATCTTTTAAGGGTAATGGACATAACTTGACAGCTGGTCTTTTAAGAAGGCCACTATCTGTTCGGACAGTGGCCACCCTGGCTACTCCGTCTGCACCTGGATGAAGAGCTACTATTCTACCTAGTCTCCAGTGCAAAGGTTTTATATTGTCTTCCTTTATAACTACAAGGTCGTCAAGCCCCAACGATCCTTTACTTTGGGTCCACTTTGACCGCTGAGATAAAGAGTTGAGGTAGTCGACCAACGACGCCAAAAGTCATTATGTAAGCGTTGCAATAGATGCCAACGATTACGCATGGTTAGTTGAGTGTCCGGAATTCCAGGTACAGCTGTTAACGGCTCAAGAGTCAAGAAATGACCAGGCGTTAAAACAGATAAATCATTTGGGTCATTGCTTAACGCACATAAGGGGCGAGAATTTAGCACTGACTCAACCTGGGTAACGAGGGTATGGAGTTCCTCATAAGTGAGAAGTTGGGATCCCACCACTCGTTGTAGATGGGCTTTAGCGGACTTAACGCCCGCTTCGGCAAGACCTGAAGAATGGGGACCAGAAGGAGGGTGAGTATTAAAAGATATGTACTCATGTTTAGCTGCCTCATTCATGAGAGGAGTCAATTGACGATACGCGCCAACGAAGTTCGTTCCACAATCAGAAAATATTTGGGAGCAGCGACCCCGGCGAGCTATTAGTCGCTTGAGGGCTGCTATAAAAGCATCAGACGATAATTCAGTGGCGACTTCGAGGTGTAGTGCCTTTGTGGCAAAACACACAAATAGGCAAAGATATGCCTTTTGTGAGCGCGCTTCGCGCCTGCGCTTTCCCATAATAACGTTAAACGGGCCTGCATAGTCACAGCCGACTACAGCGAAGGCCTTAATTCCAGATACGCGACTGGAGGGTAGGTGTGCCATAATTGGCTGAACCGCTATCGGGTTCATACGGAAAAACCGAACACATTTATGCAAACAACGTTTTATTGCTCTTCGGGCCGATAGCACCCAAAATTTTTGGGCGACCAAAAATTGGACGGCTTGAGGACCAGGATGCATGTTCGACTCATGCATATCCTGTATAATTAAATCAGTGAGTCGATGATTGTTTGGCAACAGTGCTGGATGTCTGGCATCATATGCCAAAGGGGCATTATTTAGGCGACCGCCCACTCGAAGAATGGAATCTTCACAGATGAATGGGCTTAATTTGCGCATTGGTTTTGGTAAGTTACTTTTGTTCGCGAGGCATTCAATTTCCTCTTTGAAAGTTTGATGTTGTATCTGTGACACCATTAGGTTTAGTGCACCCTCCATTTCTGATGAGGTAATATTACCAGTATTAATAGGGAGTTTCCGTGCTGATCTAATGAAACGCTGTACGTACACTAGTACTCGCTGAATTTTCTTCAAGCAAGAAAATCGGAATAAAAGGTACAAGATTCCCTCTTCATTGGTGGTCGTGACAAGGGCAGCTTTCTTTTCTTCTTGTTCAGACAAGAGGAGTGCCTGGGAAGGAACCTGCGGTACAGAGGGCCAAACTTCTTGTGGCTGTACGAGCCATTCAGGTCCGCTCAACCACAATGGGTGCTCTAAGAGCTGTTTGGGCATAAGGCCCCGCGAGACACAATCGGCGGGGTTCGTTTTCGTGTCGACGTAATTCCATTTGGATTGGGGAAGTTTGCGCTGAATGCGACTGACGCGATTGGCGATGAACGTTTTCCAACGCGTAGGAGAGGATTTGATCCAGGCCAATGTGATCATTGAGTCAGTCCACGTAAAAATTTGGTGGGGACTCAGTAGCGGTGCTAAAGACTCTATAATATAAAATAGAAGGTCCGTTAAAAGTACAGCGGCACATAATTCGAGTCGTGGGAGGGTCACACGTTTCACAGGAGCTACCCTGGATTTAGCTGACAACAGGTGTACCCTCACTGATCCATCCGGGAGTTCAAAACGGAGATAAACAACCGCTCCATATCCTGCCTCCGACGCATCTCCAAAGCCGTGTAATTGGTATATCACTGCTGCATTGTTGGTCACATAACGAGGGACAGAAAATTGAGACAATAGCGGTAATTGGTCGATATAATGCGCCCAGGAGTCCACAATCTCAGATGAGGGTACCTCGTCCCAGTCCACCCCCTGAAGCCATAGCTTCTGAACCAGACATTTTGCATAGAAAGTAACGGGGGCCATAAAACCCAGTGGGTCAAATATACGAGCTAGCTCCGATAGAATAGTCCGTTTGGAGCAACGTTTGTTCATTGGCTGCACATTATAAACAAAATGGTCAGAGTCTGGGTCCCACCGCAAGCCCAAGACCTTGACGAAAACATCTTGGTCCAAGTCACAAGTTTGTGACTTTGAGAAGCAATGTTCTGGAGGCAGGTGAGCCAGTAAGCTCGGTTAATTACTAGCCCATTTTCTCAACTCAAACTTCCCTTTCGCCATAAGCCCAATAAGTTGTTGTTGGAGTATGAGTGCGTCTTGAACTGTGTTAGCTCCACAAGGTACGTCATCAACATAAATGTCTCTCTTCAATACTTCAGCAGCTAAGGGAAACGCTGCACCCTCGTCCTCCGCCAACTGTTGCACAACACGCAGAGCCAAGAATGGCGACGATGACACACCGTATGTGACAGTGTTGAGTTCATACTCTTCAACAGGTAGCGATGGATCAAAACGCCATAGAATACGTTGCAGATGGCGGTGAGTAGGGCTCACCAAAATTTGGCGGTACATTTGCCGTATGTCTGTGGTAAAAACCACTTGACGTAGACGAAACCGCAGTAGAATGGCGAAAATATCCGTCTGAAGTTTAGGACCAGTAAACTGACACTGGTTTAGTGACTTGCCGGTTTTGTCCTTAGTAGAGGCGTCAAACACTACCCGGAGACGCGTGGACGCACTGTTTTCATTTATCACACAATGATGTGGGATATAGTACTCGTCTGACCGATGTGTTTCGCCTGCAGGGACTTTTGTCATGTGATGACTTTCCTCATAGTCTTTCATGGACTCTGAGTAGGACCTATAGAGGTCCACGTTTTGTTTCAGGCGATTTTCACACGCATAAAATCTTCGTAACGCTATAGATCGCATGTCTATAAAGTCAGGCGATTCAAGTTTTAGGGGCAATTCGACAACTTATCTGCCCTGCTCAGTACGTGAATGGCTGTTAGAAAACAACTCTTCACAAAAGTCGTCCTCAGGGGATGACTTAAACTCGCCAGGGACATCTTCCAACTCCCAAAGTCGCTGGACTGCAGCGTTCAAACCCTGGTCGGAGCTAGCCAAAAGGGCATTAAGTCTGGTAGAGGCTTCACACGGCACTGAACCCAGCAACACCCACCCAAAAATTGTGTTAAGGGCCATGGGCAAGGTGGTGGTCGCCGGGATAAAACCAGGTTGGAGAATAGTAGGCCAGAGTTCAGCTCCCAGGAGCATATCGATGCAACTGGGTACATGGTGAGTAGGGTCCGCAAATGAGATACCCTTAAACATCGTCCATCGACGGTTGTCAAGTTCTGACGAGGGCATGTCGGTGCATATTTTAGGCATCACAATAGCCTCACATGCCATACTTGTATGCGAGTCACCCCGTGGGCGTAATGTGCAGTGAACTTTACCGAGATCGGTACAAACTTCTCTGTTGGTTAAGCCATAGATCGGCACTCCACTTTGAGACCTTTTCAGACCCAACCGTCTGGCACACGTCTCGGTCATAAAGTTGGCCTGACTGCCAGAGTCCAACAAAAGACGTACGGGTTGATAATTTCCCCAGTTATCTAACACTTCCACCAAAGCGGTCGAAAGCAAAACTGTCTTGCCACAGCTAACCGTGTTGGTCAAGACGTGAACAGCATTCGCAGAGGGGGAATCACCTTGCGATGATGACAACGCTTTATTGGTAGTGTCAGGGGATGTCTTAGGAGACTCAAAGTGCAATACAGTATGGTGGCGGCGACCACAGTTATTACAGCTGGTTTTAGACCGGCACGCATGAGTAGTATGATTGGTGCGTAAACAATTAACACACCACCGCCTGGCCTTGACAACTTCGAACCGCTTTTGGGTCGATAAAGATTGAAAGCCCGGGCACTGGGTTATAAAATGACCTTTTGCGCAATACACACACTCGTGGTACATACTGGCAATGAGTGTAGTGCGGTGAACCTCTCTGTCTGGTCTACCAGAAACAGGAGAATTTTGACGTTTCGGTGTAATGGTTTTCACCAAAGCGGCCGTAGTTGGTGATGGTTCAATACTTGTGGATGACCTTTCCCACGCTTGACAATATTTAATGACGTATGTCTTGAGCGTGTCAAAAGAAGGAATGTCCGATGACGCCATAGACAGCTCAAATTCCTTTCTTGTTGAGGGATGTAATTTTGTCAAGAGTGTGTGGAATAGTAAGAAATCCCATTGGTCCACAGGAAGGTCTAGATTTTTTAGTATTGCTAGATTTTCATTTACTATATCCAGTAATTGTCGCAATGTAGTTGCAGTGTTAGCCCCCAACTTCGCGTTCAGAATAGCTTCCCACGATATAAACGCAAGATGTCGCTTATTTTCGAACCGATTACGCAAGGCCTTATAAGCTTCATCATAATTCGCGTCGGATAAAGGAAAGACTTTGACAACATCTAATGCGGACCCTTGCAACGACGACACCAAGTAACTAAATTTTTCGACATTCGATAATGTCTCATTGTTGTTAATCAATGTTTCAAACAAGTCCTTAAAGGGCAGCCAATTTTTGAAGGTGCCATCAAATGTCTTAAGCGCGATCCGCGGTAGTTTGACTTGGGGCCGACTGTGCAAAGTGCACCCTTCTGATCGATCAGTCTGAGGCATAGTGTAATGCCCGCTTATAAAAAATTTTTAGGCACACCAAAGACTGAATATTTTATCTCCAAAATGTCGGAATATGTCTCATCGAACGAGTGACGAATTTCGTCTTCTTCGTTAAACGCATCCTGTTCATCTTCCTCAGGTATGTACGTCAGTATTTTTTCGTGCACCTCGGTGAAGGTGTTATACATTTCTTCTATCCTATCGCACCAAGTTGCAAAACGGCTGTTACACGAACTGTCTTCCATACAACGTTTCGCACATAAGTACGCATCATTAAGACGCTTAGTAACGACTCGACGGCGAACTCTTAAAGTTGCATCCATGATTACAATAATATGTATTGATGTAAAAATAAATAAGGCGATAATCACCGTAATTAGAGTTTCTCCCAACGTAAAGAATCGTCAGAATAATAAAGTTAAACCATCCAGTAGTATGTATTGTTGAGTGTTAAAAATGACACCACTAAGTGAGTATATATCACTACATTGAAATAAAACCTTTGCAATAAATTCTCAGGTATTGTGAATTACTGAAACGCAGTATTCTTTATAAATATGTAGATTAGGCATCTAGGTGGGTAAGCAAACAAAGTAATCCCGACGATAGCGAGCGGCCAGTGGCTAATGACCAGTAGTTATGTAATGGATGGAATGCGGTTTTTGTGTGGTTGTAATTGAATTGCACTAATTTCGATTTAGAATTATTTATAAGTCTTATATACCATAGGAATAAGTTCGAATTTAAATATCCGGCTCGAAGGACCAAATGTTTGGGATGGACCGATAAGAATATGAAAAATTAAGGTAAATTTCGAAGGACCAATATTATAATAAAAATAAATATACCACGGTTATGTATATCACAATAATGCAACACAAAGTATGCACTCACCTGTGGCTTTTGATTGCAATACAACCTCCAACGCACTCCAGCATCCGACCACGCCGCGATCCACTTAAATTCCGTCAATTCACCAGAAATATTATTGTTTTTGATTATATTATCTTTTTTACACGGGGATATAACACCACACAGCATACAATTATATCGATTTCGACTGTATTAGTCTAAAGTTTATAGTTTTTGGGTTTATTCATATTGATATGCGATACGATCACCATGAAGCTCGATAGGCGACTATCATCTCCCTCGCACATTTCTTCCGCGTTGGAGGATCCGTGGCGCCACCTCTTGGGCTAGATACATAGCTAAGCGAAGCACCATAGGAAATACTATAACCGTGGTTTTAAGAGATATATATAATAATATATATATATATATAATAATTTAGGAATACTAAACACCCACAGTTAGGCTAAATGGAATATTGAGTATTTGGCTAGACGTGGCTGCATTGTGCCTCTGCCGCCACGTATGAAAAACGCGTGAACGCTATCCCCAACGGCAAAAATCATTATTTTTCGACAGTTAGCTTGCCGAAAATGTCACATGCCCTTTTGGACTTAAAGCAAATCAGGATCAAACCAGTCACATCCTGTATAAGCTTTGCCATACTTAGTTTTAATCTGTGTTATTTTCTCAGTCCTTTCCACTATCTATTCGTTTGCTTTGGCGCCGGGTAGCACACTCATCACGCCCCTGAATAAACACTCCGGGGGCGGCTTGCAGCGATAATATAGGGAGTTGGCGACACTACGAAATTGAGATGAAAGTTGATGGAGCATAGAGAAATTTGGTCAACTTCCTTAACCTATGCTATTCGACCTTAAACCTATTTTTGTATGTTTATCTACACACGTATCATAAACCCTCTTTACTGCGTCTAAAAACCGCACGTTACATACAGCATAATATAAGATATACCACTTGGTAAACTCTTTTCTTATCTGAATATGACTTTCAAATTTCAAACGTCGACGCCCGCCTGCGTGCCGCTGTTAAGCTGGTACTACTGACCAAGCTAAACAAGTGCAGAGCAATGATCAATGCCACAATGCCGGTCAACATGCGATTTCTGAACAATGATGTGTTCAGGAATCGCATGTTTGACCGGCTCTCTTTGATAAGAGAGTTTATGATATGTGTGTAGATAAACTAGTGTATGCAACTGTACATAATTAGGCATTAAAACTTACCTAGTCGGTCCATAAGTTCTGTCACAAATATTTTGCCGCATAGTAAATAATACCAAGTTTTATTTTATTTAATACTATATATGGTTTGATAGCTCATTAAATACTGATAAATTAGAACGATTATTGGATTTAAATGCTTAAAGCCATATTACACAAATGCTAGTTTCTTCAGAGATTTTGCACTTTTTTACCCAATCAAAAATACGGACGTGATTCACTTTATCTTTTTTCCACGACTCTTAAAACCTTTCAAACTTACGTGAGATTTTAGTCAGAACCCTCCCTGAACCCGTTACCTTCATTTTGAAGCATAAGATAACTAAGTCTGCGTAAAACTAATTTTCATATTCACATTTTACGTAGTGTACTTGTTGCCCACAAGATCATTTTTATACGTTTTTCTGAAAACGTAAAAAGTACGTAAAATTCTCTTTGGGAGCAGTTTGAACTGAAAGCTAACAGAAAATCAAATGCTAAATGTTAAGCATGGTCTAAAATCAAGGTTTCAGAATAAATAAAAAAAACCTTGTTGGTTATCTGGAACACTGTTTTTTTATTAAATTTGTGGTAAGTGGTATTTTTGTCAGTTGCGGCGTGTTTTGGGTTTGCGATTGTCTCAAGTTATAAGGTTTTTTGGCATATTTCGATAATCGTACAAAATGTATTGTATTGCAATTTTATTCGTATAAAATAAGCTTTTTAATCATGTATAATACGAATAAGAAAAAGTTTATTGCTGAGTTTTATCTATCAAAAACCTTGTGACAGAACTTAAGGACCGACTAGGTATATTATTATGAAACTCACCTCGAGTTTTAATGCCCTCCATTATGTATCAGTTTCATAAACTACTATTATCACACACGTATCATAAACCCTCTTTATTGCGAACAAAAACCGCAAGTTACGATCAGCATAATGTTAAACTACTTGGTAAAAACTCATTTCTTATCTGAAAAAATACACATTATGACCATAATGTGTAATTTTTCTACATATTATGACATGCAAATTTCAAACATCGACGCCCGCCTGCGTGCCTCTAGTTTGTCTGTGAAGTTGGTACTACAGAACAAGCTAAACAGCTGCAGAGCCACAATGCCGGTCGAACATGCGGTTCCTGAACTCATCAAAGAGAGCTTATGATATGTGTGTAGATATTCATATTCATATTCATTTTATTTGCAAACATGTACACGGGGTTACAGGTGGGGGTGTATAAACTAGTGTATGTAACTGTACATAATTAGGCATTAAAACTCTCGAGTGATATCATTATGAAACGAGTATTAATGCCCTCCATTATGTAGCAGTCACATAAACTACTAATGTGAATAATGCAGGAACACAGAATCTATGCATACATAACACTCACGTCTGGTTGTATCAATTCAATTCACAATATGTACTGGTATATTAATCGCTACTCAATTATAATATAATATAAGACAACCTTATCAGCTATAAATTTTGGCATGCAAATGTAACATATTCCACATAACACAGGGAGCAATAAATCTCACCGTTGCTAATACTTATATCTTACTTATAATTATTTTACGTACAAGTTACACGATTTATATTTGATAAATTCATCTTCTGAATAAAAACATTTAGTAGCAGCTATTTTTAAAGAGTTCAGATTTAAAAATATTATTTGATAACTGTTTAGAGATAAACCCGCCTTTGTACATGCATTTTCTTTTAACATAACTGCTGATTTTTTTATATCTTCGGGTATTTTGAAACGACTTCAAAAAAGAAGGAGGTTCTCAATTCGGTTGTATTTTTTTAAAATATTTGTTACCTCAAAACTGGTACTATTTATAAACCGATTTCGTTTTTTTTTTATTTGAATAAAAGGTTGGACCCATTTTTTTTTAATTAGAAATCGGTACTGTAGTTAATTCATAAAGCAAAAATACTGGAATTATGCAGGTAAACGAAATCGTTTATCAGTAGTGGTTAAGGTCATTGTCGTAAGATGAAATTATGTCTATAAGTACCGTGTATTCGTTCGTATTTTCATGTAATACGTGTGGACTTGACTGTCAGACAAACAGATTTCGCAGCCTGGTTTTACCTTGAGGAATTATGTGTGGTGTTAAGTGGTGTGGAGCTTATTAGAAGAGGTAACATACGACGCTCCACATCTCCGTAACCCCTAGTTGCCTGAAACGTAGTACTTGATGGTGGTGTGGGTGTGCAACCGTTTCTGTCTTGTAGCCCAGACCAATAGTTTCATCATCATCTTGTACAAAGATAATCTCGACAGGGGAGGAAGAAATAGGCTTGAACTTGAAGTCGGTTTTTTTATGTTTTCAACATGGTGATTATGTTAAATATGTTAGGCACATTTCAGGACAATTCATAAGATACAATGATTTATGTACGTGGGATATGATTACATATATACTAACATATTCGGGTTTCTTTTTTTGTTGAATATTGTTCTTAAGTTTTACAAAAAAAATAATTTCATATATATATACAAAATTGGTAATGGCATGATATTTAATGTATCAAAAATCGGTTTTCATGCTTCATTTGGGGCCATAACATACCGCAATTAAGACCATATCTCAATACTGACTCTACATAACCACGATATGCCACTAGTGCAGTCTTTTTATCCGCTGTTTTTCTGAGCCTACAAAAAATATATATTATTTTCTTACAAACTTTGTCAGTGTGATGTTTCCAATTTAAATGTCGCTCTATGTTGATATCCTAAAATCACATACTATTACCCTCCTCTAAGATTTGTCCATAATGATATATAACTAATATCATATCTCTATTGAATTCGTCAAGATTATTAAAATTAATGTACATTGTTTTATCCAAATTAACCTAATAATTATTATTATTCATCCATTCAATTACACAAGTCATTGCAGTATTAATGTCTGATTCGTGAAATGTTTACTTAAAGTTAAAATATGTATGAGAGGTCCAAGGACATGCCCTGAGGGACGCCGAATTTGTTATATTTTATGTCAGATTTATAACAATTTACTGCATTTTTGTTAATGGCTCTACATATTATAAGAAAATCGGAGTCCAAGAGTTGTCCTGGTATATAAAAAAATGTCACATAAATCCTTAATGTTAGGAGCAAACTTTAGGGACTTAACGCCTCAGCCTGCTTCCAGGTCGAACTAAGAAGATACATATTTGATTACCCTGTCTTAGTTGCAAGCGAGATTAATTACCCTGAAGATGTTTTAAATTGTTATTTATTATTTAAAGGTTTAAACTTAATAGGGGTAACAATATGATTTATTATCAATTCTATTAGAATACAAAAAAAACGTAGTAGTTCGAGCTATATTGTAAAAACTATGTTTTCGGTTGGTTCTCCTGGCATTTATGTCCGGATAATCGATGTTTTTTAGTCTTAATCCTTAAAATATTGCTTTGAGAGTAGATAAATAAGCTTTTATCTATTTCATAGTATAATACCCGATTTCATCAACAGTTAAGGGACACTTAGCACTTTTTCTTAGCTGTCTAGCGATTGTTTCGGTGGTCGGACTCTTATATTTAGGGGATCCCAAGGAGCCTGGATGACCTTTACACTTAGGGCAAATAAGAAAGAAATAAAGTGTCCCCTAAAAGATAGGGATCGTTGGTGAAATCGGCCATTAGACATTCAAAGAAACCATTAACAACATCATTTGTAAAATAAGGAACTTTTTCCCTTCTTTTTTTTGGTTTATAGTTGGCAAATTTTCCAGAAGGCAGGAGGATCGGGCGGCAGACCATCTGAAAAATGGTCCGACGATGTGGCGAGGGTGGCAGGAAAGCAATGGACGCGGGTTGCGCGGGACCGTACTGAATGTGTTTATGAGGAGGCCTGTACCCAACAGTGGATCCCCTGACAGGCTGATGATGATGGTGATGGCTAATTTTATCTATTATATTTTTAAATCACTTCATCTAAATCTCCAACCCTCTTTGATTACCCTGCCAACAAAGTATGTTGTATCTTTCAAAAGAATACGGTAAAAATGATACCTAATCGACTGCTTTGTTTAGAAACGATAAAAAAAACATATTTAGTCATAATTGATCGAGCGAGCGAAGCGGAAGAAGCGTCTCCGTTCAGGATTGGGCAAATATGTTTTCGTATGTCCGGATGTAATCCTCTACAGGCCGCATTTCTCAACTGATTCTCGTGATTTTTTGTGAGCAGGTTCGATGATTAAATAGTTTTATTTTTCGGTTTTTTTTCAAAATGGTAGAGTTATGGGGTTGTAAATTAAAAAAAAATCTGCCACAGTCCAAAAGGCTATATAGATTTTTAAAGACTGTGAGTTTGACAATGCTATTTAATTTTAGTAAAAAGTCAATAGGTTGGATTTTGGGTCACAAAATATAGTTTTCAAAGTTATTGGTGTAGCTACATTCATACTCCATGTACGTTACTGAGTGTGGTATTGAAAGAAAATGCTGTCGGATAATAAAAAAAACTTCAAGGGGTCGGGGGTGTGATGCGAGGGGATGTTTTTTTTTTAAAACCCAAATTTTCTGTGACGCTCGCGAGGTCCACAGTTCACAGAGCCACTAATTATACAAAATATATAATTATTAAAAAGTGACAGGGAAGTATCTACACCAAATCTTAATATTTATTTTTATAATTAAATACATTTACATACAAGTACATATATTGCTTCTGGCCCCACACTAGGGTACCCTGTGTCGTGGGAACTAGAAACAGCGACGTCACACACATAAGTATCCAATACCTGGGGATTGATTTTTCTTTACCCCCATTCCATCGAACCCGGGACCTCTCTCATGGTAAGCAAAGCCACAACACCTGCGCCACGGAGTTCGTCAGATAGTAGCCATGTACACTTAAAAGGGTTCGCCAGAACTCTGGAACCCAGATGAACAACCAAGAACTAATTTAACGGACACTCTAAAGTCATGATGAACAGGTCGCCCCAAGTTTCTCTGTTTCTGAGTGCCACGTGGAGTGGTTAACCTCTCTTCCTCGTATGGGGTGAGAAAAGCCGTGAGCTTTTGGATAGAGAAAAAAAAAGGCAAGAAAACTCAGGCCAGCCCAATAACATGCACAACTTTTGAGAGCTAATTTAGTAACACATTCTTTATAATTTAAGTATCCATTAATATCATAGTATATTTGTTTTGAAGAGTTCTAGTGATAGTATGCCTAAAGAAATTTAAGTGTCTTTGTGTTTTAGTCACAATAATAATAATAATTTGGACACTATTTACACACATTGATCTAGCCCCAAACTAGGATTCCCTGTATCTTGGGTACTAGACAACGATACACATACATATAAATATTATACTTAGATCGATAAGCAACCATGACTAGGGTACAAAAATCCGTTCTCATCAAACAAATATTTACCCCACCGGGACTCGAACCCGGGGCCCTTGGCTTCGTGGGCAAGGTCACTGCCGACTCGGCCATTCGGGTCGTTCAATATTTTAATGCCTACACAGAATACGTTATTCCTATAAAGTGCATATTATTTCGGGAAACTTTTCTATCGACTATAAATAATCAGATTACGTTGAAACCTTCATGAATCCCTGCTGATATGACGCTCGTGATCAACAAGCCAGCGTATAATAAAACGATCCTTTATCTCACTAGTTCAATTGGAAAGTTCAGTTGACTGAACTAGTGGCATTTTTTCCCCACTAGTTCAGTTGCTCGTCTGTTCTGTTGAGTTACTAGTAACCTCAAATGTTTTACTTAATTGTACTTTTATTCATAAAATAATTAAGATTATGTACCTACTAAGAGATAATGGGTTGCTAGGAGATATTAATAGTTAGTGGAATTTCCAACATATTTGCGGTCCTATAATGATATGTCACATCTCGTTGTTTATCGATACGCACCCCATGACTCGCCGTCGCTATTATTTAAGGGTTAGAACTTCCTGATAACATATGTGCTCCTAGTACTTTTGGATTTGATCGCGAGGTGCCGAAATAAAGGATTATGATGGATCCCACTTTTCTATCTCAAGGCAATTCGTGATGTGTAAGAGAGGGACAAATATTGCGTATCTACTCAGTTACGAAGATTAAAGGTACCAACCACATTTTCAACCTCATGACTTGGTCATAAATTCGAAAACCAATGACAAATTCTGCATGCTCGCGCCTTATTAAGGGTTAAGAAACTCTTAAGAAGATATGTCTTCCTAGTACCTTTTATATAAGATTTTGAGATATTTTGCAATAACAAGCAAGTATACCTGCTATTAAAAATTAAAGAAACTCGATAGAACTTTCTTCTAGGGGGCACTGCAGTGATATAGTTTATATTAGCTATTAAATATTAAAGAAACTCGATAGAACTTTCTTCTAGGGGGCACTGCAGTGATATAGTTTATATTAGCTATTAAATATTAAAGAAACTCGATAGAACTTTCTTCTAGGGGGCACTGCAGTGATATAGTTTATATTAGCTATTAAATATTAAAGAAACTCGATAGAACTTTCTTCTAGGGGGCACTGCAGTGATATAGTTTATATTAGCTATTAAATATTAAAGAAACTCGATGGAACTTTCTTCTAGGGGGCACTGCAGTGATATAGTTTATATTAGCTATTAAATATTAAAGAAACTCGATAGAACTTTCTTGATAACATTAGCAGCCCCTGACGGATTTTCTTGTTTTTTTTTATTAAGTTCATAGCATAAATTCTTTGAGTCCGGAGTTTCAAAATTATTTTATCCTTTTTGAACTATGTTTTAACCGTCGTGGGTTTTTTCAAAATTTTTAATTTTGTTTTTAAATCTCTCTGTTCTTAAATGCTCTCCTAGTACTTAAGCAAAAACATGAGTTATTGATTAATTCGTGATTCGTGAAAATATTAGCCGTAGTATTTATAATATGAGCGAAGAGTCTAGCTGCGGCGAAACTTGTTAACTTTATTTATTTCCACAGCATTATGTCCTATGGAATTTTGCTGTGGGGCCGAGCTGCTGATATTGACTCAATTTTTGTTCTACAAAAAAAGGCTATTAGAGCAATTTATAACCTACGCGGTCGTGACTCCCTGAGGGAACTGTTCAAAGATATTAGCATTATGACTGTACTGTGTCAATATATTTATGACAATATGATGTACGTTAGGAAGAACATAAATAGCTTAACTAAAAATGTTGACAGGCACAAGTGAAATGATATAAGAAGCGGAAATAAAACTGAGCAAACTTACTATAGACTAGCTAAAGTTTAAACGTCATTTGTGGGTCTAATTAGGTATACAATAGTACAACAAAATACCGGAAGAGATATTAAATTTGTCAGAGAAGAAATTTAAAGGCATTGTTAAAAAAACATTAAGTTATAATGCATATTTTAGATGAGAATAACATTAATGACAAAGAGGTATCAAAATCTAATAAAACTCTTATGATATGTGGAGACTTCAATATAAATTTATTAGAAACTTACTCCCTTAGTACGAGACTAACTAACTTATTTAATTCTCACAACTTAAAGCCACTTTTCATGGAACCTACTCGAATAACTGAAACCTCAGCAAATTGTATAGACAATATATTTGCTTATCCAAATGAAAAAAATGTACTTAAAAAATTAAAAGTAAGTTAAAGTCAGACCATTTAGGTCAATACATTAGACTAGAAATTCAACTTAAAAAAAGTTCTACAAGAAAGATACAATACATACCTGTGACTGCGCATCGGTTTGAAAGGTTTAAATTGAATTGGGATAGCAAACTACCTATCAATTACTCTAATTATAACCCTAATGAGTCATATTGTATTTTTTTTTACAAATTCATCAATGCGTTCAATGCAGTATTTACTACCAGATCGATTGTGGTTTCAGACAAACTTAACTTTAGTAAGTGGGCCACAGTAGGTATACTTAAAAGTAGACAAAATTTATATGAATTATATAGTGAAAAACAATGGAATCATAGTGGATGTAGCTAAAGCGTTTGAATTTTTTTTTACTGACATCCCAATCTCTACTACAAAGTCTTTAGACTCTTCCAAAGTAGTCGCTGAATCTTTTCTAAAAGACTATGTACCTAGATGTGAAAATCAATTCTCGTTTAATTATGTAGATGATAAAGATATTATTATAAAGCCTTTAAAGCAATAAATGTTAAGAAAACTGCAGACCTCTGGGATATTTCTGTTCAAGTTGTGAAGCCCCTAATAAATGTTATTGCACTTGATTTAGCTTTCATATTTAATGCATCTATTGAATCTGGCGTGTTTCCTGATTTAATGAAACACAGTAAAATAGTACCTTTGTTTAAATCGGGTAGTACATCTGACCCTTCTAACTTCAGAGCGATATCGATATTGCCTACATTTAGTAAAGTATTTGAAAAAGTAATTTAAAATCAACTTCTTACACATTTCAACACCAACAACATGCTCCACTGTAAACAATTTGGTTTTACACAAAGCAAATCAACTACTGATGCCGGTATTGAGTTAATATCACATATACATGATGCCTGGGAGGAGTCGCATGATGCTCTAGGGGTATTTTGCGATTTGTCTAAGGCTTTTGATAGCGTTGACCATAGGACATTGATCAGGAAATTACATCACTATGGAATTAGGGATAACTCTTTAGATCTTCTCTCTTCTTATCTAAATAACAGGATACAGAGAGTTGACATTAATGGAAAACGATCTCCAGGGTCTGTTGTTACTATGGGTGTACCGCAGGGTTCCATACTCGGGCCATTTCTGTTTTTGGTTTATATTACCTGCCACATCTTGTCAGAGATAATCATGAGATTGTACTGTTTGCAGATGACACTTCACTTTTGTTTAAAATGAAACGACGCAGTTTGAACTTTGACGATGTGAATAATGCAATCTCAAAGGTAGTCAATTGGTTTAGTGCTAATAATCTTTAAATGAACAATAACAAAACTAAATGTGTTCGGTTTATACTCCCCAATGTTAAACAAGTCTCGGCTAATGTTAATGTTCAAATTTATAAATTGTAGATAGCACGGTATTCCTAGGAATCACCTTAGATAATAAGCTTCAGTGGGGCCCTTCCGCATTTATGCAGTTAAAAAAATCCGTCTTTTTACGGACGTGGAAACAGCTAGCACTATAGCGGTCAGCGAATTCCCAAGAATACGTCAATGAAGATGTCATAGTGACGCGGATTCCATAGAATTCGTTCCTTGATCCTCTGTTTTGGACGGAAACTCTATAGAATTCGCATTTCCATTGCAGTTATAGGTAGCCCTGCTCTTTGTGTCCATTTAGGTACTTCCACAGGTTGGATAGTGTCATATTAGACCATTTTCGCACACATAGAAAAATTATCTCTTCCTTCTCACTCGCTCCTTCGGTTTACGTGTTTGTTTTATGTGTCCAAAACGTAATACTTGACATTCTGTCATCGTCCGCAAAAGAGCTAGACTAGTTTACTTCAGCTACTTCCATAGCATTGTGTCTTACGGCATACTGCTGTGGGGGAACGCTGCAGACATTAACATAATATTTGTGCTGCAAAAGAGGGCTGTTCGTGCAATCTACAATATGGGTCCCAGAGAGTCACTGCGTTGTTATTTTAAGGAAATTAACATTATGACAGTGCCGTGTCAGTATATTTATGAAAACCTAATGTACGTCCACAAAAATATTGATAAATTTCCTAAGAATAGCGACAGGCTTGTGCCTGACGCTGACATTGTTGTCAACACTCGAAATAGGAATAAACTAGCTGCTATACCTACTACTAGGCTCCATAAGGTAAATGTATCTTTTAATGGGCAATGTATTCGATTTTACAACAAAATACCGACTGAGTTACAAGAATTGTCTGTAAATAAATTTAAAAATGTTGTTAAAAATCACTTACAAGAAAGCTTGGGAAGGCGTTTGCTCCAATTCTGTAAAAAATAACGTATAAAGCTGGAGGTTTTTAGTCGCCTCTTTGCCTCCAGCATCTAAAACATTGAGGTGACGGAATTCAAATTGAGTTCTATATTTCCCTGTACCTTATACATGTGTTAATTTAAGATTTGACATTCTCCAAATGTTACATATGTGTTTCTTATGGAAATAAACTCTTTTTGAATTTTGAATTTTGAATTTTGGTATGGAGCTCTGATTTTCCAGCGCAGAACAAGAACCACGCACACGAGTGTAACACAAGAACAATTTCTGACAAAAATAAAGAAACAGAAAAGAAAAGCAGGTCGTGTTGCAGTGTACGAGTTTCTTGCGCCGCTTCTTCTCCGCTGCCATAACACTTTCCGAGGCGGTAGTAGCTTTTCTTGCATTATATAGATTCAAATGACGTTCAAAAAGTATTCTCTAATCTATTTTGAAAAAAAAAATAAGTTTGAAGTCTTATATTATTAGTACCTTAGAGGTAAAGCAAGGCTTGTTATATTTTTAACTGAACTAATGGGACAAAAATCCCACTAGTTTACTGAACTGTTCAATTCAACTAGTGGGAATAAAGGGAAACAATTAGGGCAAGGGGGCTCATATCACCACAAAAAAAAAATAACAGGTCCAAATAGGAAAATTAACCTTTTAGGACTTCCTAAAAGGTTAATTTTCCTATTTGGACCTGTTCTGGACCTCTGCGTCGTCGCCTTAAACGGTATTTAGAGGCTATCAAATTGTCTAATGCAAATCGGCCTTAAAGTCTCGTATATGGCTGCAGGGCATTGGTACTGTTGGGTACAAACTGAACACAAAGCTTTACAAACAGGACCTTGTATCGTTCTTATTTTCAAGCGCTGAAGAACCTTTGGTACTATGCACGTACTATGTGTTTAAAGTCGATCTGCCGTCGAGTATACTAGTAAACAGACCCGACAGGCAAATTTACTCAGCTGTATCAGAAACTCATATTGCGAATAAATATCCTCTTTGCGCATCGTACCGTTTGAAACTATAGTGCTATATCTTATATTACCAGCGCTGTAGAAAGAAAAGAAAGAAAGAAAAAATATTTATTTGCAGAATCAATTTACACACAGTGGAGGAAGCAGAAATAATTACGTGACGAAAAAGTATGCGAATCGAACTGTCAGTGACTTTCAGGTTCATTTTATCTGAACTCGAACTCTTTTTCATTCCGGTTTTTTCCAGATTACTATTTTCGTGTTTTCGTATTCTTTATATTATCGTGGGAAAATCATTTAATAGACAGCATGATAGGAATACGTTCACTCGATAGGGTCACACTTTTTTTTAAACGGAGTGGTAATTACACCGAACCCCACGTTAAGTCAGTTAATCAATGGCTGTTTTACCCGACTACAGTTAAGCCAAAAGGAGGGTACAGTTATCAAAAATCATCCCGAAAAAACTCACGAATCATAATATCATGTAAGCCCTAAATATTGCACTTGCAAATAAAAATATTGTACCTTGATCGACAGAAACAGGAGTTAAAGTCTTGTGCAAACAATCGAAAGCCATTAAGTTCGGTCGGCGGGAACTGACGAAAATTTCTAAGCGCATTATCAGTTTTGGAGTACTGTAATGTGTTTGACCGGTATGTAAGTATGTCCATTTGCTCCACCACAACATCTAAACTACTTATCAGAATTTGACAAATGAAATTTCGCTAGCAGCATATTGATCGTCCGCTGGTTAAAAGCCTTTGGGACGATAGACATAATTCAATATGGTGCCCTATATTGTATTGGGCAGTACATGCCCACATTTCTTTTAACATTTCACGTGCTTGTCGTGAAATACGGCAGCTCTTTTTCCAAATTACTCTCCACTATACCTCGCGCCACGAATTAAGAGCGCTGGGAGACGTTGGCGGGAATTACTGCGCATTGTATTGAAAAGTGACTAATGCGCATTCAAGGCCACCGATCATAACGTTTGGCGCGAGGTATACCCAATTATTTTTTCAATGTTATTATTTTTGTGTACTTTATGATGCTCGACAGAATTACTTGTTGTTTTGTCAATAGTATCAAATATACTGCTCTTCTAAAGCCTTCATAATTTTAAATAAATCAATCAATCATCAATCAATACTTACTAAAATGAATCGCCGTACGTTAGTCTTACTAAATATCTAAAATGGCCCGATCGGTTTGTATAATTCCTCTTTGGTTTTATTCTCCTCAGTTCAGAGGAGGTTAAGATAAAAATAAAATAACGAAAAACGCAAGAAACAGCTAAAAATCGAAAAATATTTTGTATGGAAAGTTCAGCCTCTTTCGCTAGATGGCGTTGGTACCCATAGGTCCAGCATCACTCAAACTCCTTCATTTCAAACTCTTTTTTGGTAGCGGAAAATATTTTTTCAACACACCTGCTCGTAAAGTAGGTCTTATTACAGCGTATTTACACTGATAATGCAGAATATTACCCATGCCGTGCCTTTTACATTACATTATCGCACTAGTGCCTTTTCATTACATATCTTTTTAAATATTAGCAAGAAGTATTAATGTTTCGAAAACAGCTAAGTAGTTATTTGCGTAAATATAAAATTCAATTCAAAATGTGATAAATAATTAAAAAATTTCATGAAACTGCTTGTTAGCTTGTTGGTATTTATATTTTGACGGTGTATTTTTAACTATAAATACCCAATTTCAAAATTTATAAATATGTGGCTGATTAGCTACTTTGCCGGTGCCCTTATCTCAGACTTGCGCGCGCATGCAGCGTTGAGCGCGCGAAAAAATAAAATTACGGCCGCCATCTTTTAAATGGGTTTCTGTTTGTTAAGTTTATTCACAGTATTGCATTTCGTTAGTTTTATTTACTTTTCCTCGCAAGTGTGTTGAAAAACGTCGTATGAAACACGTGAGCATTGGTCATTACATTTCTCGTCTCTATTAAAAACCGACTCGAGTGTAATGATGACCAACATACCACACTTGTATCATAATGTACTATTACAGTGCGTTGCATAAAGTTTGTAGCAAAGAGTTTCGTTAATCTGAGATCGATGCGTATTAAGCTCAACAACGGGCCGATAATGTCGAAATGGATTTCAGAAACCTATGAAAGTGCCTCCAAAATGATAAACAAATAATTTTATGACGGGGAACTAGGAGAATACGAAAAACGGGTACGGGCAGTTAGTAAATGATAATTGTTCACTGTTTTTGCGTAATAACTATTCCAATAATATAAATTAATATTTAAATAATTTATTTTAAGATTTTGTACACCTAGGATTATTATGTACACTGAATATTGTAATCAGTCTTATATTTATTATAAAAAATAAAGGCCCATTCAACAACAACAACAATATGGCGCCCTTTAGAGGGCATAAAGTACTTTTTTTTAAAGGGCCCTGTTGCATTTCAAATAAAAGGGATTAAGTACATTCTTAAAAATATATGTATGTCTAGCTCTTGCTCGCTGCTTTGCTCGTATTTAGTCATAAGTAGCGTATTGACAGCCCGGCGGCTACAGCTTTCATACTTTTTAGAGCGCGATTTTTTGTAGTCGGGTTTTAGTTGTTGAACAAATTTTTGTCTTGTTATTCCTCACTTTGCTATTCTCTCACACTCGTAAAAAGTGTCCTAGACTGCCTACTCAATATTGTCCTACTGACGCCTGCGGTGTACTTGTGCGAGGCTTGTCAGATAGTAAAAATAATAATACCTTGGACACTATTTACACACATTGATCTAGCCCCAAACTAGGATTCCCTGTATCTTGGGTACTAGACAACGATACACATACTTATATAGATAAATATTATACTAAGATAGATAAACAACCATCACTAGGGTACAAACATCCTTTCTAATTAAACAAATATTTGCCCCCACCGGGAATCGAACCCGGGACCCTTGGCTTCGTAGGCAGGGTCACTGCCGATTCGGCCATTCGGGTTGTCGCAGTAGCATTACCCATCTGTTTCTCTTCGGGGAATACCAAATTGAGGAGCTCACTGTATTACAGTGTGACAAAGGACGGATAGACGGACGGACAGACAGACGGACAGCGGAGGCTTAGTAATAGGGTCCCGTTTGGCACCCTAAAAAGGAAGTCGCGTAGGGATCACCTGATAAGTTATTTTATTTGGGGCCCGCGTGTTACTCGAGAATAGCTGGGCGTTATGAAAATCGGGAGTGCGCAGGTACTGGGTGCTTTGTAGAACAAAAGTATGTGTTATGATTTTGGCGCCCTTGGAGCTGGCGCTAGATCCAGGTCCGCGTTTGGAGCGTGGGTGGAGATCCATTGACGACCCGAATGGCCGAGTCGGCAGTGACCCTGCTTACGAAGTCAAGGGTCCCGGGTTCGTGTCCCGGTAGGGGTAAATATTTGTTCATGGGGACGAATGTTCGTACCCTATTCATAGTTGTTTATCTAAGTATAATATTTACCTATAAAAGTATGTATATCGTTGTCTAGTACCTAAGATACAGGGAATCCTAGTTTGGGGCTAGATCAATGTGTGTAAATAGTATCCAAGGTATTATTACTGTTTACGACCTCTGTGGCGCCGCGTTTGTGGCTCTGCCTACGATGCGAGAGGTCCCGAGTTCGATCCCCGACCGGGGGGGGGGAACCCCAGCGCTTGGATGTTTATATGTGTGTGATGTCGCCGCTTCTGGTTCCCACGACACAGACAGGTTATCCTAGTGGGTATATTGTGTGCACATGTAGTAGTAAACTCGTTATACCTTTGAAGTAGATTGAGTTTGATTTATATTATTCGAAACTTCTACTTGTTTATCCTAGCGGGTAGTGACCCTAAATACAAAGCTGACGGTACAAAGTTCTAAGTTCAAAGTTCTAAGGTCAAAGTTCAAAGTTCAAGGTGCAAAGTTCAACTTTCAAAGTTCAAAGTTCAAATTGCAAAGTTTAAAGTTAACATATCTTTATTACTGTAGATATATACATATAATAAGCAAACGTCATCTTTTGCCTCGTCTATACATTGGACCACTGTCTATCCTGGGTTCGAATCCCAGTACGGGCAAATATTTGTGTGATGAGCATGAATATTTACTTTTTAGTCTTGGATGTTTGTTATGTATTTACTAATATATTTATCTCTATAGAATATATCATCTTCTAGGACCCTTGTCGTAACCACATAGTGGAATTGACTATATCATGAAATAGGCAACCATGGTTGATTTAGAATGTTCATTGAACGAAGAAATATTTTAAGGCAAAACACTGCGGTCCTTAGGTGAAGACTAAAGGGGGCGAACCTGGCGAAGCCCCCGAATAGTCTTCGTGTTAGGTCGACATATATAACACAAAAAAAAAACACGCAGTACTGAATACAAAAGGATTTTAAAAATGCATGTTTTCGTGAAATCGTCGACTAATTCATCCATGGTCGACTAATTCATGATATAATCAAATTCTACGATATATAGCAACGATACCCATAACCCAAGCCTCGTTGAGTATACTATGGACCTAGTTCGATTTGATATGGCCAGCGCCAGGGGACGCGAACAAAGAAATGCATCTTTAGCTTCAATATTAGGCTAAACTAGACAACATAAAAATGTAGGATAAATATATGTTACAAAAGGTCTATTAGAGATAAGAACGGACTTTTAAAATTAGTTGATATCTGTTATATTTAATACTTAAAAAAAAATCACAATGCATTATTATTCAACTAAATAAACAAGCGCTCGGAGACAAAATTAGTTTCCTATATGAAACTTACAAACAAAAATAGGTAAAAAAAGGGAAAATTTTAAGTGGTTTTATTTCATTTTTAATGTTATTATTACAGGAATTTAGCAATATTTTCTATAATTTTCTCGGTCTCGGAGCTCGGGTTGCCCCGCGGGGCTCTGCGCGGGAGCATGCGTCAGTCTGCTTCGACGCGATGCGACGGGTATTTGTTTTCTTTGACTAATTCTCAATGCCATTGGCCCTTGTTCAGCCCTTAAGGTGATTCGTCACGGTCAGCTAGGCACTGCCGCGCCAATAGATGGCGTCAATGTCCTGCCTGATAGAGCATATTTTATTTTTTCAGTGAAATAGTACAAATTTTTAGGAAGTATAGTGTTTACCGGTAAAAACGCAATATTTGTAATGCAACTAACAATACTTAGGTGGTATTTTAAGTGATCAAATCACTCTATTTATATAAATCACAAAATTGAACTAAATTTTCAACTGATATGCGATTATTATATTGTTTTTGTTTGGTAAATATCCCGTAAATCCCGTAAAAAAAAATTGGTAAAAAAACACCCAGAACAATATCACCACCACACAAACGCTAGACGGAGAAATAATTTAGTTTTACCAGAACCTAAACTAGAAATTTACAAAAAAAGCCCATACTATATGTCAATCTTAATATACAATAACCTACCAAACAATATAAAAAACGAACAAACCGTTAGTTCGTTCAGCATAAAACTAAAAAATCTGCTAATTTCAAAAAGCTACTACACTATAGACGAATTTATGACTGATTCTAAATAAGTGATATAGAGGATCTCAGCGTTGCAATAATTAAGAATATTAAAACAAGATATTTTGATTATTTTAATTGAAATGTTAACTACTTGTGAAATGTTTTATCTAGATATTAAGCGAACAATTGTGATACCCTTTCAGGGTGCATGTACTTTTACTCTATATTTACACACACCCCCCCACCCACCTGTAACCAACCCCCGTAAACATGTTTGCAAATAAAATGAATAAAAATGAATAAATATAATATACCGCAAATAAACATGATAATTAATGCCACAGGATATAATTTCAATTTAAGATTATGCTGCATTTGCCTGTGAATGGAAAAATACTTTACTATCGAAAACGTATCACCTTAATATATCTTTTTCTACGTAAATGACGACCTGAATGGCCGAGTCGGCAGTAACCCTGCCTACGAAGCCAAGGGTCCCGGGTTCGAGTCCCGGTGGGGGCAAATACTTGTTTGATAAGAACGGATGTTTTTACCCTAGTCATGGTTGTTTATCTATCTAAGTATAATATTTATCTATATAAGTATGTGTATTGTTGTCTAGTACCCAATATACAGGGAATCCTAGTTTGGGGCTAGATCAATGTGTGTAAATAGTGTCCAAGGTATTATTATTATTATAATAATAATCATTTATTCATTAACAATTTCAAAAGATATGACATGTTTAACACATGGTAAAGAACAAGGGATGTTCACTGCTCCCTAAAAAAGGGCGAACAATTTTTGATATAGGATGAGCAGTAGCGCTTCCCACCAGTAGAAGAGACTTTAAATATATCTTTAAAAAAGTAACAAAGTAATTAAGTACATATCTAATAGTTACTGAAGTAGAACTTAAACAAGTCTCTGCTACTTCAACTTAAAAGTAAACATAAAATAGCGTCCGCCTTTTCTCATACCAGGTGGCAGAGGCACATTTGTGCCCTCATTAAACTACAGTCGAAATAACAGCTAGTTGCGGTGATGAGCTTGCGCACTGTCACGCAAAATGGAGTATTGAATAACTGGCTAAACGTGGGCACAATTGTGCCTCTGCCACTGCGTGACGCTATGTTATGTTATGTTGAAATTAAATTAAAGTAAAATAAATTCATGACCGGCAAGCTGCAAGCGCCAAAAATTTGACGGCATTTCATGTAGCGCTCCCGCTAGTTTCCAGAAATGGTAATTAATTACAAATTAAAAATATTTTTATTTTCCAAAAAATAAATGTGCATAGAGAGCTTAATTTAGCAATAATGGAATATTTTAGTTATAAAAACACAGAATATAAGACCATTTAGGATAGGAGACGAGTTGGTCTCCTAGCTAGATTATATGTATAAGTAACTAGCGGACTCAACAGACGTTGTCCTGCCGGGTTGATTTGTGAATCTTAACCATCCAGGGCGCCACCCAAACGCATACAAAAAAAAACATTCAAATCGGTCCAGCCGTTTAGGAGGAGTTCAGTGACATAACACGTTCATTAGAAGTATGTACAGATGTATGTATGTGAATAATCCTTTCCTATCGGCAAAACTCGGAACAACGATAATACCCGAATGGTGCCGATGTGTCTATGAATTACTGTATTATTAAATTACGTGTAGGTATCAAATAAATCGCATACTTTATTTATCAATGTCAAATTGCCCATTTGACGTATATTACACTGAGATGTTAAAACCACCACGATTCTATCATATAAAGAATTCGTTAGGTAAACAAAAATATAACTAGTTACTGAGGACGTTTTATTTGAATAAAACGCACTGATAAAAACCAAATTCCGGTTAGGATGACCTAATGATTCTATAAGGATTGGAACCCCAAAAGTCGAACTATAAGTCAAAACTACAGTAGGATTTTGCAGACCTTTTTTATAACAATAAATTTTTGTAATTAATTAAAAATACTATGACATAACAAAAAAGACACCTCAACATAAAACAAAACAAACCAGCAGAGAAATTAATATAAATAAATATGATTTTCTGATTGGATGAACGACTTCGATTATGACAGCGGGATAAGAGGAGGAGGAGCGGGGTGGACAGTGTGATGCGAAACAATACTTCCAACTTCCATATCACAGTCAGAATCAGAACTATTTTCTGGTGTATCATCGTCAGAGTTTTCATGAACGGTGATTACAAAACTAGCCATATAATTTTCCAACTCAGGTTCGTGTTTTCGGTACTCGTTTTCGCATTTGATGGCGTGGTCACATACTTTTGCCCAAACATCGGAACCAATCATATTAACCTTTTCCTGTACCAATTGTTACACAGTAGTCATATTCATACTGATGTTTCTTTTGGATACGTATCCCTTTATTTGAGACCATATGTTTTCAATCGGATTGAAATCAGGATGATATGGTGGCAATCTTAGTACGCTGTGTCCATGTTCGTTCATAAGTTTATCTATAGAGTATTCTACAAAGTCTTGTTTGTACTTGCAAATAATTTCATACATTTCAAGTTTTGTTAATGACGGATCAATCGGAACGTTATGTTTGGATAGCCAATCAATCATGTCTTGCTTCCTGGTATTTGAATTAGGAGGTTTTTCTACGTACTTATTATGATATGCAGCATTATCTACTACTAGTACCGAATGTGGAGCTAAGTTTGGAATGAGTTGATTACGAAGCCATTTTTCATAGTTTTCATTGTTCATCGCGTTGTGATAATCACCTGTTTTATCAGTAGACTGATACATTAACAATGCCCCAGGTATAAACCCCTTTCTACTACCAGCGTGCACTATAATAAGACGTTGTCCTTTAAAAATTAACTGTTTCACTCCGTTTTCTGACGAGTCAGCCCAGCTTTTACCTGCCAAATGTGAGGTATGGATGTATGTTTCATCCATATAAACAATCTCTCTCCCTTGCAATCTGTACTTTTTTATCGCAGCTAAAAACTTTACTCTTTTTAAACGAACATCATCTTTCTCGATAAGTAATTTTCTGTTGTTTTCAACTTTTGACGTGATAACGTCTTTAAAATCGTTTTAGTCGGGTGACATGTTCAGAAACTTGTGTCACACCATAACCTCATGAGCGCGATCGCAGGTATAACGAGAGAGAGACGGACCGATCTCCCGTCTCATCTCGAGCGCTGCCAGTCATTCCGTGAAACTTGTCACGCGGAATCCTCACGAGCGGAGGCTGGCATAGCGTTCGAGTGAGTGGACCGATCTTCCGTCTCTCTCACTCTAGCGGCATACAAACCCTTTATCACTTAAACATCTCGATCGTAAACCTACTTTACAAACAACCAATTTTTTTATACCGAAATCCCATTTTTCTAAGAATTTTTCTTAGCGTAAAGTCACATCCCTTAAAATTTATGGCTTCGGATAACTTGGACTTCAGGGCTTTAATTGTAGGTACTTGTTTGTATATCAAATGGAAATTATACACTAATCGGCGTATAATGTTGTAGTCAAAATCGTCAAGACCTAGACAAAATAATTTATTTGGTCTACCCAACTTTGCCGACTTCGGACTATTGGAGGTGGATTGATTTATGTATTCTTTTTGCAATATTTTATTTACTGTCGTTGAAAAATTCCACTGGCCTCCGAAACTCGTTTTTGGACTTTACAAAAGTAAGAAGTATAGTTGGTATGTTTGAATTTATCATTTTCAGTTAAGAAATATAAATAAATATTGAAAATAACTTCGCAGGCTTGCCGATCTAAACGTTTCCCTTTTCTTAGTGCTTTCGGCATGTCTGTTATAAATTGTTAATGTGGATCGAATAAAATCAATGTTTATTATTTACAAAAATGACAGACAAGAGTGAAATGTAAAGTCAAAAAAAAATAATATAAGTGGCCTGCATTAATACACGAGTCCATGAAGTTTATCACAAAATCTAATATAAATATCAACAAAATATTTCTGTGGTATTAACTACTCTATATAGATACTTCCTCTTGCAATGCGACCGTTCCCTATGTTGTCTCGATGGGTACTGAGTGCGGTGAAGTAGTAAGACAAAAACGAACATTTCCGAGAAAATACGAAAGGAAAGGAATATTCACTACATCTGTACATAAAGATAATCTGTTTTAAGGAATACCAGGCCCAACCCCTTACAGGGTGATCAAAACGTGTTTTATATCTTGTCACAGATGAATTTTGTTAAATTTGATTTAATATTTCTTTAATTATATTTACACTTTTACATTTAATTTAACTTAAACTAATTTATTGTTTTAAATTAAACAATTTTTATGTGGTTTGACGCTACGTTATTTTAGTTTGAGTTCTTCTTTATTATATGGAAGTAATTAAATGTTATAAGAGGTAAGTGGAAAGAGAGGTTATGAGTGCACGTGTGTGTATAAGTGTAAGTGTTATTAGTGTAGTGTTTAGTGAGTGTATGTGTGTATGTGCCTGTGTGAGTTTAGTGTGTTTGGGTAATATTGCGAGGGATTGTCAGTAATTTATTAATGCTTCCGTTTCCTCAAAGGTAAAATACAATAGGTAGACAAAATTAAACGTTTATTCATGTTGTTAAAGTCATCTGCGATCACGCCGCCTTGACGAGTCTCTTTTCAAAGAAGGCCGAAAAAAAAGTATTCGCCTTCAAGTGAATTTGGAGTTTAGAACCGTTTTGAATGGTTATGTTGGTGTCTCTTCCACAAATATCGAAGATTTTAGGGGTAACAAATGTAATGATCTCCAAAATATTTTTTTCCTACCCAAAATGGGTAAATGCTATCTAAAATGGATAATAATGCTTATACATATTGTTTTTATCTACCCACCTACATAATACACTAGACTAATTTTGTGCTACATACAAACCTTAGTGGTTTAAGTAGTGCATTAAGTTAGATAAGTATTTAAAACTCTGTAATTTGATAAATAAATAAAATAATAATAATAATAATAATAATGATCACCAAAAGTTGCAGAAAATATCAGGGCAAAATACTGCGGTAGCTTAGGTGAAGGTTAAAGTGTTAGGTTGAACATGTAAGAACAACAAAAAATAGGTTGTTTGTAAAGTAGGTTTACGATCGAGATGTTTACGTGATAAGCCTCCGCTCGTGAGGATTCCGCGTGACAAGTTTCACGGAATGACTGGCAGCGCTCGAGATGAGACGGGAGATCGGTCCGTCTCTCTCTCGTTATACCTGCGATCGCGCTCGTGAGGTTTTGGTGTGACATAAGTTTCTGAACATGTCACCCGACTAAAACGATTTTAAAGACGTTATCACGTCAAAAATACTTAAAACATAAACATAAAGCACACAAAACATAAAAATAATTTTGGTGATCATTTATCCAAACACAATTTAGTGGTCGTTTACTAATTCTGGCAGTCGTTTCGAGTTTATTGGTAGTAAAATAGGTGCATTTCTGGTGATCGTTTAAACATAAGCCAATTTTATTTCGTCTTTGGGAGGGCAGTGAATGCCTCAAGATGAAACTTAAGTTAACCAACAACAATTATACCAGCGGTTTTAAAACATGTTAACATAATAACCACAATTTGCTTGTGAGTGTACCGACATTATCCAAACAAATGGGTAATACATATTGAATCGACGCTAAATTGTCATAGCGGTTAGGTTTCAAGTTTATACCTATTCTTAAATCTCTTTTCGGGAGATTCGTAACAGGAGATGTACGACCAAAGAATGTTTCTCATGCGGGAGGTCCCGGGTTCGACTACCGGCTGGGGACAAAATAAAGCCGAGGCCTCGGATGTTTATATACGTGTGTGTGAAGTCGCTGATTCTGGTTCCCACGACACAAGGCATCCTAGTATGGGGCCAGAAGCAATGTATGTGTCGTAACCATATCATAGAATTAGATGTATCATGATATCGTCAAATATGGTTGAATAAGAACTTTTATTAAATGCAGAAATCTTTTAGGGCAAAACACTGCGGTAGCTTAGGTGAAGACTAAAGGGGGCGAGCGCAGCGAAGCCCCCGAATAGTCTTCGTGTCTGTTCGACATGTATATCACAAAAAAACAAGAAACACTGAATACATGTGCTTTAAAAAAAATACATGTTTTTGTGATTGTTTTCTGTCCATTTAGATATATAGATAGACAGATAAATCATTTATTTACGAAAACAGCACAATTACAATTATAAAACAAAGAAAAACACGTCAGGTGTGTTTGACCCTTCACCAACTGCTAGTTGTGGGCATTCGCCACTAGATGGCGCTGTCGCTAATTCCTACATCGCGGTAGCAAAGTTTTTATGTCTTAGATTAAGTTGTCGCTTTAAGTTATGTTTTGCCTTCCGCCTTCACCGCCGCCCTAGACCAACCCTCCACCAGTTGCCCCGTCAACCAGCCGGAAGACGTTGACCGCCTGGCATCGCTGCTAACTACCCAGATCCAAGACGCGCTCGACCTATCATCGCACACCGTAGCTCGCGGGGGGAAGCCCAATCCTCTTCCTGCTGAGCTACGCGCACTCATCTGCGATAAGCGCGCTCTCCGGAAGCAGTGGCAGCAAACCCGCTGCCCCACGATGAAGACCAGGCTCAACGCCATGACGGCAGAGCTGAAGCGCCAACTTGATCGCCACGCTGAAGAATCTTGGGAACGCCACGTCGAGTCCATAGGCGACCACGTCCCCTCCGTGCATCGCCTGTGCCGGGCTTTGTCGACCACTCCTGCTCCTGTTCGACCAATCCTGGGCAGCGACGGCCTACCAAGATTCCGAGCCCAAGACCGTGCAGAGATCTTCGCCGAATGCCTCGAGAAGCAATTCAAGCCGAACCCAACGGATGATGTGGAGCACGTCGCAACAGTCGAGAGACACCTGCGAGAGTACTTCGCCACGCCGATAGCTCCCGAAGAGGACCCTATCGTCGTCACGCCCGGCCAGATTGTGCGTGCATTCCGACGTACCAAGCCCAGGAAAGCCCCGGGCGCAGACCGAATACCCAACACGGCGCTGTTACATTTGCCGCCACGCACTGTGGCGGCCGTTGCGCGCCTGTTTAACGGTATCTTGCGCACGGGTCACTTTCCAACCCAATGGAAGGAGGGCTTGGTTATCATGTTGCCCAAGCCGGGCAAGGACACCAAGCTGCCTGAGAGCTATCGGCCGATCACCCTACTGAGCACCATCTCAAAGGTGTTTGAGAAGCTCCTGTTAGCGAAGTTACTGCCCCACATCCAGCCGCGCCCGGAACAGTTCGGCTTCAGGCCCGAGCATTCTACGACGCTTCAGCTCACCAGAGTACTGAATGACATGACGGTTTGTTTGAACAAAAAAGAATACACTGTCGCAGTACTTCTGGATATGGAGAAGGCGTTCGACAGAGTATGGCACGAGGGGTTGCTGTACAAGCTGTCGACGTCCCCTGCCCCAAGAAGAACGGTCAAGACAATCGCCTCTTTCCTGAAGAATCGCCGCTTCCGAGTGATGGTGGAAGACGCCGTCTCCGAGGAACATCCCGTCGCAGCCGGCGTCCCCCAGGGCTCCTGCCTGTCTCCCGCCTGCTACGCCCGATACACGGACGACATCCCCGTCGGGCCGGGTGCCCAGCTGGCACTCTTTGCAGACGACGCAGCCTACTATGCGTCGTCGTTCCAGGCTCCGCACGCTGCCATCAAACTGCAGCGCACCCTGGACATCTTGCCCGACTGGCTCGCCAAGTGGCGACTGTCCGTCAATGTTGGGAAAACGCAGGCGCTCATCACAGGCCAGAGTCTCCTTCCGCCATCGCTCCAGCTCCAGGGACAGCACATCGAGTGGTCTTCGCAGGTGAAGTACCTGGGAGTGACCATTGATCGCCGGCTCACCATGAAGCAACACGTCGACAACGTCGTCAGCCAGGTCAAGGTGGCACGCGCCAAGCTGCGTCCACTTTTCGACTCCAGCCTCCCTCTGAGGGCGAAGCTCGGGATCTACAAGACATACGTGAGATCCCGCCTCACCTACGCGGCTCCGGCATGGTACGCCCTGTGCTCGGAGACGAACAAACGGAGACTCCGAGCCCAAGAGAACCTCTCTCTGCGTACCATCGTCGGCGCCCCCCGCTACGTGAGGAACGCGACAATCCAGAGGGACCTAAGATGGGAAACCGTGGACCAGTTTGTCCAGAGGCTGGCGAAGGGCATGTTCGCGCGTGCGGATGCATCACACCTTCCGCACATCGCCGAACTGGCGCCGCACCATGCGCGCCCGCCCGACCGCCGCCGCCTGCCACGCGACCTGGTTGCCTAGCCGGCGATCACCCACTGCACACCAGCGCCACAAGAAGACCACCGCCCGCAGGGGCCATCCGATGACCTGTCCACAGGAGTGGACAGAGGCGATTCTTCGGGAAGAGGTCCGTCGACCTGACCCCGACTCCCCACGCCCCAGAAGGGGTGCGTGAGATGACTATGATGATGATGTTTTGCCTCCGCGGGCTGCCTTCAAACACCACGCCGGAAGAGATCGTCGCGGCACTTGCGGAACTCGGTGTGGAGGCCGAGTACTGCAAGCAGATCCGGGCGCGCAAGGGGCGCCCCGGTTGCATCTTCTTCGCCAGCCTGAAGAAGAATCCCGACCGTGCCCCCGGCGCTGTGTACGAGATCACGGAGCTCTTGTACATGCCGGGGGTGAAGATCGAGGCCTGGCGCTCGAAGCAGGGCCCGGCCCAGTGCCACAGGTGCCAGCAATTCCGGCACTCGTCGCATATGTGCCACCGCCCCCTAGCGTGCGTACGTTGCGGCGGTCCCCACTCGGCGCGGGAATGCCCCCGCCCGAAAGACCAGCCGCCGACGTGCGCCAACTGCGGTGGACCGCACACGGCAAACAATGCGACGTGCCCCGTGTTCCGCCAGGAGGCGCGGAACAAGAAGGCCGGCACTGTGGCGCTCACCAACGCGCCCGGGCCCAAGAAGGTGCAGCCTCCCCCTCTGCCTCGTCCCGATCTGCAGGAACCAACGGCGCCCGCCTCGCTTATGGCGCAGGCGAACGACGGAGCCCCCAGGCAGAAGACGAAGCGGGGGGGGAAGAAGAAGAAGAAGGCGACGGCTCCACCTGCCGCCGGCGCCGCGGCGGCTACTCTCGCCGCCAGCGAGACTGCGGCCGCCGCTGGCGCCGCCACTCCGGCTGCGGCGATAGGGCAGCAGGACTTGGGGCACCTCACAGCCCTGCTCGCCCTCCTCAGCGACCCCACTGCCCTGGGCAGACTCACCGCTCTGCTCCGCAATGCATGAGCCGCTCAGGGTCGTCCACTGGAACGCGCAGTCGCTGACAGGGAAGAAGCGGCTGCTCCACGTGTTCCTGAGGGACTACCGCGTCGACGTGATGCTCATCAGCGAGACATTCCTAGCCGGAAGCGACAAGCTGTCGCTGCCCGGCTACTTCGTCTATCGCAAGGACGAGAAGTCCACCAGCGGCCGGGCCTTTCGAGGCTTGGCAGTCATCGTCGGCAGGAAGATCGTCCACCAGCTCGTTGACGCCCAGGAGTATACATCCCTGTATGCTTTGGGCGTCGACCTCCAGGTCGCCGGCCAGGTGCTGCGACTCTTCGCCGCCTACAAGCCCCCCAGTACACCAATCCGCACCGCCGAGCTACGGGGGTTGCTACAGTCGCCGCATCCGACACTCGTCGCTGGCGACCTCAACGCCAAGCACACCGTCTGGAACTCCACCAGGGTGTGCCCAGCTGGACGCGCCATCCTTGCCGACTCCGTGAGCCACAACTACGATGTCATCGGTCCCGACGAGCCCACCCACTTCGATTCGCGGGCCGGTTGGGACACCATCGACGTCGCAGTCGTCAGAGGTCTCCGGACTCCGCCGAGCCAGGAGGTTCTCCCTGACCTCCCATCGGACCACAGGCCAGTACTTCTCGTCCTGGCGGACCTGCCCACCCGGGTCTCTCCGCCAGCATCACGCCGACGCTACCAGTGGGGCGCCTTCACCGCCGCCCTCGACCAGTCTTCGACCACATGTCCAGTCAACCAGCCGGAAGACGTTGACCGCCTGGCATCGCTGCTAACAACCCAGATCCGAGACGCGCTCGACCTATCATCGCACACCGTAGCTCGCGGGGGGAAGCCCAATCCTCTTCCTGCTGAGCTACGCGCACTCATCCGCGATAAGCGCGCTCTCCGGAAGCAGTGGCAGCAAACCCGCTGCCCAACGATGAAGACCAGGCTCAACGCCATGACGGCAGAGCTGAAGCGCCGACTTGATCTCCACGCCGAAGAATCTTGGGAACGCCACGTCGAGTCCATGGGCGACCACGTCCCCTCCGTGCATCGCCTATGCCGGGATTTGTCGACTACTCCAACTCCCGTCCGACCAATCCTGGGCAGCGACGGCCTACCAAGATTTCGAGCCCAAGACCGTGCGGAGATCTTCGCCGAATGCCTCGAGAAGCAGTTCAAGCCGAACCCTACGGATGATGTGGAGCACGTCGCAGCAGTCGAGAGACACCTGCGAGAGTACTTCGCCTCGTCGATAGCTCCCGAAGAGGACCCAACCGTCGTCACGCCCGGCCAGATCATGCGTGCATTCAGACGTACCAAGCCCAGGAAAGCCCCGGGCGCAGACCGCATACCTAACATGGCGCTGCTACATTTGCCGCCACGTACTGTGGCAGCCGTTACGCGCCTGTTTAACGGTATCTTGCGCACGGGCCACTTCCCAACCCAATGGAAGGAGGGCTTGGTCATCATGTTGCCCAAGCCGGGCAAGGACTCCAAGCTGCCTGAGAGCTATCGGCCGATAACTCTACTGAGTACCATCTCAAAGGTGTTTGAGAAACTCCTGCTGGCGAAGCTACTGCCCCACATCCAGCCGCGCCCAGAACAGTTCGGCTTCAGGCCCGAGCATTCTACGACGCTTCACGCTTCAGCTCACCAGAGTACTGAATGACATGACGGTTTGTTTAAACAAGAAGGAATACACTGTCGCAGTACTCCTGGACATGGAGAAGGCGTTTGACAGAGTATGGCACGAGGGGTTGCTGTACAAATTGTCGACGTCTCCAGCCCCAAGAAGACTGGTCCAGATCATCGCCTCCTTCCTGAAGAATCACCGCTTCCGAGTGATGGTGGAAGACGCCGTCTCCGAGGAACATCCCGTTGCAGCCGGCGTCCCTCAGGGGTCCTGCCTGTCTCCAGCCTGTTACTCGCAATATACGGACGACATCCCCGTCGGGCCGGGTGCCCAGCTGGCACTCTTCGCCGACGACGCTGCCTACTACGCGTCGTCGATCCAGGCACGGCACGCTGCCGTCAAACTGCAGCGCACCCTGGACATCTTGCCCGACTGGCTCGCCAAGTGGCGGTTGTCCGTCAACGTTGGGAAGACGCAGGCGCTCATCACAGGCCAGTCCCCCCTTCCACCACCACTCCAGCTCCAAGGACAGGACATCGCGTGGTCTCCGCAGGTGAAGTACCTGGGAGTGACCATCGATCGCCGGCTCACCATGAAGCAACATGTCGACAACGTCGTCAACCAGGTCAAGGTGGCACGCGCCAAGCTGCGTCCACTTCTCGACTCCAGCCTCCCTCTGAGGGCGAAGCTCGGGATCTACAAGTGCTACGTGAGATCCCGCCTCACCTACGCGGCCCCGGCATGGTACGCCCTGTGCTCGGAGACGAACAAACGGAGACTCCGAGCCCAAGAGAACCTCTCTTTGTGTACCATCGTCGACGCCCCCCGCTACGTGAGGAATGCGACGATCCAGAGGGACCTCAGATGGGAACCAGTGGACCAGTTTGTCCAGAGGCTGGCGAAGGGCATGTTCGCGCGTGCGGATAGCTCTCATCATCCGCACATCCGCGACATGGCGCCGTACCACGCGCGCCCGCCCGACCGCCGCCGCCTGCCACGCGACCTGGTTGCCTAGCCGGCGATCATCCAAAGGAACACCCCTCGTGAGAACATCTCCACCGCCCGCGAGGGCCCCCCGATGACCTGTCCGTAGGAGTGGACAGAGGCGCTTCTTCAGGAAGAGATCCGATGATCTGACCCTGACTCCCCACGCCCCAGAATGGGTGCGTGAGAAGAATGCTTCATTGATTGATGTTATGCCTTCTTTTTCTATTGCAATATACGCTTTGACTATATGCATAGTGTTATTTTTGGGAACTGGTTGTTCATGGATCTTAAAGGTCTCATTGTCTTCAATGAGTTGGAAGATGACGTTACTCATTGAAGACAATGAGACCTTTAAGATCCATGAACAACCAGTTCCCAAAAATAATACTATGCATATAGTCAAAGCGTATATTGCAAGTAGAAACTACTAGCAAAGTTACAGCGTGTTTAGCAAACATGAATCACCAAGTGTTACTAGCCACAGAATTGGTTAATGCTAATTCAAAGTCGGGCTCGCTGGTAACACTCAGATGTCTCATAGATCAAGGATCACAGGCATCGTTCATCACGGAATCCGCCGTCCAATTACTCGATCGCACGACTCTGGCCGTACGACTGTGGTCGTACAACATGTATCACCAATGAGGGTTATTTTGTCTGTCCCTCTGTTGTAACTTCTACAAATCAACATTATATTACTCTTATAAAAATACCATGCTTTTTGTAATTGATTTTACTGGTGTTATTAGAGGTTCTACTTTAATCGCTCGTTCAAGTTGTATAGCTGGACGAGAGATAGCTTCTTTGTTAGAGCTATTAATAAGAGGATACAGGAATGATTTTTATTTTACTTTCATAGAATTAATTCCTCATTTAGCATAATACTGATTTTTACTGCCCTATTTATACTAAGTACATCGTAATTGGAGATTCTGTATTTACTTCGACACACAAACCGATTTAACTAATCTAATTGTACCTCATAGGCCAGATTTTAATACTTTAGTACTTATTATACTACAATAACTAAAAAATATTTGGAATGTATCACAAAATAACCAATCACCACCTTCATACCTGCATGCTTAGGTAAGGTTTTCCTAATACTAATATTATTAGAATCTTACAGATAGAGAATACTCCAACCGTAAGAAAAAAAAAATGCTATGGACACGAGTATATGATAGGTATAAAATGCCGCTTTATATCAAAGAGGTAAATAAATGCTGAGATTTTAAATATAAATATAAATCCATCAACATTGTTCTACATATTAAACTAACACGAAGATTATTTTATGATTTCGCTGCGCTTATATCCAGTCTTCACCTACAGGGGAGTGTTTTCCTGCTTATAGACACAAAATCATGCTGTCTCTACCAATGTACCCAACATACACAATAAATTAATATCAGACAGCAGTTCAAGTTTCAGTATTTTCATGCAAGATCACCCAGTTTATATTCTACTCTCCACACTTCCCTACCATAAAAATCTTAGACATGCATAAACTAACATGCAAATCTATGCGAACAAGAAATGACGTGACATGCCGGGTCAGTCACCGCCATTTTGATAAATTGGGCACTAGTCAAAAAAGCCCGGGACGGCCGGCATTCAATTAAATGGCTAAAGATCCGTCCGGGCAAACAACTGAACGAAAAGTTTAACGGGTTGCCTATCCTGCTAAGGCAAATGTAAGACGGATTGGCCTTGCCTCGCTTACCTAATTCAAAAGGCTGACTTTCGAAAAGCCGTGTTGTTAAACGTTTCCGCCATGGTCCTTAATGAACGGCCCGGGCTATTGATTGAGCGCCCCATTTAACCAAGTGGCGACGATATCAACACGCCCTCATTCGCTTACAACCCCTCCAGAATTCACTCCTCCTGGTCCTTCTCCGACTTCAGCCTGCGACTGAAGCAGGGCGCTTCCTCCCTAGGAGGCAGCTTCTTCAGCGGCGCATACATGATCTCGTACAGATTCTCGAACCAGTTGCCCGCCTCGAACGGGTACGCGAGAGTGGCGAAGCTCGGCAACTTCACGCCGTCTCGCTTCCTCTTGCAGAGCATTTTCAAGGTGAAGTACAGGTCTTGGTCGGTGTCGTTCATTTCGCTAACGACGTCGCCGTACAACTCGACGAACGCACCCCGTTTCGGGACCACCGGTACGCAGCCGCAGATGACCGCTTCCATTACAGGCACCCCGAAGAACTCTCGCTTTGCCGTCGACACCACCACGTCAGCGCTCATCAGATGCTTGTAGTACTGGTCCAGATTGCCTTTGTGGCCGTGGAACACGAGACGCGACTTGAGGACCGATGCCATCAGATCGATGTAATCCGGTTTGGGCTCGCTAGGATCTCTATCTCTGAGGAGAATTAAAATACTAGACACAATTAGTAAACGTTTCCTTCCCAAATAGGCTCCAACTCAGCATAATGCTGCAGCATGACAAGCGTGCCACAGCGCTGTTATTCTGCTGGTACCTGTAACTAGGTGAGAGTGCGCAATCACACAAGTGTAGACTAATTAGTAAATTATATTAAATATATGTGTAATAAACATAAAACAACAGCAGTAAAAATACATTTTATTTATGAGTAAATATAAAATAACATACATGTAGATAAATAAATCAATCAATCAATGTGTGTAAATATCAAATGTAATGCACAAAATATATAATGTGTAACAGTAAAATAAAATAAAATATACCACACATACCATACCCACCCAATTTAAAACGTGAGTATAGGCCTGTCTGCCAGGAATATTTTCAAATAAACTTTATACTGATTGCTGGTGAGAAGAAAAATAATCAGATATCACATAATCATAACACAACCTCAAGCAACCTTCTGCTGTGCCAATAGGAATTTGCGTCCGTCCAGTTTAAATCTACATTTAGTTTTTATACAAGGGAGGTCATTCCAAATCTTGGAAGCTCGATATTTGAAACTTCCACGGAAGGCTGCTGTTCTGTGCTGAGGAGTGTTTAATTCAGGTACTATAAATCTGGGCCTTTGCTTTACGTATTTCCATGAAATTTTAGAGAAGAGGAATTCGGGTTTGCCATTATGATATAGTCAATGGCTAGATTATCTCTAGATTATGAGATAGTCAACAATTTCGAAATGGTTGACTATATCATAATTTTGGAAGCCATCATTAGAGGCATGGTAAGAGGTAAGTCTCCGGGTCATGATGGTCTCAGCATCGAGCACCTTAAGCTGGCGGGACCCCACTTACCAAGAGTCCTCTCCTTATTTTTTAACTTATGTGTTAGTCATAGTTATCTGCCACAGGCCTTGATGCATACTGTTGTCGTACCGATCATAAAGAGTAAGACTGGGGACGCCTCTGACGTGTCCAATTACAGGCCTATATCCCTGGCTACAGTTGTTGCAAAGGTATTGGACAGTTTGCTTGACAAGCAGTTGGCTGAACATGTACAACTCCACGACGCTCAATTCGGCTTTAGGCCGGGACTGTCGACGGAGAGCGCCATACTGTGCCTCAAGCAAACTGTCCAGTACTATACCATTAGGAAAACGCCGGTGTTCGCCTGCTTTTTGGATCTGTCAAAGGCGTTCGATCTTGTGTCGTATGACGTAATATGGGGTAAGCTGCGTGAGGATACAACGGTGCCGTCTGACATTGTATCATTATTTAGGTACTGGTATGATCATCAGAGGAACAGCGTACGATGGGCTAGCGCTTACTCGGAAGAGTATGGGCTGGAGTGCGGGGTGAGGCAGGGGGGGTTGAGCTCACCGCGGCTCTTCAACCTATATATGAACCGACTGATCGGTGAGCTCAGCGGCGCCAATGTTGGTTGTCATATTGATGGTGTTTGTATGAACAACATCAGTTATGCCGATGACATGGTGCTGCTGAGCCCGTCGGTTAGTGCTCTTAGGAAGCTCCTGGCAATGTGTGAGTCCTATGCGGTGGCCCATGGGCTCAGGTATAATGCAAAGAAGAGTGAGCTTATGGTTTTTAAATCAGGCTCTAAAACCTACCATAATCTGCCTGAAGTCTCACTCTGTGGCACTCCTCTATGTAGGGTACAGAAGTTCAAATACCTGGGCCACTGGGTCACTGATGATCTTAAAGATAATATGGACATTGAGAGGGAACGCAGGTCGCTGGCTGTCCGCTGTAATATGCTGGCCCGAAGGTTCGCTAGGTGTACGAAAGCAGTTAAAATCACGCTTTTTAAAGCATACTGTCAGTCATTTTACACCTGCAGCCTTTGGGTTGACTTTAAGCAGCGGGCATATAGCGACCTGCGGGTCCAGTATAATAACGCTTTCAGGGTTCTGCTGCGGCTGCCGCGGTTCTGCAGTGCCTCTGGCATGTTTGCGGAGGCGCGTACGGATGACTTTTACGCTATAATGAGAAAACGAAGCGCATCCATGCTGGCTCGCCTCCGCGGCAGCACCAACAGAATCCTGAGCGTATTTATAGACCGGTGGGACTCCCCAATGTTGAGTCGTTGGGTGCAGCTCCACACTACGAGATGAGATGCTCGCGTGTGTGTGTATTTTATTTTAATTTTATGTTTGTTACTAACTCTAGACTTTAAGATATTGTTACTAACACTATGGACTAAACGGTCTGAAATAAATGAATATTGAATTGAATTGAATAATCTAGCCAATTCTACGATAGGGCTACTTATGTACAAGATGTAGTGAAAAATCCTTTCCTTTCGTATTTTCTCGGAATTTTTCGTTTTTGTCTTACTACTTCACTCGCACTCAGTACCCATCGAGACAACGTAGGGAACGGTCGCATTGCAAGAGGAAGTATCTATATAGAGTAGTTAATACCACAGAAATATTTTGTTGATATTTATGTTAGATTTTGTGATAAACTTCATGGACTCGTGTATTAATGCAGGCCACCTATATATTTTTTTTTTGACTTTACATTTCACTCTTGTCTGTCATTTTTGTAAATAATAAATATTGATTTTATTCGATCCACATTAACAATTTAGGAAACGTTTAGATCGGCAAGCCTGCGAAGTTAATTTCAATATTTATTTATATTTCTTAACTGAAAATGATAAATTCAAACATACCAACTATACTGCTTACTTTTGTAAAGTCCAAAAACGAATTTCGGAGGCCAGTGGAATTTCTCAACGAACAGTAAATAAAATATTGCAAAAAGAATACATAAATCAATCCACCTCCAATAGTCCGAAGTCGGCAAAGTTGGGTAGACCAAATAAATTATTTTGTCTAGGTCTTGACGATTTTGACTACAACGTTATACGCCGATTAGTGTATAATTTCCATTTGATATACAAACAAGTACCTACAATTAAAGCCCTGAAGTCCAAGTTATCCGAAGCCATAAATTTTAAGGGATACGCTAAGAAAAATTCTTAGAAAAATGGGATTTCGGTATAAAAAAGTTGAAAACAACAGAAAATTACTTATCGAGAAAGATGATGTTCGTTTAAAAAGAGTAAAGTTTTTAGCCGCGATAAAAAAGTAAAGATTGCAAGGGAGAGAGATTGTTTATATGGATAAAACATACATCCATACCTCACATTTGGCAGGTAAAAGCTGGGCTGACTCGTCAGAAAACGGAGTGAAACAGTTAATTTCTAAAGGACAACGTCTTATAATAGTGCACGCTAGTAGTAGAAAGAGTTTTATACCTGGGGCATTGTTAATGTATCAGTCTACTGATAAAACAGGTGACTATCACAACGCGATGAACAATGAAAACTATGAAAAATGGCTTCGTAATCAACTCATTCCCAACTTAGCTCCACATTCGGTACTAGTAGCAGATAATGCTGCATATCATAATAAGTACGTAGAAAACCCTCCTAATTCAAATACCAGGAAGCAAGACATGATTGATTGGCTATCCAAATATAACGTTCCGATTGATCCGTCATTAACAAAACTTGAAATATATGAAATTATTTGCAAGTACAAACAAGACTTTGTAGAATACTCTATAGATAAACTTATGAACGAATATGGACACAGCGTACTAAGATTGCCACCATATCATCCTGATTTCAATCCGATTGAAAACATATGGTCTCAAATAAAGGGATACGTATCCAAAAGAAACATCAGTATGAATATGACTACTGTGAAACAATTGGTACAGGAAAAGGTTAATATGATTGGTTGCGATGTTTGGGCCAAAGTATGTGACCACGCCATCAAATTCGAAAACGAGTACCGAAAACACGAACCTGAGTTGGAAAATTATATGGCTAGTTTTGTAATCACCGTTCATGAAAACTCTGACGATGATACACCAGAAAATAGTTCTGATTCTAACTGTGATATGGAAGTTGGAAGTATTGTTTCGCATCACACTGTCCACCCCGCTCCTCCTCCTCTTATCCCGCTGTCATAATCGAAGTCGTTCATCCAATCAGAAAATCATATTTATTTATATTAATTTCTCTGCTGGTTTGTTATGTTTTATGTTGAGGTGTCTTTTTTGTTATGTCATAGTATTTTTAATTAAATACAAAAATTTATTGTTATAAAAAAGGTCTGCAAAATCCTACTATAGTTTTGACTTATAGTTAGACTTTTGGGGTTCCAATCCTTATAGAATCATTAGATCATCCCAACCGGAATTTGGTTTTTATCAGTGCGTTTTATTGAAATAAAACGTCCTCAGTAACTAGTTATATTTTTGTTTACCTAACGAATTCTTTATATGATAGAATCGTGGTGGTTTTAACATCTCAGTGAAATACGTCAAACGGGCAATTTGACATTTGACATTGATAAATAAAGTATGCGATTTATTTGATACCTACACGTAATTTAATAATACAGTAATTCATAGACACATCGGCACCATTCTGGTGTTATCGTTGTTCCGAGTTTTGCCGATAGGAAAGGATTATTCACTACATCGTACATGTATGTAAAAGCTTTTGTTTTATGTTTATAGTAGAATAAATATAGGTATTTCTTACAACTTGAACCAGGCGACCTCCGTGGTCTAAGGTTTCACGCTCGCCGCTTCCACAGGAGATGCGGGTACGAATCCCGTTGCTGACCATTTTCAAATGATATAAGTAATTTGCATTAAGTATGCTTTACTGACGTTCTAACGGAGCTGGAAAACATCGTGAGCAAACCCTTAATCTCCATAGCTTCGGCAATAGGCTAGCCCCCTGTCACGCAAAATGGAGTCGCTAAAAGTGGGCACAATTGTTCCCCTGCCACCCCGTACGGAAAAGTCTTGAAACTATGTTAAGTGTTTCACCCGAAAATCGTTACCAAGCGAAAACAAATTGGCTCCCTAAGCGTGACGTAACCTAATGTAATAGAGGGTTATAATATTGTTGACGCATTTCGGGGTTCCGTACCCGAAGGGTCCAAGCGGGACCCTACTACCAAACCTCCGCTCCGTCCGTCCGTCCATCAGCAGGCTGTATCCCATGAACCATTACAGAGCACAGAGTTGAAATTTTCACATAATGTGAATTCCTGTTGCCATATAAAAGACGTGTTTTTTACGTTTTTCCTTGTAAGATGGCACCTTTCGTATATTAGTCTGACTCGCACTTGACCGATTGTGTTATGCATTGCATAAATAAAGGTAGGTTTTTAAGGCTGTGCAGCTTTATGAGGTACTGAAAACGCTGTAGCAGTAAAAGACTAATTGAAAGACCTCTCCCATCTTTAGTTATTAAAAGGATTTTATTTTTAGGGCAGCAAGGCATACCTTATTTGCGAAGTAAGTGGTTGTTAAGGATAAATAATTTGCATAGGCCGCAGTCACTTTCTCGCGTTTATTTGCTAAGTTATAAATAGAATAATGCCAAAAATTGAAAATCTGGCCACGAAGCTAGTATGTATGTTTGTATAATATGCTAAACGTGAGAATGTATAGGAAACTTATCCTAGAAAAAATTTGGCTAGCTAACTACGAATATATATGTGAATAAAAGGACTTTGTGCAAAAAACCTAACTATTTATTGCGAAGCTTTAATACTTTCTTATTTCTGGATTTCTGTCCGACTGTATAAGTTCCATTTCTCAACCGATTCCCGTGATATTTTGTGAGCAGGTTTGATAATTATATAGATTTTATTTGTCGCTTCAGTTTTTTTTTTATGCTGCGGTGAGTTGGGTTTGAAAATGTAAAAAAAACACTACAGCCCTAACGGCTTGACATATTTTACCAAATGAGCTGTCGTTGGTGTCGTGAAGACCGCGACAGTGACATGGCCTTATAAAGAGTGAACAGTTAATAGGTTGTACGTAACCAGGTGAATGAATAAGTTGGTATTTATTGTAGAGATGCCAAGAATATTCGGCTACTATTCGCTATTCGGCCTATTCGGCAATTTTTTTGATATTCGGTATTCGGCCGAATACCGAATAGCAAAGTAGAAAAAAAAACACATTGAAAAATCAATAGTACATTACGCTACAAGGGAAGTAAGTGAGCTATTACGGAACGAGGTGCAATTTGGTGCCCGTGCGAGCTTCGCTCGCAAAGGGCTCTAAGGATCGAGTGCACCCGAGATATTTAGACGCCCGAGCGAGCGAAGCGAGCAAGGGCGAATATAGTTCGAGGGTGCAATAGCTACTTACAACCCGAGAGAAGTATACTATTTTACACCTTCCTTGCGAGGAAAATAAAACACAACAAATAAAATAAAACAATGTAGGTAATTTAAATTAAATTTAAATTCATATCAAAAAACTAATGAGGTACCTACATATTAATTTTAATGTGATTTTATCCACTGATATCCTCCATATCCACTTCATCACTTGACATTTTTAATTAGGTAATTAATTTGAGATAAACTTTATCAAACTTCAAATAATATCGATTGAATTACCGCCAATTTTTCTTTTTTTTTGTGTTGGTTGAGTTTTTGACCAAGGAGGTTTGCATAGCTTGAACTGTAAAGTTGTATGAAAATCCATTACATATCAAGCATTGCTTGTTTTGCAAAGTAATTTGAAAATGGAACGTAGTTTTCAATGCAGACAATGAATGAATGACGTAAAGAATAACTTACATTCACTCTTTGAACGTAAGTAAGTAGGTCTTTACGAGCAAGGCAGGTGTAAAATATATATATTACTTACACCATACATTGGTGTAAGAAAGCTTTTATCAAATACTTTCAAAACATTACTATAATAATCATTATTATTATTTATTTTAACAAAATGATTACTTGATTGTTGAACCACCTTGCTTTTTTTCACGAAAACAAACCAACCAAAACAGATAATTTGAGCGTGTGTCTGGTTTCCCCCCGCACTCCCCCGCTCACCTCTCACGCCCGCACGCAGTTATCTTGCATTGCCGGTCGTATCTTGTCAAGTTGACAGTCCCGAAATAAGGTAAGGTCTTGCAGAATATTCGGCGGCCGAATATTCGGGGCTTCGGCCAAGAGCGGCGCCGAATATTCGTTATTCGGTATTCAGCAAAATCATTATTCGGGGCATCTCTAATTTATTGGTTCTGTAATGATGCCATACGTTCCTCCGATAACCTTCAGGGGGTCGGAGGTGTAGGAATGAAAAATAAGGAAAAGAAAACGCTTATTTTCTTTTGACTCTTGCGGGGTCTACAGATCACAGAGCCACTAGTTTTACTAACTAACCTCGAGAGTGTCACGAGTCTGTTGGTGGAAAGCTGGACTTCTAACTTACAACCTTATTAGTGTGACACGAAAAAAAGGTATTTTTTCGAATCCATTTACTACAGAGTCTTCTATAAATTTGATTTTTGGATTAAAGTTTATTGAGTATTTGAAAAAGATTGTCGTTGAAGGAATACGCGTTTGGATGTTTTTTTTGATAGAATTCAATTACGAAGGGACCTCTATTTTTTTTGCTGTAATTCTGAAATCCTAACTAGTTTCATTGCGAAATTGCGTTCAAAATGTGTAATTATATATTCGTTAACTCTCTTTGAAGTTATTTTTACAAAATAGCGTAGATTATTTTTTAACAATTTTATGTGTTTTGCCGCTACTGTATTTTAGTTAGAGTCGAGCCCATTATTGCGCTCTCTTTTCTTTATTATGTGCAAGTTTTTAACGTTTTCACTTTCGTCTACATTCTTATTCTTTTTATTTATATTTCTTCATATCACCTTAATGCACCTGGTTACGTACACTGAGTATGTAAGAAGCAGCACCAATAACTTTGTAAACTACATTTTGCGATCTCAAATCCAACTTATCGACTATTTACTGAAAATTGAATAATAACAATAATAATAATAAATTTATGAGGACGATCTTACAAATCGAACTAGGCCCATAGTAAGCTCAATAAGGCTTGGATACTAGACGACGATAAATTTCATAGAGATAAATACTTATGTAAATACACAGAAAACATTTCGATGTTTTCTGTGTAAGACTAAGAAACAAATATCCATGCTCATCACATAAATATTTGCCCGTACCGGGATTCGAACCCAGGACCGTCAGCTTCGTAGGCAGGGTAAACATGTCGTCAATATAAAACTGTCTATTTTACCGTCTCCATAAATCTTAAGAAACCTAGTTTGTTTTGTGTGAGAAATGCGACCTGTAAGGGAGATCAGCCGGACCGAATTCTAAAAGCTGAAACGGTCAAGCTTCGGTCACTCGGTCAACTAAGTACGTTACTTATTAAAAATAACTTCGAGCCTTAATTTCTTACATGAAATTGTAAAATATTTAGACTTCAAAAAAAATTTCTTTTCATTTTATAAATTTGTTTTGATTTAATAAAATTGTGGACTGACAGAATTTTACTTGAATTCAAAATTTAAATATTTTTTAAACTCACATTCAAATTTTTCTTCGATTCTGCAAATATTAACTATATATATGTTTATGGTCTAGAGTCATTAACTAATATGAAAAAATATAAACTTACCTAAATCATCCAGATTCTTATGAAAGCTATTCACATCCAGTCCAGCAAAAATAAAAAACTCGAACGCAAACAGTTATCCGAAAATGTTTTCAAACACTAATCTTTGAAATCCCAATTTAGCAACAAGAGAAAAACTTTTCTCGAACTTTTCATCCATTTTGTACGCTCAAGAAAATAATTAACAATTATTTTTCAATCTACTGGTATTCACTGATTCAGTCAAATACAAATTTAAAGATAAGTTAGTGTATTTAAACTGCCACAAGGATCGTAGGATAGGTTACTCCAACGAGCGCGCACATGTAGCCTTCGCGGAGTCGTAAAAGCTACTGAAAATCCGCAGGGAGCTTCGCTGAAGCGCGCAGAGCTTTATTAAAGTTTGGCTTTCCGAATCTCAAGCATGAAAAGCTCGACAGTGAGCACGAATATAATTACACTCTCTAATTTTACAGTCGTTTAAGTTGGATTTAGTTTGACTTTTTGTTTGGAGCCTAATAAAACTACTTACAATTGAAAATCATTAGGCTCTTATTGCTGCTACAGTCAGCGGCTAACTTACCTAACTAACTAACTAACTTGCAACCTTGGCAGGTATTCCACCTGCCAAGGTTGCAAGTACCTACAATGTCGTATTTTGGTGCACACTTACGAAACCTACGCGAATTGCCAGAAAAGATAATGACAAACAAAAAAATAATCGTAAATTTACTTTCTGTTATGTTTCCTATCTCTATATAAAATGGCTAATTAAATATATATTTAAATATTCATTCAATGCGCCTTAAAATCATAGACATTGACATTATTTATAGAGAAAAATATCCAAAACGAAGTAATTAAATTGACCTGTTATTCCCGTTTAAAAGCACGCCCGGCATTCACCAGCAAACCTCTTCGCTCTATTGTTTTTTTGAGCATCTTCTGGAATGATCTTCTCTCTTCTTTAAGTTCGTTCTTCCTTCTGGTAATCCTCTTCTGGCTGCATTCAGGTCACCGACGTTATTAGGCACATGTAGCATTGTGCAATCATTCAAAAAGGTGATCTTCGTAATTTGTTGTTAAATTCTTCTTGATCCTGTTATCTAGCTTTTCTTCCAGGCTCTGTCATCTCTCAATTACCATTCAGCACAGCAATGTCCCGTGAAATTTAAACTAGTTTTACTTATTCGTAACTATCTTCTTTGCTGATTGGCGTATTTTATACTAAGGTGTACTGAACACCAAAATAGGTACATGCAATTTTAGGTACGCCGTTGAGGTTCGATACCTTTTGACTCGATGCAATTTTTTGATCAAGGGGAAAAATGGTAATTACCATGCCAAGATTGCAGACTGGCTGGTTAGCAAAGAAGCGGCGATTAGCTCGCACCCTGTCACGCAAATGGATATTTGAAATTACTGACTGTTAATACGATACACATACTCATATGTGTATCGTTGTCTAGTACCCAAGATTCAGGGAATCCTAGTTTGGGGCTAGATCAATGTGTGTAAATGGTGTCCAAGGTTATTATTATTATTATCCCCAGACTGCAAAACCTAGGCAGCCGCAGCAGAACCTTGAATGCGTACCGATAGCTATAGAAGACCCAAAGGCTCCAGTTGTAAACTCACTGAAAGTTTGCTTTAAAAGCGTTTGTCTAAACATAAACATATACATTTACATACAGCCACATACATTGCATCTGGCTCCTCGCTACAATACCCTGAGTCGTGGGAACCAGAAACAGTGACGTCACACACTAATAAACGTACAAGACCTAGTTTTTAGGGTTCCATACCCAAAGGGTGCCAAACGGGACCCTATTACGAAGCCTCCGTTGTCCGTCCATGCGTCCGTCCGTCCGCCTGTCACCAGGCTCATGAATCGTGATAGTTAAAAATTCACAGATGATGTATTTCTGTTGCCGCTGTTACAACAAATACTAAAAAAACATAAAAAAAAAAAAATATTCAAACTTATGAATGCACCTGGTTACGTACATGGAGTGTGAAAGTAGCCGCACCAATAACTTTGTAAACAAAATTTGCTATAAAAAATCCAAACTATTCACTCCACACCATCAGTACCATTGTACTGTAGTACAGAACCCTTCGTGCGCGAGTTAGACTCGAATTTGACCGGTTTTTTACCTCTGTCCCCAGCCGGGAATCGAGCCCGGGACCCCTCGCATGGTGGGCATAGCCACAGCGCCTCAGAGGTCAAGATTTTGACAGCTATTGTCCTTTGCAAACCTTCGGGCCGACATATTACATCGGCCAGCCAGCGAGCTGCGTCCCCTTTCAATTGACGACTGAAAGGCTGTTTGTTTAAAGAGACACCAAGGCAGATATTGGATTTTTTGCGTCTTTCAGCCGGGTTGCTTGCCGATCAGAGCAATTTCATGTCGCTCGAAACACTGCTTTAGAGCACATTTAAATAAAACCGGTCCAGTGAGAGTAGGACGTCGGACCCGCACATGAAGGGTCCCAATTGTACACGGAAAAACGTGAAACGAAGGTCTTTTGTACGAGTACACCTTTTTAATTTTAGATAATAAAATATTACATATACAGTGGTGGTCATATAATTAAGAACGACTATTTGAAAACAAGCTTTTTTCAAACTTACGAGAATAACACTTATTGCATATCGTTTTGTATCTCTCTCGGTATCGTAAAACTGTTTTACACAATCGTAGCATACAGTTATAATATGATAAATTTAACAATATTATTATATAAGTAAACTTTTTGTATATAATATATCTTAACATGTTATTGCAAACTTACTGGCTGGCCACATAATTAAGAACGCTGGATAGTTTATTTTTTTATTCAAATTTAAATAGAGAACACTCTGTAACTAGGCCACTATTCGAGTAATTTTGGCGCCATTTAGTTCTGTAAAAGTCAAAAAGTTGATCGTTTCATAATAAAAAAATGGGAAAAAATAAAAGTTGTGATGCATCTACAAGGGAAGTAATAATAAAACTTCGCGATATGAATTGGTCATATAAAAAGATTGCCAATCATTTGCAGTGCTCAAAAACGATGATATTCCACGCTGTGAAGCATTTTAACACACATCAAACAACTTTAAATATTCCTCGTGTACCTAAACAGAGAAAGTCATCTCAGCGAGACGATCGAAATATCGTGCGTTTGGCAAAACAATACCCTTTTAAGGGGTCTAATGAGTTAAAAAAAGAATACTTTGGTGAAAATAACCCTTCAGCGATCTCAGCGCGCACTATCCGAAGGCGATTGGTAGAAGCGAAGTTGAACGGAAGGATAGCAAGAAAGGTGCCCATGTTGAAACAGTGTCATAGGCAAGCCCGGCTTGCATTTGCTAGGAGGTATGAAAGCTGGACAGCAAGACAGTGGAAAAATGTTCTTTTCTCTGACGAAACAAAAATTAACAGAGTATGTTCTGATGGGAAACGATATGTTCGACGCCCTCCGAATACAGCATTCGACCCCAAGTTCACAAAAATGACATTAAAGCATGGTGGTGGAAATGTGAAAATTTGGGGATGCTTCTGGTCATGGTGTTGGACCTGTTAGACTGATAGAAGGAAACATGGATCAATTCCAGTATAAAAATATACTCGAAGAAACTATGTTACCATATGCTGAAGACGTACTTCCGATTATTTGGACATTCCAACACGACAACGATCCGAAGCACACTGCACGCACCGTTAAAGAATTCCTAACATCTCAATCAGTTTCTGTCTTAGAATGGCCACCGAACAGCCCAGATTTAAATCCCATAGAGCATCTTTGGTGCGAAGTCAAGAAAAAGGTTTCAAATCGACGATGTGGTAACGTAACTGAGTTATATAACGTTTTTTTAGAAGAATGGCGCTCTATTTCTCTTGAAAAATGTCAAAAATTGATAGAATCAATGCCTCGTCGGTGTAAGGCAGTTATTAAAAGCCATGGTCACGCTACAAACTATTAACTTAGAATAAAATGTATTAAATTATAATTTTTAACATTGTCACTGTCTTATTTAATGTGATTTGTAAAATCTAAGTATCTACGGAAACAACTCTCGAGCAGCTTAAGAATCGTTCTTAATTATTTGTCCAGCATTTTTACTACTTGAATTTGTAATTATCGATAATCAATTAAATTTGTAAAAAAAATAGTAAATGTTTTAAATATTTACTCCTAATCCCGTTTACTTTATCGATGTAGCTATTTCATAACACAACTAATTACTTTTAAGAAGGAACTTAAAAGTGCACATAGCATAGTTTTGAAAAAAAATATCTGGTACTACAAATCGTTCTTAATTATATGACCACCACATATGACGACCCGAATGGTCGAGTCGGCAGTGACCCTGCCTATATCCTGACCCTGACTCCAGTGAAATAGTAATTTCTTTTGGAAGTATAGTGTTTACCGGTAATAGCGTAATATTTGTAATGCAACTAACAATACTTAGATGGTATTTTAAGTGATCAAATCACTCTATTTATATAAATTACAAAATTGAACTAATTTTTCGACTGATTTATGCGATTATTATACTGTTTTTGTTTGGTAAATATAAATAAACATCATAATTAATGCCACAGGATATAATTTCAATTTAAGATTATGCTCCATTCGCCCGTGTATGGAAAAATACTTTACTATCAAAAACGAATCTAATTTAATATTTATCTACATAAGTATGTGTATCGTTGTCTAGTACCCAAGATACAGGGAATCCTAGTTTGGGGCTAGATCAATGTGTCTAAATAGTGTCCAAGGTATTATTATTAAAGTAGGCAAGACTACATTCAAGACCGTACATCGAAACTGGAAAAGAGTTTTGTGTATGTAGTATGTAAGTATTGAACTAAGAACTCAGGTTAACGAAACTCTTTGCTCATTGAAACCGGAAGTGGATAGAATGTTAGCAACTTATTTACAGAAATAAAATCAAATAATATAAAAAGCATTATATTATTTAACACAGTTTGATTGAGAAATTATTACTCACATAATAAAAAAGTCAATACTCGTAATTAAAGAGCTTTTCCGATAGTATCGGGTCAGTGCAGGTTCACCGATAAACAAATGAAACAAAACGGCTAAGAAAATGGCCATACAAGTAATCTTTTCTATGGATACTTCTTTTCATTCTTAAAAACTCGTAGTTTATTTATTTGTTGTTATAGCGGCAAAATAAATATGCCCACTGTGAACATTTCAGCTCTCTACCTATTTCGGTTGATCCGGCAGAGCCCGGTGACTGACTGGAGTTAGGAATGGGATGAGTTGGGAAAGTGTCAACTTTGCAAAGGAGACCCACTCGAAAAGAGCCGAGTTAGGAATGGGACGAGTTGGGAAAGTGTCAAGTTAAAAAAAAATTACGAAGTCGTCCTGAGGGTAAAAAGGAATGTATGAAGTGCCAGTCTTATCATAAAATTTTAACAACTTGGAATTCTAATCGCTTCTGAAAAATTTACCAATCAGAACATCGCATATAAACATAAGTCGAAATAAAATACAGCTCTTGTGAAATTTTCTCGTCGTAATTGGTAATTTTTTCAAAGCTTTAGGCTACTAAAAAGTATGCGAATCGAAATGTTGATGAGTGTTCCTAGTTGAGCCACTGAGCAATCAAAACATTTATCTACACACGTATCATAAACCCTCTTTTTTGCGTCCAAAAACCGCACGTTACGACCAGCATAATAATATACTACTTGGTAAAAACTAATTTCTTATCCGAATATTGATTCATTATGACCATAATGTATCAGTTTTCGACAAATTATGACATTCAAATTACGAATGCCGACGCCCGCCTGCGTGCCGCCTCTAGTTTGTCTGTGAAGTTGGTACTACTGAACAAGCTAAACAAGTGCAGAGCAATTATCAATGCCGGTCGAACATGCGGTTCCTGAACACATCAAAGAGAGCTTATGATATGTGAGTAGATAAACTAGTGTAGGTAACTGTACATAATTCCTCCATTATGTATCAGTCACATAAACTACTATTTTCCTAATTTTATAGACTACTTCGTTTTAAGCGTTTTGCCTGCCACTCCAAAACAACGAGAATGTCGCTTAAACTATTTAGCCTCATATCGTCACTTTTGCTTCACCTATATCGTAGGCATTGAGTCGCTTAAATCATTTTCGTCTATAATTGAAATTTTCTAAAGGAGTTGCTTTCACCAAATCTGTGTTCTTATTGAAGTTGTCGGTGCAAACATGGAAAACTAAAAACTAAGTTGTTTAAATGAATTTGTTCTATTGTAAAAAATCTTAACCGGTTAAAATTTTGTGTTAACCATACTATCAGCGTCGTCTGTTCAAACGATATTTTTTCGGCGTCAGTGGCTTTGAACCTCTAGAGTATAAATAGCCCTTTTCATGTCATTATATTTCCAGAAATATAATGACATGAAAAGTTTGTGCGATAAGGCTTTAGTACCAAGATTATTTCATCAGAATACTTAAATTTTCCAACATGTAATTTAAAGGATGTACGGACGGACATAGAAAACGAAGTTGACGAGACAGGATAGAGAATAAATGAATCATTCAAACTTTAAAACAGTTGTCAATATTTTCATTCAATAATGTCAATAGGTTCGAATAGTTTCAATCTCCAAAATGTTAGACTGTTATTAATATTCCATTAATAGCTGACACTGTGTTTTGTTTGTGATTTTTGAATGTATCATTAATTTATTGGTCAATTATTTTGATGGCCTACTTTACAAAGTCCGCTTACCTAATATGACAGGTAAATCATACAAAATGTAATATTTATCTTCAAATAGGGTTTATCCATACATTTAAAAACAGCACCTGAAAATTCCAAATATATTTTGTAATGAAAAGAATCCTTCTAATTCATTATTATGTTGAATGAAAGAATTGTGTTCCTACTAGAAGTTTCTAAATATAAACCACCATATTTAATACTAAAATAGCCAAACGTCTAAAAGACTATGTTCAAGTAAGGTCAAGTAATTCATTGTAGTACTTTTTTATAAAAATAATACTACTTTTTATGTATTCACTCTTTTCATTATCTTCGTTTCCAGTCCACAAAAAATTATACCAATTCAATAATAATTTTATCTACACACCTATCACTAACCCTCTTTACTGCGTCCAAAAACCACACGTTACGACCAGCATAATGATAAACTTCTTAGTAAAAACTAATTTCTTATCTTAATATTGATAAATTATGACCATAATGTACCAAAATTTGTCAAATTATGACATTCGAATTTCGAACGCCGATGCCTGCCTGCGTGCCGCCCCTAGTTTTTTGTGAAGTTGGTACTACTGAACAAGCCAAGCAACTGCAGAACAATGCCCTAGCAGGGCACATGTTAGGGTCTTTATTTGTTATTTGACATCTTATGTACCACATGTATGCAATAAATAAATAAATGAAATGAAATAAATGAAATGATCAATGCCACAATGCCGGTGGAACATGCGGTTTCTGAACACATCAAAGAGAGCTTATGATATGTGTGTAGATAAAGTAGTGTATGTAACTGTATATAAACTACTATTATGTGACTGCTAAATAATGGAGGGCATTAATACTCGAGAGTGGGTTTATGAAACGAGCCGAAGGCGAGTTTCATAATAAAATCACTCGAGAGTTTTAATGCCTAATTATGTACAGTTACATACACTAGTTTATCTACACACATATCATAAGCTCTCTTTGATGTGTTCAGGAACCGCATGTTTGACCGGCATTGTGGCTCTGCAGTTGTTTAGCTTGTTCTGTAGTACCAACTTCACGCAGGCGGGCGTCGGCGTTTGAAATTTGAATGTCAGTACCAACTTCATAGACAAACTAGGGGCCGCATGCAGGCGGGCGTCGGCGTTTGAAATTTGAATGTCATAATATGTAGAAAAATTACACATTATGGTCATAATGTGTAATTTTTCAGATAAGAAATGAGTTTTTACCAAGTTGTTTAACATTATGCTGAACGTAACGTGCGGTTTTTGCACGCAGTAAAGAGGGTTTATGATACGTGTGTAGATAAACTACTACTATATTTCCTTTGACAAAACATAAAGCTAAACCACCGCAATTGCTAAACATTAACTTTCTTTTGGATCTAAAACACATTCACAAATAGCCGTTTAAGTCAAAATAAGTTGCACCTTGATTTAAATTAAAACATAAAACATTTACATACAAGAACTTACATTTTTTTTATTTTTTTTTATTTATTTATTTACATAATCTATTTGTGCCATTACGGCAAAGCCAAGTCAACACAAATATACAAAATTAGAAAATACAATACAATTCAATTATTACAAATTAATTTACCATAATAATGTCAAATATAATAAGTTCAATTCAATCGTATAAATGCAGTAACCATATTATCATTATATCCATAAACATTCGAGAAAATAATTACAAAACTACACTATCATGCAATCTTCTCACAGAACCTTCCACATTCTCGCACAATATCCCTCCATGCATCACCAAACAGATCATTCAATGGTGCTGCGGCCAACGGTGCATTGAGGCTATTCCGTGCCCGGACCAGCGGAGACTGCAGGCGCGCCACCGTGCGGTGCGAGCCGCCCGCTAGCAGCTGGTGCCTACGAGCGCGTAGGTAGTTGTCAGGCACGTAAAGCGCGCATACGGCACTGAAAAGCGCTGCGCAGTCACTGTCGCCTCGCAACAATCGACACACAGTCAGAAGCTGTGCAGTGTTACGTCTCACCTCTAGTGAGTTAAATCCAAGCATACCTAAAATAAAATCGGATGGATAAAGGTAAGGGTAGTATCCAAATTTCCTCTTATATAGGTATCTAAGAAAAGCTTTGTGTACCTTCTCGAGCATAAGGACGTATGAGCTTTCGTGCGGATTCCAAATAACCGAGCTAGATTAAAGTTTGGTTCTCACTAGGGCCATGTATAGAAGCTGGACCCCACCCAAGTTATGGAATCCCTTACTATTCCGTATCACAAACCCTAATCTTCTGAAGCATTCCTTGGCTAAAGTGCTCACATGCGCATGGAATGAAAGTTTAGGGTCGAACGTAACACCGAGGTCCTTCATCGAATACACTCGAGTCAGAGACTCAGTGCCGAGTGTATACGTCGCGCTAATAGGCCGTGGAGAGCGCGTGAAGGACATTATACAGCACTTTTCAGTATTGAATAGAAGCTTGTTGTTCACACTCCAACTATGAACCGCGTCTAAATCTTCCTGTAGTAGCCTACAATCATTCTCTGACTTTACGGGAAGTACCAGTTTCAGATCGTCCGCGTACAAAAGGCAATTGGTGTGTTTCAGTTCAGATTCCAGGTCATTTATCATGATGATAAATAACAACGGAGCAAGGATCGAGCCTTGGCTAACACCTGACCGTGTGTGGTACGGCTGGGACTCATAACAGTCATGTCGCACGTATCGTTGGCGGTTCTTCAGGTAGTCAGCGAAGAGAACCAACAGCCGTGGGGCAAATCCAATGGCACACAATTTCTTCATTAGGACGTCGTCATTTCCTCTGACCCCACACTAGGATAACCTGTGCCGTGGGAACCAGAAACAGCAACGTCACACAAATATAAACATCCAACCCGGGATCCAACTTGGGGAGTTTTTTTCTTTACCCCCAGCCGGGGATCGAACCCGGGACCCCTCACATGGTAGGCAGAGTCACAACCGCTTCACCACAGAGGTCGTGAACTTCATTGTGCGGTTCAACCAAATAGCTTTGTCCTACTCATGTTAAGTTACCAACATGGTGGTTGATACATTAGGCGTACCCTAAAAAAAATCCAGAAGCCCACATTAACATTTTTGTCTTTTATCCGTATAATGGCCTATGGCGGTTAAGGCGTTTTGCCTTACTCTGAACCAGAGAACTTTGTATCAAGGCGACACTTATCTCTTAAAATATTATACTTACTATTGATGAAATGAAAAACATATATGAGTATTGCTAATAACGACCCGAATGGCCGAATCGGCAGACCCTGCCTACGAAGTCAAGGGTCCCGGGTTCGAGTCCCGGTGGGGGCAAATATTTGTTTGATGAGAACCGATGTTTGTACCCTAGTCATGGTTGTTTCTCTATCTAAGCATAATATTTATCTATGTATGTGTATCGTTGTCTAGTACCCAAGATACAGGGAATCCTAGTTTGGGGCTAGATCAATGTGTGTAAACAGTGTCCAAGGTATTATTATTATTATTAAAATCTAAATAATTAGTTAAAGGTCTCCTGCGAAAATTTCAAATCCTTTTTTTTCTCGTAATTTGAAACTTTAAATCGCTCTCCTTTAAAAATGCAACATAGCCTTTCATCCGAAGATTGTCACAAAGATTTTCAGTAACCCAAGTAGCCCAGGTATTTGATCTTTTTTACAGTACTGTTATTACCCTATTTTCTATGTAATAAAAGCTAAACAAGCTGATCACCATGTTACGTATTTTTCCGTGGTTGTTCAGGCTTCTCGGCACCTAATGACCTCGTAGGGGCCCATCAGCTACGAGGTAGCGTAACGATCAGTTGCCAAGAAGTGTGAACGTCGGCGATTCACCGAGCTGAAGTAATTGGGGTCGATCTAACCTGGTCTGTGCTTCGGTCCCGTCAACCTCCTGTCTCTCTGCAAGGCCCGGGTGCACCCTAGGCTCTTCTTGGTAGACAGGTTCTTCAGCCAACCTCCTATGACTGGCGGGCCAGCTTCAATGAGCACAGTGTTCCAACACAGGTTATGTTACGTGGTAAAAACCAATCGGCCACGTAAATGCGAACTTTATCTGGTTCGGGGAACCACAACACACTCAGCTATATAGACAATCCTGAGGGAAACCCGAATACATTCCAGATGGCCTGCGATTTAATTTCAATACCCTAACCAAAACGCGTTTACTTTGCGAGGGCTTTCGTCTGTCAGTTGTCAAAAAACTGCCAGGTTGGCAGCTAACGTCAAATTCAAAATGGCCGTTCAGAAACCATCGATCGAATATCGATTTGGAATCGAACAGTGGTATTCTATTGCAGAGTCAGCCATTTGGTAGCCGGCCATTTACTTGAATAATATTTTTCAGTTAGATTTGTTCATTCGCGAGGAGCGGTCGCTTCCGCTTTTAAGAAATATAGTCTAGTTTGTGTGTAATCTCTCAAAAGAAGAATAAAGTCTTGTTAGGTGAACTTTGTAGTTTTTTTTTAAAAGACAGACACCAGAGGCCTCTTAACAAACTGGTGTCAGAAGTGGCATTCCGAAGAGGTCATACAGACATCTAAAGGAATCTCGAAACCCAGGCCAGTGTTTGTCCTGATCGACAGTTAGACTCGTCCCAAGGTCGAGCCCACATCAGCTACACCCTAACAGACCTGATCCGACGGTTAGTCTCCGCCCAATGAGCGTGAGCCCGCGATCCAGCACACTACTACGGCACTCCATCCAACGTGTCCAGCGAACAACCTAACCACAATCAACCATCATCTCGGGCGCATACCATTCTTCAGCCCGGTTCCAGCAAGAACTTTCACACGCTGGCTGCCGCCGTGTTGGCGCCAAGTGCTGACACCGGACACTTCTGACTCGCTACCTGCCGCGTGATACTATCGCCGAGCCGAGAATGAAACTCGAGACCAGCATAGTCTATTTTCTACACAAAACTCTTACATACTGTGAAAGTGCACGTCGGAAAACCTCATTTTACATTTTTACGAACTTTTGTATATACGTTTTACAGTGTCTTAGTTCTAATTATGTACATTTTACATACTTAATTTTACCGATATTGTCAAACATTTCGTCTAATACTAAACATATTAACACAATAATTAATGTCCGACGATAAAACTGATTCAGAAAAGTGTACCAATTTCGAATCTCCAGAATCTGACACTTCTCATTCTTCCTCTGAATCTTATTTTAGATCTAGTGCTGATTTATCTGATACCCTACTTTATAAATATCTACTACAATAAGATACCTCTGGAGATTTTGAAATTGCCATTTGAGCAATTTAAAAAGCATGTTAAAGCGACTTTGTCGAAAAAGGGATATTACAATGTTCAAGATTACTTAAATGACAGGACTGTATGGGGTTAATCTGGCTCAACACTGACCTTGCTGTTAATAATTTTGTAATTATTTATTCCTGCTTATTAATCATAACAATTAAATTTTTCATATTTGTATTAGTTAAGCACAACCTATTTTTAAAAGAGATCTAAAAATCAATCTGTGGGAGTTTCTACGCCCTTCTTCTCCCACAGTGGTCCAATGTAGAGAAGAGGCAAAAAATGACGTTTGCTAAGTACATGTAAATATCTACAGTAATAAAGTACTTTGACTATTGACTATTGACTATTGACACATTAACCTCATATCATTACAACCATATCTTGATAAAATTGAAACACTTTTACAAAAATCGGAAAAACTGTGTAATAAAATACAATTATCGGATTTGATCCAGTGTAAGGAAGCTTTTAGCCCTATCGATGTTTTAGTACAATCAAATTTAATTAAACTGCCATCATTATCTCACCTAATTTTGAATCAACCCAAAAGTAAGGTGAAGCGATCTCTTGAATTTGGCGGAGAAATTTTGTTTATTTTTATTTTATTACATCAACAAAAATCCACAGCCATGCTTACATGTAATCTTAAAAAGAGATCTTTAAATGAGGCCAATTAAAGATTTCATTATATAAACAACATAGGAAATCAAAAAGAAGAAAACGATAAAAATAAATAACCAAAAAAACAGCATGAGTGCCTTACTTATGTCATGTGTGTGTAGGCTGTGTGTTTGTAATTTGGTGTGGTATACTTGTTAATATATAATTAAATAGCTACATTGTGTGTGTGTGTTTGCGTGTGTGTACGTGGGGGGGGGGAGGAGCAGGGGGAAGCTGAGACCAAAAACTTATATGTGACGAACTCAATGAGATACTGGAAATCAAGTGGCGATGCAGTAAGGGAAGGTTGACATGGTGCTACTTTTTGCTGTAATTTAAAAATTAATAAGTCAGTTTTTACAGATCAGATCAACTCTGACTTTTACCTTCTATATTTCCTTCTATGAAATTCAGAGTAACCATCCGCTTGAAAGTAGCTTTACTTTTGCAGGATTGGGTCTAAGCCAGAGAACAATTTATTGTACATATAAGGTAGCCTGATACACGTACAGTTTGATGCATAATTAGTGCGCGAGAAGGGAATAGAAAATAGCTTAGTATGTCTGGTCCGTGTCGACGGCACAGACAGTTTTAGCATTTCAGTAACTAAACGGGGGCAGTCCAGAGCACCAGAACATACGTCATGCAGGAGCGACATATCGGCCACAACACGGCGCTCGGTTCGACGAATCTGCGTAGTCCGAGATTGGCCTATGTGTGCGGTAGTTAAGAAACTTGAGGAACTTCTGTTGCATAGACTCGATCTCTTTTACGTGAGTTATGTATTGTGGATTCTAAACAGGGCTACAGTATTCAATGATACTACAAAACCAAGATTCCTGTATGCTTTCTTTATAATAGTTTCAAAGTGAGCCGAGAATGTCAATTTCTAGTCAAGTATGATGCCGAGGTCCCTGACAGTTTTGCCTTTATTTATGGTTACATTGTTCAGTTGGTAGTCAAACAGAACGTTTAGGTTTTTCGTGTACAACTTACGTGTATACACTTGGTTGTGTTTACACCTATCCTGTTCCGGGCGTAATATTCGCCTAGACGGTTAAGATCTTCTTGTAGATGTTGGGTATCAAGATGAGTTTTAACAATAATATATATCTTTGTGTCGTCTGCATAAAGTAAAAATCTAGCATGCTTAAAGCATTGGTTTATGTCGAAAAGATATGCTGCATATAATAGAGGACCAAGCAACGAGACTTGAGAAACGCCAGAGGGTACGCCAATGTAGTTAGATCTGTGCCCATCAACAACCACGGCCTGTCTACGGTTAGAGACGTATGACTCCATCCATCTAAGAAGATCCCCGTATATGCCTAGCGCCTGAAGTTACCGTAGCAGGATGATGTGGTCCACTCTGTCAAAGGCCTTTTCAAAGTCAGTGTAGACCACATCAACCTGTCCATGGGAGCTCATACCACGAAGCACATCACTGACAAATACATTTGTCGTGGTAGATCGACCTATAATAAAGTCGTGCTGCTCTTCTGGGATACCTTGCATTAGCACAGGATAAATATTATCAAGGATGAGTTTTTCAAAGAGTTTTCCGAATGTGTTTAAGATTGATATCGGCCTGTAGTGTTCCACGTGAAATTAAGAGTCTTTAAGAGACTACGAGGGCTTCCTTCCACCTTGAAGGAAATACACCTTCATGCACCGAGCGAGTAAAAATAATACTGAGGGGCTGCGACAATGAGTCCTTACATCGTTTAATAAAGCCAGCCGGTATACCGTCATTACCAGGACCTTTGTTAGGGTCAATGCTGTTTATAAATCTAGAGATAAGTTGCTTGGAGAAAGTAAGTGTGTTGATCGAGTTCAAATACGTGGTTTGAGCGTCAGCAGGAGGGTAAACATCAGATGGTGTCATAACCATTTTCTCAAAGAAGTCACTGAAGGCCTCACATATCTCCTGCTCGCCGCTTACTTTATCGCTACCTGTATACATAGTATTTGGGTACCCAAAAGAACTTTTTCTTTTAGATTTTATGTATGTCCACAGATATTTGGGATCCTTTTGAATAGTATTTTATTTTTTATTTTATTTTATTTTGTTTGGAAAACTTACAGCTATAACAATTTAAAATATATAGGCAAGTGATTAAGACTAAGCCAATTAAAAGTTTCCACCTATGAATGGACAGAAGAATACCTAAAAAATCTTAATATTACAGTTCATTTTTAAGTATATAAGCTGTTTATCTATCATTAACTAATACAGGTTTTAGACTTATTTATGTGGTTCACTATAGAAAAATGTGATTTAAATTATATAATAAAATAGTTTCATTCAATATTACTGATTCGAGTTACGCCTTTCGCCGAAGAATTGTTTGTTAATAAAGTTACGGAATGTAGATGCCTTTTCATGATAAACATCACAGTGTTCTGCGTAGTTATCGTTGTATAATTTCCCTACTCTGAGCATGTATGCGTTTTGCCTGTAGTTAGTTTTAGTCATTGGGATATACAGTTTGAGAAGATTTCTTCTCGTGGATCTAATGGCCGGGACGACAATCTTCAGTTTGCTTAATAGGTCGGGAACGTCGATGATACCCTGTGCTATGGCAGATAGAAAAGTCAGGTCAGCTGAATCTCTACGCAAGGTGAGTGGTAGAAGATGTTGTTTTCTACAACTTTCTTGGTAGTTGGTTGAAGTTATATTAAATCTAAAAGATAGGCATCTCAGGAACTTTTTCTGTATACGCTCTATCTGGTTTTTGTATACGTTATACCTTGGATTCCAGACCTGCGAGCAATATTCAAGTTGACTTCTTACCAGTGTGCAATATAATATTTTGAGTGTTTTCGCAGATCTGAAATCTTTGAAATTTCTCAGTACAAAACCAAGCGATTGAGAGGCTTTATTGACAATTTTATTAATATGTGAGTCAAAGATCATCTTGCTGTCCAGTGTGACTCCCAGATCCCTGACTTCTGTCACACGGTTGAGTATTTGTGAGTTAATAATATATTGAGAAATGGTTGGACTGAGTTTTCTTGTGAAGCTAATTACGCAACATTTGTTCACGTTGAGATCAAGCTTGTTAAGTGAGCAGAAATGTTCAAGGGACCTAAGGTCGTTTTGTATAAGTTGAGTATCGTTTGGTGAGTTGATAACCCTGTATATTTTCATGTCGTCTGCAAAGAGAAGACCTTTTGAGTTTTGGAAGCAGCGGTCGATGTCGTTAATAAAGATTGTGAACAGAAGGGGGGCTAATATGGAGCCTTGGGGAACACCTGAAGGGATCGTGATAGCCGCAGAAGTGTAACCGTTGAGTACTACTGCTTGACTACGGTTATCAACGTACGATGAAAACCATCTAAGCAGATCACCACGAATCCCAGCAGAGAGAAGTTTGGACAGAAGGATGCGATGATCAATGCGGTCAAATGCTTTGGAGTAATCTGTGTAGATCGCATCCACCTGTTCTCCCCCCTCCATGCCCTCAAGTATATCCTCCACGAAGAGTACTTCGTTGGTTGTTGTCGATCGCCCTTGCATGAAACCATGTTGAAGAGGACTAAAAGTGTGTTTGAGCGCATTATGTGTTTGCTTGAAAACTATTTTTTCGAATATTTTGGCAAAAACACATAGCTTCGAAATCGGGCGGTAGTGTTCTACTTTATTCTAAGAGTCCTTTTTATGTATTGGTGTTATCAATGCATTTTTCCAGACAATAGGTACGATACCTTCTTGTAAAGATCTTTTAAAAAGTAAGCAGAGTGGTTGTGATATACTATTCGCGCATCTCCTAATTAGTATTGGGTGAATATCATCCGGCCCAGGACCTTTGTTGATATCTAATGTTTTTGATAGCTTGTAAACGTCACGTTCAAGGACTTCAATTGTATGAACGTCCGATGCTGATGTGGATGAGCCTATGTCGTAAAGAATAGCGTGAGGACTTGCGCTACTAGAGATGCTATTGTTTTCTAGGTAGGTAGATGCGAAGAAATCGGCAAAAGCGCCACATATCTCCTCTCCGGTGTCATAGGTAAGGACACCATGTGTCATAGAACGGGGGTATGCATTAGTCAGTTTCCTGTTCTTCATGTAGGCCCAGAAAACTCGTGGATTATTTTTTATTGAGTCTTCAACAGCTCTCATGTAGTTAGTGTAGCATTCTGATTCGATTGTTTTACAACGGTCTCTAAGTAGTACGAAAGTGTTTTGGTCTGCCAGGTTACCGTACGTTTTGTATTTTTTGTGATATTTGTATTTTTCTTTCAGACTTTTTGTCAGGGCTGATGTATACCAAGGCGGGTATTTGCCTTTCTTTATTTGTTTATGAGGAATATATTTATTTCTTAGCTTAATCAATGTGCTGTTGAAAAGGTGTACGGCGTCATCGACTGAGCCTGAAGAGAGAGTAACCTGCCAGTCCAGTTCATCTAGCTCTGAGCATAATGAATCATAGTCACCGTGATTGTAAAGATATTTCTGTCGACTTTTCGGTCTGAGTGTTTTGAACTTGATAAAGTGAGGTTTTATCATAAGTGGAGGATGATAATCGTCTACTTTACTCAGTGGCTCGAGAGATTTGGTCACATCCACGGTGTCATTAGCAAGAACAAGATCTAGGATTTTATGTTCATGATTTGGGATGGCATTAAATTGTTTTAAGTCGCACATCGTCATTAGATCGATTAGTTCAAGATGATTGTCAGTGCCGGAGTGAATAGGGGTTAAGTGATTGTTAACAAGATGGGGCGTCCAGGTGATGTTGCTCATGTTAAAATCGCCCAATAAGAGAATTTTGTCATCGGGGTTTTCGCATGACACTTGGGTGACTTGAGATGCGTGGTTAGATAGCTGATCGCTAAATGTTAGGCCTAGGTTTTCTTTGCATAGGTATAGAGCGCCTAAGTGGAGCCTAGTCTTATTACTTTTGTTAGTCTTAAATGTAATACTCACCCATAGATCTTCCGCGCTTGAGCACCAGTCTTTGCGTTCGACGACTTGGAGTTCAGACCGGATAGCTATGAGAACACCGCCACCCACGCTCTGTTCTGTGGCTTCATAATTGCGATCCCTTCTAAACACTGAATAGTCGCTACTAAATAATTCCGCGCTATTCACACTATCAAGCAGCCATGTCTCGGTTAACACTATCACGTGATAGTTAGAAAATAAGTCTGTGTTACGTCTAAAGTCTGTAGTTTTGGTACGCAATCCTCTAACATTTTGGTAATAAATGTTAAGCATTTATGCCCAACATAGCGGTACCACTGAAGGGTACCTAAATATGCTAGATAGGTTTACTGTGAGTACGACTATAGTTAGTAATCTGCAAAGGTAGTTTTCTGTTAGAGGATCGCATTTGTATTGAGCAGGCTTTGTGACGTAATTATAGGTAGATAGTGTGTAGCCGAGTTGTTTATTAATTTGTATTGTAGGCATGGTCGTCATGTAGTAGGCAGGAAGAGTATTACTAGCAGTTTGCGTCTGGTTGTTAATAATATAGGTGTAGCATAGTGTAGATAGGCTTTTATGTTTGTAAGTATTTAAAACATAAGGTGAAAGTCATGGGAAGTGTTTATCGCATCAGCTGTTCGTGGTTGGTGACTATTAGGTCTATTAAGGGTGATTGGTGAGCGTTTAATAGGTGTAAATTGTTTAGCGAGGTAGCGGGATGAGGCGGCGGTGGCGTCGGCGGCGGCGGCGGAGGCCAGTATCGATAACAAAGCGGTTATGAGTGGTAAGATAGCATAGGCGTTGCCTAATGAGTTAGCCATTATATGTTTGCAGTACACTGCGGTTGAATTAACATTATTAGGCATGAAAGGCAACAGGTTCAATTGAGTATAGGTGTCGTCGTTGACAGGCTGGCGTCGAAGCAGTAATAATGTATGTGACGGCCAGATGGCATGATAAAAGTAAGTATCTATAATTAAGGTTTGTTTACTTGCAAATGGGTACATCAGTGGCAGATCCGTTGGGCATAACAATGGTAATTGAAGTTCTATTAGCACAATGACAAGAACAATACACATAAACACTGACTGTCAATTCACCATTTTCTGTATGTCGTCGTCGGAGTTGATGATGTGTATCTTGGAGGTTTCATTTTTTCTTGCCTGGATCCTACCGTTCTTTGTCCAGACGAATTTCCAGCCGTGGAATTTTGTTGCTTCTTTAGTTTTTGTAAGGAGTTTCTTGTTTTCGGGCGTCAGGTGTTCATTTATCCTTTGAGTCACATGCGAAGCCGAGGCGTGATGCAGTCAGGTCCTTGAATTTCTTTGCTGCAGCTAAGAAATCCTCCTTGATATAACGGTTCAAGAAGCACGCTATAATTGGTTTGCAGTTTGTGTAGGACCGTGTTCTAGTAATAAAGTTGATCTGTTCGCGTTGTATGGGCTGAGAGATCGTTTTGCTGATTGTGATAATGATGTCCAGTAGATTTTCTGAGTGTGACATTGGGATACCCTATTTCGATGTTGTTAAGTCGGTTCCATTGTTCCCTATCGCGTTTTTCAGTAGATATTAGGGCTATTTTTTCTCGAAGCTGATGGAGGTCTTGTTTACATTTCTCCGGGCGATTCTCAAGGTGGGTAAGCCGTTCTTCAATAACTTCAGTTTTATCGTGTAAGTGTGACACTTCGGTCGCAGTAGCAGCCAGGCTTTTTTCGAAAGTTTCCATGTTGGTCTTTATTTCAGCTACCGATGATACCAGGTGCGGAAGTGACTGCAGGGCTTGGTTAATCATGAAAATACCCTGACGTAGTTCTTGCAGCGTTGATTCTATTGTAGGGGTTACAACCGCTTGAGTAACGTGGCTGGAGACGGTGTTTGGTGATGCCGAGGAAGACGAGTCCACTGGTGTTCCGGCGGAGACATTTGTACGGTTGGGGTCAAAGGTCTTGCAAGGTTTGCAGAGTAAAGTGGCTAACCTCGCGCCGAGTTTACGGTAGTTAGATTCGGTTATTTGGGCACACTTAAAACAGTATACTTGTTTGCACTTGGAGCACTGTGCTCCATCGGTAAAGTTGATGTTACAAGTGGGACAGGTATTCATTTTTAGGTTAGGTTAGACGCGCTGCGTCGTACGCCGGGCGAATTGATATCGGTCGGGTGGGAGCGAGCAGTGATCTCGAGACACGTGTGAACCGTACGGCGCGACGGAGCGAACTGAGTAGCTTGTGATCTTTTTATATAAGAGTTATAGTTTTCGGCTTGCATAACTTTTTGTCGTTTTCTAAGAAGAGAGAATGTGGCATAATCATTTGGGTTCTTATAAAGTTTCCAATGTGAATGTACTTTGGTTTTTTCCTTGATAACACAGACAAGTGCACGACTATACCATATCGGGTACCTGTTCGATGTTTTAGTAATCACTATATAGGCACGTTCTCCTCAATCACGCTATTTAATTTATTGTATAAAACTGAAACTGCATCGTCTACTCTTCCATGATTGAGAATCTGCGCTCAGTCGTTACCAAGTAATGTACCATTTATATTTGTAAAGTCTGCTTTTCAGAATAGGTACTTGCGTCGGGGAATCTTGGACAGTGGAGGAATGGTGATTTCATTCGCATTGGCACACAAAGTGGTGTGAGCTAAGTCCTCCTTAACCATCGGGTCATCACACTTTGTAACCTCTAAAGTGAAAGTAGAAAATATAAGGTCTATAGAATTACCAGTGACATTAGTAAAACGGTTGTATTGACGTAGACCTAGTAGATTTGTGTAGTGTGTAAATTCAAGTACCGAGTTTTGCAACTCAACAGTTCCACGTCTAATGTGAAGAGGTTCACCGGTTTCCCACTGAACCATACTTAAGTTAAGATCACCTGCTATCAAGTGATAGTCGTCAGGATACTTAGTAACAAATTCAGTCATCCAATCAGTAAACTTTTAAATACGTTGAGCATGTTTTTTGTGTTTCTGCGAGTCTGGCGGTATGTAAACCAACGCGATATAAAGATCGCGTTGGAGCCAAAGGAGCGGCAATCTATAGTTACCCACATGTATTCAACATCGAGATCGTCGCGTTGCCAGTCAGTACGTAAACGAGCGTTGAGGCGCGCGGCGCTAAGCATGAAAATACCTCCAGCCCTAGATCCACGATCTCGTCGAAAAATGCTGTACTTGTCATTAGTCAACTCAATGTCGCGCAGCGAGCTATGGAAAGGGCTATGCTTGGTATTTCTCTACGAGATCGAGTCAGAAATGAGGAGATCCGTAGAAGAGCCAAAGTTGCTGACATAGCCCGTAGGATAAGCAAGCTGAAGTGGCAATGGGCAGGCCACATAGCGCGAAGATCGGATGGCCGGTGGGGCAAAAAGGTCCTTGAATGGAGACCACGTACTGGCAAGCGCAGTGTGGATCGGCCACCTACGAGATGGACCGACGACCTGGTGCGGATCGCTGGATCTCGTTGGATGCAGGTGGCTACGGACCGGTCACGCTGGAATGCGATTGGAGAGGCCTATGTTCAGCAGTGGACGTTAACAGGCTGAAATGATGATGATGATGAACTCCGAGTCGAGTACACCGTCCTGCATCCATGTCTCTGTAATAAGTATGATGTCGTGAGAAGAGCTTACAACACTCTCATAAAACTCCAAAGTTTTCGTGTTAAGGCCACGAATGTTCTGGTAGTAGATACGCAAGTTATTAGTAGCCATTTCTGTAAATTTTTTTAGCAGTGATTGTAAACTGGGGATGTATAGAGAGCGGACACGTAGATATAGTGTTTGCATCCCAACAGTGTGGTTGTCGTTTCGGTGCAAAGTTCGATAGATCAAAATTTGAACACTTGCCCACAAACAATTTACTACGTTATAGTTGTAGTAGCTCTTAGTTGTATATAGTACAAATATGCCACATGCTATATGTATAGCAATACGAGTGCAGCCTGTTAGTCGCGTTTCAGGTTTCCTAGTATTAGTAGTTGGTTCAGTCTCGTTTTTGTGAGAGGGAGAGGTATGCGATATGGGAAGTGTGGGTTTAATTGAGAGTGTGAGTGTGTGATTGAGTGTGAGTAAGGCATTAGTGTGTGAACATAGGTAAGACATATAGTAAACAATTGGGCTTAGTATGTATGTTACTGAAACTGTAGGATTTAAACTTAATTAAACAATTTTTTCGAGGTCGGACTTCTTTGATATCTGAATATAAGGCATATTTTCGCTGTGACGGACATACACACGGCAGTTTTTTGTCCAAACGAAGGTATACCCTTTTTCGGTTGCACGTTTTCTACACTTACTGAGTAAATTCTTATTTGCGACTATTAGGTGCTCGTTGACATGTAGTTTCGCGGGTTCGCTTCCAGTCCCAGATCCTTGGTGGTCATCCCACGGGATTTGCGAGCTGCATTCACTAGGACGTCCTTGCTCGCCCGTTCACGGAGACGTGCGTCCAAGGATTTCTTTACTGAGTCGTATTGGTTACTCAGCATCTCGACCGATGTTGCAGTTCCGTGATTTGTTCTGAAATTTCTCTGAAAATCCTGAAATTTTTCTTTGGAACTCTTGACGCTGATGATGCCAGAAAATATGATTCTGCTATCGAATCATGTAAGAAAAGCGAAAATGAACTATTTCACTTGATGAAGGATAACATTCATGTTGTAAACTCAACCATAAATACTTTTAATTCCACAATTTACAAACTTAACCAAAATGAAATTAAAATTAACTCTCAAATCGACAGCATGATTGGGATATTATCTTAAATTACCAAAATAGATAACGAATTATTTTATATTTCTAGGATAAATAGTTTATTGAATATTATAGAGAGTTCTCTACTTTCTGTATCTAATCTATTAGATACTACGTTAAACGCTGTTTTATTTTCTAATGTTAATGTATTACATTCCAGTGTGATAAGCCCCTTAAATCTGTACAATGAATTATCAACGCATAGTAACCAACTAGACAAACGTCTAGACTTTCCAGTCGCTCTTAGCGTAAACAATATCCACACCCTCATTGATACGTCTAAACTTAGTTCCTATTAGTATTACTTAGTATTAATACAGTATTACTCAGTTCCCAAATAAACAAATAAACAAATTACCATATTACTATAATAACAAGATAGTGTTTATCCTGCAAGTCCCGCTGATAACGTCAGAAACATTCATGGTATATAAAAATATACCTCTACCTACTCCACATGATGAATCACGTGTTACCCGTACTTTCGCACTCATTTAACCTTTTGATAGCTACATTGGACTTAGTGATAACAGAATGCATTATGCTATGTTTAATAATCTAGACAAATGTAAAGTTGTTAGTAGTAACTATTCTCTATGTGAACTTGTTTCAATATTCTCTAGTTTAGGCAATCCTAATTGTGAATCAAGGCTCCTTACGGAGGTGACACTATCATTACTTCTTCAATGTTATTCAAAATTACTTATAGGCCAGATTAATATTGGGCAAAAGCTTAGTAATAATAGATGGATTTATGTTCAGTCAGATTCTAGCAAACTCACCATAAAATGTAATGACGACATTGTCGACTACTCTATCATTGGAACTGGTATTGTTAAACTAACAGAAGAATGTATAGGATTTTCAAGGACCATCCAACTTATACCAACTATGTCTTATACTAACGTGATAAGGTCTCCTTTAGATATAACTTTCGACATCACGCAAGATAACTGCTATAAGAAAGAAGTGTTTAACAAAACATTACCTCATTTAACACCTATCAATCTGAGCAAAATTAACTGACAGTCCTTGAAATATGCATGTCATCAATTAAATAATTTAGAAAACGAAATAAATAAACTACAGTCGGAATCACATTTCATCAGATATGCCCACTATTACTCTACATTTACTTATGTTTTAATTATTTTATTATTCTTATTTATCGGAAACAAACTTTATAAATGTTACAAATACCGTAGTACTAAATCAAATTCGGGATGCTGTATACAGATTTTCAACCAATGTCATAAAGAGATGTCTGATATCTCCTCGTCTGAAGATGAGAAGAGATCCATTAAATTTTTACCAGCACCTCAAACAAGTTATAATAAAGCCGAGTGTACACACTCATCCTTAAGAAACCTAAACTTTTAGTCTGTATAATTAAGATAATATACTTTTCTATTCTATGAATTATATTTAATTACGTAATTGATAAAAATGTAGTGGCTTCTTAAAATGAAATCGGTAATCTGCTAATTTCTCTTTTAGTAATTTTAATTATTATTATGTATTTACTTCGCTTCATTTTAAGGGATGAAGCTTCGTCAAAATGGGGGAGCTCTTATAACCCTATTTTCTATGTAATAAAAGCTAAACTAGCAGATCACCATTTTACGTATTTTTCCGTGGTATTCTATTGCAGAGACAGCCATTTGGTAGCCTGCCATTTACTTGAATAATATTTTTCAGTTAGATTTGTTCATTCGCGAGGAGCGGTCACCTCCTCTTTTAAGAAGTCATAGTCTAGTTTGTGTGTAATCTGTCAAAAGAAGAATAAAGTCTAGTTAGGTGAACTTTGTAGTTTTTTTTTTAAAAGACAGACACCAGAGGCCTCCTAACAGTACACAGAAGTGTACCCCAGAGTGAGACTTAGATTTCTTAGAGCCTGATATGAAGACCATAAATAATTTATCAAGATAAAATATACAATGTACACATCCTAAATACAGTTTGGGATTTGTAAACAAGAAACCCGTTTTACGGGAAGACCTTTGGGAAAAGTTATAAATATAGAATACTTACCGATTTTCTAAAAATATATTCACCTATCGTAGCTCATAAAATCATAGAAGTGATATGACAGAACTTAACAATTCATAAAATCCACTTTTAAAACACTAGCAGACTAAAAATAACTAATTTGTGTTTGTAGACTTGTTTAAGCAAAATCCTCTTTAAACATTAGTGAGCGTTTTATGTATTTGTGATTAATAAAAGTACAGCGAGTCAGTTTTAACTAAAACACTGTTGTGATTTCGTTTATTCTTTTATGGTATGTGGATGTCAGCTGAAGGAAGAGAATCCAAAGCCGTAAACTAAATAAAAAATAAAAAGGTCTGTGTATGTGTCAAAATTTACTATGAGTTCCAATCCAACCTCAGATAAACGAAACCCTTACTCTGTGGTTCCAACACACCAAAAAAAAAACTACCAACATAAATTCATTCATTGACATCTGACTGACGTTTGCTTTTGGCATTTGGTGTACACCAAAGATAATATAACGTGCTGAAAATGCCTAAAATGGGCTTATCAGACTGTACGAGCCCTTGCTGGCGGTACCTTAAACTTGATTCTGATGATGATTGGTGGAACAGGAAAGAAGAGTTATAACTTGATAAATCACTTTATTTGTAATGATTACAATTGGTGCGCACTTATTGATAGACGAATGTGAACTGATCGATAATTCTCACTTAAAAAATAATGAAAACAGCAATATGCATTAAAGCTGACGTTAAAATATCGGACGATGCACGATGGAATCGTACATATTCCGGGGCCTGAGATGAGAAAAATTTTAAATAATTACATGTCAAATGTAGGTAACTTAATAAAATTACACAACAATATATTTCAACATAATTCAGTAAATAAACAAAGTATATAAAAACCACAGATAAAAACACTATTAATCTGTACTCTTGAATTGTACCCGTGTGTTCTTATCAGCACGGGGGTGTATGGTCGGTATCTCGATGCTGTGATTGCGGGCAGCGCCCGCGCGCGTTGCGGTGCGGGCGTAGCCGGTGGTCGGTGGCGCCAGCGCGGGCGGCGTGGGCGGCGTGGTGTAGGGGGCGCAGTGCTGTGCACCAACCATCCACATTGCAGCTTTCTGATGATCGTCACTACTCCAATAATGACTAAGATTCCGCATACCACATAAATCATGGTGTAGTGATGAATATCGTGATAGGAGATGTCTGTTAATATTACTTCTGCTTGCTTCAGCTTGTTTATCCTCTCTCCTAGCAGGGATAATTGTTGTTGCATGTCGCGTGAATCATCCTGTGATGGAGTGGTAGGGATGGTAATGTTGATGATGTTATTTATCTGAGGAATCTTAGGTACATATATATCTGGTCTTAATTTCACTTCACTTGTTTGAAATTTATGTGGCGTCACGGTGAAACTATGCGTTTTTATGATGCAGTTAGGACTCACATGTATTAGACCACTTTTACTCAGCTGATGCGATGTCACCTGATCTTCGCATATTGTTCGGACTTGACACCGATTACAGCAAAAATAAAGGTATGTGTTTACGCTGTTGATTTCTTGCCACTTATTTCTGCGTATCTTGCTCATTGTTGTACATTCTGCAGTTTCCAGGTCACAAAAACTCTTGTCGTCTTTTAGGTGATACTCTGGTTTCATGAGTTGGCAAAAATGAGTCGAGGAACTGATGTCGTTCTCGGTCAAAGGAATGTAAATGTCCTTTTTCATGTTTAGCGCAATGTAATCTGATACTGATTGCTTGTTCTCCTGTCGCTTCAGATATCGGTATCATTTTATGAATTTCGTAACTGTCTCGACTGATGAGTGGCAGTTTTATTTCAAAGAGAAGTACGTCGTCCAAAAATCGTGATTTTACTTGTAGTAATTTATAAATTTTGTACACTTCTGTGTGGAGGTTCTCCAACGGCAGCGATACATCTTTGGATAAATGGCTTGCAATTGTCATCAATTCCTTGATGATCAAGGCTTGCTCAGAGTTGGAGGAAGACTGAAACATACACACATTAATCCAGATATGAAACATCCTGTAATTTTGCATCAAGAAAACCGCTTGGCGGAGTTAATTATTTTGCAAGCGTATGAACATATCTACCACGGCGGTGCTCGGATTACATTGTCATTCATAAGGCAAAAATATTGGATACTCAGTGGAAACAAGACCACTAAGCAGTATATTTAAGAACCACACTTAATGTACGAGCCCTTGCTGGCGGTACCTAAAACTTGATTCTGATGATGATTGGACTTCCATTTTCTTAAATTGAAACCGCCTGCTTTCATTAGTTGAATGAGATCTTCTTGTAATCTTTTGGCTGACGTCACCGAATCTGGCCCATGTAACAGGTCGTCCATATAAAAACATTTCTCAACTATTTTGGCAGCTTCCGGGTACTTGAATCTTTCATCATACGTCAATTGCTTCAGCGTCATCATGGCGAGAAAGGGGGCGGCCTTGGTGCCGTAGGTTACTGTTGTCCGTTGATACTCTTGTAAGAGTTGATGTGGAGAGTCTCGTCATATGATTTTCTGGAGATGTTGGTCCTCTGGATGTACCCACAACTGTCGAAACATCTTTTCTAAATCCGCCACAAATGCGATTCTGTGATGTCTCCATTTTAGTATAAGAATCAAAATATCTTTTTGTAAATTGGGTCCTTTGTGCATCAGGTCATTCAAACTGATCCCATTTGAAGTTTTTTCGGATCCATTGAATACCACACGAAGAGCCGTTGTAGTAGATTCTTCTCATAAGAAGCAATGGTGGGGCAAAAAATATTCGAGTTTGTTGTCGTCACGTGCCCGCTTCATATGTCCAAGCGATAGGTATTCGTCCACAAATTCTTTGTAAAGCGAAGCAATAATTTTATGCTTCGAAAATTTCCCTTCGAGTTGTAAAAATTGCTCAATGGCTTTGTTTTTCGACTACCCTAGATTTGATTCGGCAGTGGACTTAAGGGGAAGTCGCACTTGGTTTCGCCCGTCGCTCAACGTTGTTGTTGTAGACTTATAGAAATTTATGCAATATTCCTCCTCCGTCGAGTTTCTTGATGCTCCTTGAATGTCCTCTATTTGCCAAAATCGTTGTATGTTCTCTATATTATTCAGCACAACGTTACAATGCAAACTTTGAATACTTCTAAATAGTATCCACCCAAGACTTGTTTCTTGGGCTAACGGCGACGAATCTTGTTTTCGTACTCCGCTAAGGATAATGTTGGCGTATACTTCAGCGCCCAAGAGTATGTCAATGGGGTTGCTTAAGTAAAACTCCGGATCGGCTAATTCTATTTCTTCCAGGAACGCCCATGATAGTTTACTGATTGTATTGTTGCGTAAGTTTCTTGTTAAACTTTTCATAATTAGCGTTTCTACTTCAAAGGTATAGCTTCCCCTTAATGAAGTGCATAACATGGTTATAGCGCCTTTACATGTTGTGTCGTTAGTGCCAATTCCAGTAATTACGCCTTTGCAACTCTGTCTCTCAATTTTCAGAAGTTGTGAAGCTCTCTCGCTTATCAACGACAATTGTGAGCCCTGATCTATGAGCGCGCGTAAAGTATGTTGAACTCCGTTGCTAGCTTGTGCTTTGACCAACGCTGTCGCTAGCAAAACTTCGTTTGCTGATGCTTTCTGAGTTGTTTCGCATGACTGTTGCGCAACATGCGTATTACCGCTGGTTTAAGTCCACTGTTGGGTCCCGAGCGGTATATTTCTTTGGGTTTGATTGTTGAAAGCTTCGTGCTGAATGGTATTATGATAGCCATTTACGGCATTTACGGCAGCGCTTTGTTGATGAACAATCTTTCCCTTTAGAGACAGTTACTACACATGTTTAACTTCGTAATTGTTTTCTTTTGCGTCACAGGATCCATTCCTCTGAACTGTGGGCAATAATAGACCCCGTGATCTTGAGCGCAAACCGGACATTTTACCTGATGTCTTGATTGATTATTCGAAGTAGCCTTGTTGCTTGAGTAGTACTGTTTGAAACGTGATCCGTTGTTGGGGGTCGATGATGCAGAAGGTTGATTGTTATACGACTTTTTAGTTGCAGTTTCCTGTTTTCGCCTTGATGCTTCTAATGCAGTAAATTTTAATTCCAGATATTTCAGAAATACATCCAATCGTGGTATCTCTCTCGGTTCTTTTAACGAAGACATGTAGTCATTGTGTGTTTCCGAGTCTAGGTTTGATGATAACAGATGTAAATGATAGGATCCCAAGTATCAATGTTGATACCCAAATTTTTTATGCCATTCAGACATTCTACCGTTACGTCATGCAGTCTCTTGAGGTGACCCGATGTGCCTTGTTGCAGAACGGGGAGGGACATCATAGTATTCATATGGGTCGTGAATATTAGCTTCTTGTTATTGTATCGATGGTTGATGATGTCCCAGCAGGTGACGTAATTTTCGGAGCTTATCTGTAGGTGCTGGATGAGGCGTTCAGGTTCTCCCTTAATTTTGCTTTTTAGAAACTGCATCTTCTGCGCACTTGATAGGCAGGGATTGTTGTGAATGGCCTCCGTGAAAGGATCTTTAAAGGATGTCCACTGTTGATAGTTGCCATGTAAAACAGGAATGTCGAGTTTTGGCGTAAACTTTTCACGGTGAGCCACTGACCACAGCTTGTTATTGATCCTTCCTTTTAAATCACAGTAGCTCTTCTCGTACTTGGTGAAGGTCTGCTCATAATATTCATTTTCTTCCCCATGGAGCTCGCTATCGATGTCCCAATGAAGTTTATCGATAGTTGCCCACCGTGCTTCTAAGTTCTTGAGTAGGTCGTCAAATTCCAACTTTTAATTTACTTCTGATAAGTGGATGCTTGACAGTGTGCGGGAGAAGGCTTTGAAGTTACTTATTTGCCGACGCAACATTTCCTCTTACTTGCTGGGAGTATTTTGTGCAGATTTGGCGTGTAGATTGTTCTGCCTAGGATGCTGCTGACTTGACTCAGCGCTTGACTTATCTTCACCCACCACTTCAACCGTCTTAGGAATTACTAGTGGCGTAGACGGTTTTAGGGAAAACGCGGGGCTCTAGGCGATCGACTCCCTTATTTCTTGGTAAAAGGATTGGGAACGCTCGTATTGATTGGCAGTAAAGTAGTCGATATCTTCAGCCATCATTAACTGCTCATGATTCCGTTAAAACTCAGCCCAATACTTATCTAAAGTCTCCACCCTCCTTTTCAATCAGCTGTCTTACGAGATTGGCCATCTTTCTTGTAATTTGACCACAACTGTTATTCCGTCAATAATTTGCTGCTGATTTTGCAGCAGGTAGACAAATTCTTGGCTTATCTCCATTATGGCTCAGATGCTAGATATAAGTATAAAATCACTTGTTTGATAATTCCTTGATGAATTTCTTGAAAAAATCACTTGTATGATAGTTCCTTGATGAATTTCTTGATAAAATCACTTGTTTGATAGTTCCTGTTCCTTGATGAAATTGAGTTCCTTGTCATTTGCTTTTTACGGGTTTCTTGATAAACCTTGTTAATTGATTAACTTGTAGAGCTTGATCTCTTGTTAAACTTGGGAGAGCTTGTTCTCTTGATAAAAACCTTCTTATGGCTTGAATCCTTGATCGCTTGGTCGTGCGTGTCTAATGCTTTTGTATTCCTCACGTATAACCTTTTGCGCCTTCTCAACTCTACCGGGGATTGCCGCTGGTGGCAGGCCAGCAGAGCCGATTCGCAGTCACACGATTAAAACACAAAGTTACACTAAACACAGGTTTCGAAGGACCACTTAATGTACGAGCCCTTGCTGGCGGTACCTTAAACTTGATTCTGATGATGATTGGTGGAACAGGAAAGACGAGTGATCAGTTGTCATCGCGGCTCCGTCGACGCTGCACGATTTTACCTACCGTGTCGCGCGTTCTCTTGATTCTAGCCCTTACTGCGTTGAACATAGCGTCGACACCGTCCACATAACCTAATTGCAACATAAAATGTCTAGTGTTTGTCCCAAGTGTTCCGACGAGGTGACGGATGGCGTATCATGCTCTTCTTGTGCGAGATTGCTGCACTTTGATTGCGCAGGTTTAACCGAAAGCAAGTACAGGCGCATGCCGTTAGAGAAGAAATCCTCGTGGCGATGTGCAAGTTGCGTAACCGATGCCACGGCCGGGGGTGGTGGCTCGGGCTCGCCGACGCTGTCTAACATCATGAAGGAAATAGTCTCGATGAAGTCTCAGCAAGTGACCTGCATCGACAACCTCGCCAAGCGCCTTGACGAGTTCAACAAGCGTCTCTCACTCGTCGAAAACATGGAAAAATCTGTGGCTGATGCAAACGTCAAAATCCTGGCTCTGGAGGCGGAACTCAATGCACGTGATCAATATGCGCGTCTAAATAATGTCGAGCTTAGTGGTGTGCCCATGAAACCTGGAGAAAACCTTAATAGTATCCTGCACGACTTGTGTGTTTTTGTCGGTTTCAAACTTGACGAGCGCGACGTTGACTTTGTGCACCGTGTGCGAATGTTTTTACCTACGCCATCATCCTCTGATGCTAACGTCGAGGCTGGGGGTTCAGGTTCTCCCCGCTTTCCAAACATCATCGTGCGTTTTACTCGACGTCGCTGCAAGATGGATTTAATTAGTGCGGTTCGATCCAGACGTGGAGTCACCTCGGCCCAACTAGGTATTCCCGGTACCCCAAGTAACATATTTGTGAATGAACATCTTACGCCTGCAAACAAATTATTGTTCAAGGAGGCAAGAACCTTGAAAACAAAGCACAATTTCATTAATGTCTGGTGTGCAAATGGCGTTATCAAGGACCGCAAATCTGCTAATCACCGTATAGTTACGATCCGATCTCAAGACGATGTTAAAAACCTCATTAAGTGACAAAATTGCGTTACACATGCACAAAAAATTAATGTAAAAACAACCACTTATGTTAAACCTTTACCTTTAAAACCTAATTTATTATTTTTGCACCTAGTAACTTGTTACGCTTTTATACATGCACAAAAAATTAATGTAAAAACAACCACTTATGTTAAACCTTTACCTTTAAAACCTAATTTATTATTTTTGCACCTAGTAACTTGTTACGCTTGTATACCATTAGTACTAGTAGCTTATATTGATTGTACCTACTTATTTAACCATCTTTATAACCTAAATACCTCTCTTGTTAGATTTTCCTTAGGTACTGCAAACCATCTGAAGGAGGCCCTTATTAATGTAACTTGTTATGCTTACTCACCATTAGTACTAGTAGCTTGTATTGGTTGTACCTACTTATTTAACTATCTTTATAACCTACATACCCTGCTTATAAGTGTTGCTTTGGGTACTGCAAACCGTCTGAAGGAGGCTCTTAATAATGTTACTTGTTTTATTAAATCTAACCTCATTAATGACTATGTCTAATTTATCCTTTTACTACCAGAATGTAAGAGGGCTGCGCACGAAATCTCACGACTTTCATTCTAACGTATTAGATTGTAATTACCATGTTGTCTGTTTGTCGGAGACTTGGCTCAACGATGGTTTTCATAGTAGGGAGTATTTTGATGAACGTTTTACAGTACATAGATGCGACAGGGACGAGGCGGCTAGCGGAGCGGAGTGTGGTGGCGGAGTGCTGATTGCGACCCACCGGGAGTTGGCGGCGGAGAGGCGCGCATGGCCCGTGCCGGCCCGCGCCCGCTCCCAGTGCCTGTGGATTGCGATACCTATTCGGGCTCGAACATCTAAGTACCTAAATATCGCATGCTTCTATTCGCCTCATGGAGATTGTCATACTGATTGTTTATCCGAGTTTTTCACCATTTGCCAGGATCTTGTTCTGAGTAATCCTAACGATATATTTCTCTTAGTGGGTGACTTCAATATAACTTACGCTGACTGGATTTTCAGTAAATCGAATTCAAATTTAGTTTTGAACTTGAATACAAATTCTAGCCCTAGGGTATGTCTTATCTCAGATTTTTTATCTCTAACTAATCTTAAACAATATAATTCCATTAAAAATAAAAATAGTAAGTTATTAGATCTTGTTATAAGTAGCATGCCTTGTTTGGTCAAAGAATGTCTAAATCCGCTCACTCCTATAGATCATGACCATCATAATGCCTTAGAATTTGAACTTGACACTCAGCCATTCATAACCTTAGGATCATCTCCTGCCTTATTGCCAAATTTTAACTTAGCTAATTATGATCTAATAAATAATGCACTCTCTCGTGTTGATTGGGACAGCCAGTTGAGTGACTTAGATACTGAAGAAGCTATAAATACCTTTTATAATATTATAAATGATCTCATTAGCTTACATGTACCTTTCCGCTCTTCCTCACAATCTAGAAAGTATCCTGTTTGGTATTCCAAAAGTTTAATTAAGCTGGAGCGCGAGAAGCAGAAATATCACAAGAAGTATAAGGTTTACGGCAGTCAATACGATTATCACACATTTTCTATCTTGAGAAAAAGGCTAAAGAAACTTGAGCGTGAATCTTATCGTAAGTATATTAGTTACTCTGAACATAAAATCAAAGTGTGCCCAAAATATTTCTGGACTTACATAAAGAGTGTTTCCTCATGTAATGACATACCACACAAGATGAGCTTAGGTGACATTTCGGCTAACACTGGCTCCGAAATCTGTGATCTCTTTAATAGGCACTTTGGCTCCGTATTTGAGCCAGCTGCGCGCTTGTCCCGCGATTCTTTGACTTTACCCCCTCCTTCTTGTACTGTAGTTGACATAAACTCTATTAACATTGATTTAAAACTGGTATTCAAATATCTAAGCGGTATTAATTCTAATAAGGGAGCTGGCCCCGATGGGCTTCATCCTTTATTCATTTCTAAATGTGCCGAGCATCTTTCAGCCCCCATAACAATTTTATTTAAAAAGTCTTTGAGTGAGGGGTGTATGCCTATTGTTTGGAAGCGGGCTCTAATCACTTCTATTCCAAAAGGAGATGATCTTATAGTATTACTGATTATCGACCCATATCTAAATTATGTTCACTAGCAAAAATTTTTGAAAAGATTGTCACCGATCAACTATCTCGACTTGTTTCGCATCATATATCTGGGGCTCAACATGGTTTTCGTAGTGGTCTGAGTGTTGATACTAATCTCTTAACATTTACTGAATTCTTACTTAATTCTATGGATCAAAAGATTCAAGTAGATGCCGTGTATACCGATTTTTCAAAAGCTTTTGATAAAATTTGCCACTTTACGTTGCTTTCCAAACTCTGGAACTTTGGTATACACGGTGATCTTTTCCGTTGGATTCTCTCCTACCTGGAGAATAGAATGCAAGCAGTTGCACTAAAGGGTTTCGTCTCCGATTATAAGACTATTAGCTCGGGGGTCCTACAAGGGTCTCATTTGGGACCTCTACTTTTTATTTTATATGTCAACGACATTGGATCTGCCATTAAACACTCTGAATTTCTCCTTTATGCTGACGACGCTAAAATTTTCAAAAACATATCAAACATCGATGACTGTCTTCTACTCCAAAGTGATATAAATAGTATGTTAAGTTATTGTACAGAAAACAATCTGTTTCTGAATCCTAAAAAAATGTTACACTATATCTTTTACTAGGAAACTTCGAAAAACAGATTTCGATTATAGCATCAGCGACACCAAACTTGCTAAGGTTGATGAAATCCGTGACCTCGGTATAACTTTGGATTCTCGGCTCAGTTTTGTTCCTCACATAAACAAAATAGTTAATAATGCCTATAAAAAACTTGGTTTTATCCTGCGGATGGGTAAGCCTTTCAACTTAGCAAGCTCATACAAGATTCTTTATTTTAGCTATGTTAGAAGTATACTAGAATTTGCCAGTTCTGTCTGGAACCCTTTCTTTCAAATTCATATTGATAGAATTGAAAAAATTCAGAACAAGTTCCTTAAATCTCTTGACTATCGTGTGCGCCATGCCTTCGATAATTAAATCACGTTATAATATACCTTCACTTGAGATACGTCGCAAGGTGACAGATGCCTTAACTCTATATAAAATTGTAAATAATGTTACCGACTGTCCAGTCTTATTACAGAGTGTGGGATTTCGTGTGCCCAACCCTCGTCTTAGAAATAGAAAACACCTATTAGTTGTTCCTTCAAGTAGTACTAACTATACCGGTAATTCGTTTGTCCGTAGAACCTCTAAAGTTTATAATGAAAGCTTTTCTGATTTAGATCTTTTTAATATGTCTCTTAATGTGTTTAAGCAAAGTGCCACTAAAATTTTAAATAGTGATGGTGAAATTATGTAAGTAGGTTGATTAATTTGTTTTGTGCATGTTTTATGTAAAATTCAAACTAGTAATTAATCGAAACTGTAGGTTTATTTTAACACCATAACTTTAACTTTTTCGTAAGTAATTTTGCTAACTGTTTGTTTCGTTAATATACAAATAAATAAATAACTTGATAAATCACTTTATTTGTAATGATTACAATTGGTGTGCACTTATTGATAGACGAATGTGAACTGATCGATAATTCTAACTTACAAAATAATGAAAACAGCAATATACATTAAAGCTGACGTTAAAATATCTGACGATGCACGATGGAATCGTACACAGACAACTATAGAAGGGTCTGAGCTTCTTTAAGTTGAAGAAGGTTTATAACAAAACTAAAATACAGTTTTTTTTTAATCATAATTTTGTGACAACCGTTTGTAAGACCTTTTAAACCCCATATTATGAGCGTTTTATAGAATTTGGATCTTTATAAATAACGCTATAGGACTACCAAAACAATCGAAATTAATCGAATGTGAAAAAAGAAGGTCAAAATCTATCAAAATTTGCTGCATCCAATTCCCAAATGTTTGAAGAGTGCATCGATTTATTTGATTAATAGATGTTGATGAACATGCTAAGACTGACCCGTCAAGCATCATGCTATCTTTTTCATACTGTAAGCTTAACATTGAAGTAAAATTACTGACGTACTGGCCCAACTGTGCCTCTACCACCACGAATGGGAAAATAAATGCGCTTGTTTTTGCTATATTAAAATTACACATATAATTATAATTACAAAATACATTATAATTACGCTACTACAAAAAAAAATACACATAGTTTAAGCTCAAAACAAACGTAAAATCCTAAACATATTTGTTTTTAAACCCATGTTAAACAGGAGTTTATTTTTTTGTGGTAAGGCCTTCGTCTTCACAGTACGTGGGTTTAGCGTAGGCGGCTTATAAACTTCATTAATATAAAACCGCCTACACTTAACACGCCATCTCGGGCCCAATTCTGGAAGCCATTGTAATTAGTTATTGACACAGAAATAGAAATTTATTTATCCAACGTAACCTATGTACATAAATAGTCGGGGACAGACTTAGGTCTAGTGATAGGTAGGGTTCATCTTAATGGGCATTCATCTCCTAAACCAGTGTTACCTGGTATCTTAGGAGTTGGGGCTCTCTCTTTTAAGTATTATATAACTAGATATAAACAATTTGCCTAGTCGATACCGTTACTACCCAAAATACGTTTTTCGAAAAAGAGATAGTACAATGTTCAAGATTACTTAAATGACGGGACTGTTTGGGGTTAATCTGGCTCAATACCGACCTTGCTATTAATAATTTTGTAAATATTTATTCCCGCTTATTAACAACAACCAATTTTCAAAAGAGATCTAAAATTCTATCTGTGGGTGTTTCTACGCCCTTCCTCTTCCACAGTGGTCCAATATAGAGAAGAGGCAAAAAAATACATTTGCCAAGTATTATGTAAATATCTACAGTATACTAACTATATACTAACTTTGACTTTGACTTGACCAGATTATAGGGACAACTACATAGAAAATATGCCTAATGGTAGAGGAATCGACGAGGCTATTTTGCGAATCACTCGGGCGTCGGTCGTGGCGACTGGATTGTTAAGACCAAATTTTGATCAGTAGTCCTAACCGAAGGGCTCTACATCGAAAGCTTAGATTTGGTGGAGGTGGTCAACCGGGTGGAAGGTCTCTCCCATATCTTAATCTGCCGTATTCAAGTATCTCATGAAATGTTCAAGGGATGAGCAATTGCACTGAAGTAAGGTACCTATCTACCTATGAAGTAATTTACCTATGTGGTTATACCAGGGACTGAAAAGGTACCTTTAAAACAGTCTTGAACGGGTCTTTTTAAAGGTATCTGACCGTTTAGGTAGCATTTCGGTACCCGGTATCAATACTTTAGGTATCCAAAAAGCTTTCGTCCAAACAGTAGCTTTAAATAAAAGTACCTCTAATACCTAACTACGTAGTAATCAAGAAGGAGGAAAACTAAACCTAGGTCGAAAGAGTTAGCCACAGATATCAGATTTAGTCACTAGTGAGAATGAGTTTTAGAATTTAAAGATAATAGGAAAACTTGTAATAAATTAAAACCCGTTGAGCGCCAAAATTATCGAGTACAAATACAAATAAAAAAATGTTTATCTACACACGTATCATAAACCCTCTTTACTGCGTCTAAAAACCGCACGTTTAGACCAGCATAATGTAAAACTATTTGGTAAAAACTCATTTCTAATCAGATTAGAAATTTGTACATTATGACCATAATTTTCAAAATATTATGACATTCAAATTTCGAACGCCGACGCCCGCCTGCGGGCCCCCTAGTTTGTCTGTGAAGTTGGTACTACAGAACAAGCTAAACAACTGCAGAGCAATTATCAGTGCCACAATGCCGGTCGAACATGCGGTTCCTGAACACATCAAAGAGAGCTTATGATATCTGTGTAGATAAACTAGTGTATGGAACTGTACATAATTAGGCATTAAGGCGATGATGGAATAAAAATGCGCTGTCGAGTGGAAGTGAGATGCAATAATTACTCGCGAATAAAAAAAGCGGGATGCCAATAATGCACTCGCGACTAATCTGAAACAACGTAAGCGCCAAAACGTAAAAAAAATCATAAAAAATAAACTATTTCAGGGAATTAACTTTCAAATTGAAAATCGTTAGAAATAACAATTGTTCATACATTGCAATTATCACACAGTCATATTCACTTACTACTGCGGTGTAATAGGATAAAACCATAAAAAAGGGTTGACTTTGTATTTATTTTCTATCGAGAAAATTTTATCCAAACATGTTTTCCAATTAAGAATCTCTAGATTATATAGTCAAATTACATATACCAGAAATTAATTACGATTTGCCCAGTATTTCCTGAGAAACACATGAAAACAGCACCCCATATTTATTTAATCAGCGTCTTAAAACTCTCGAGTAGTATTAATGCCCACCATTATGTAGCAGTCACATAAACTACTATTATTTGTTCATCATTGTTTGTAATTAGGTTTTATATTATTACAGTGTGACAAAGGACGGATAGACGGACGGACAGACAGACGGACAGCGGAGGCTTAGTAATAGGGTCCCGTTTGGCACCCTAAAAAGGAAGTCGCGTAGGGATCACCTGATAAGTTATTTTATTAGGGGCCCGCGTGTTACTCGAGAATAGCTGGGCGTTATGAAAATCGGGAGTGCGCAGGTACTGGGCGCTTTGTAAAACAAAAGTATGTGTTATGATTTTGGCGCCCTTGGAGCTGGCGCTAGATCCAGGTCCGCGTTTGGAGCGTGGGTGGAGATCCATTGACGACCGAAATGGCCGAGTCGGCAGTGACCCTGCCTACGAAGCCAAGGGTCCCGGGTTCGAGTCCCGGTGGGGGCAAATATTTGTTTGATGAGAACGGATGTTTGTACCCTAGTCATAGTTGTTTATCCATCTAAGTATAATATTTATCTGTATAATTATGTGTATCGTTGTCTAGTACCCAAGATACAGGGAATCCTAGTTTAGGGCTAGATCAATGTGTGTAAATAGTGTCCAAGGTATTATTATTATTATTATTATTATTTGTGCCCACTTCGAGCCAGTTATTCAATACTCCATATTGCGTGGCAGGGGGCTAGCCCATCGCCGCATCTATGGAGTGATGAAGGTTTCCTCACGATGTTTTCCTTCACCTTTAGAACGCCCGTATAATGTACTTAAGCTTAATTAATTATCTCATTGGTACATGGTCAGGAATCGAACCTGTATCTCCTGTGTGAGAAGCAAGCGTGAAACCCATTAGACTAGGGAGCTGTTTTCATGTCATTCATCCTGATATTGGCTAATTTGGCTAGAGCGTCCACACTTTGGAACAACAATCACTTTGCTTCGGTGCAGACCAATTTGCAGACGTTGATATAGATGTTGAGATGCTGCCATTAACTTATTCTCAATATATTTTTTATTATCTCATTAATATTTATTTATTTATTCTCAATTAATATATATTTCACGTGTGATGTCGCTTTTGGCTCATCCGTTCTTTGTACACCAACAACTTTACCCAGTCGTATGCCCTTACCTACGGAGCACAACCTGGTCTTTGACTGAAGCGCATAGATTCAAACACGGGGTTTCCTAAAGAAAAATGGAGCGTAGCATTCTCTGAGTCCAGCTCTTACGGAGTTGCGCTCCAGGACTAAAATAAAATACGCCGCTGAGAAGGTTGCCTGATTGAAGTGGGACTGGGCAGGCCACATTGCTCGGATGCACCCGAATCTATGGGCTAAGAAATCCACGCAATAGGGCTCCCAGTTTATGAAATCGACAAAAAAGCTACATCCAAAGAAATACATTTTTGTCCCAAATTTACTGAATATTCATCAAAATTGTACACCCTATTTTATACTTGACCAAATAAGCGCTATTTTGGGACTCGATTTCTTAAGCAAATATCAGTCAGTTATTAATATGAGTACAAATAATCAATGAAGGGTACGAAAATAGATTTAGCGATAATGGATGGTAATATCAACACATCAGCTCCACTCCGCCTGCTGCGGCCACATATGAAGAGAGACAAACCTTTGAAGGAGCTTGCAAAATTTTTACCTATTTTAGTAGGGATGGCAAAAGAGAATAAAATAAATTGCTGGACGTAGCTGTAGGATTGCTTTTGGAATACTGCAGCTCTGGCTACCCCTTTATGGGAACATAGCCATGAATATATGCATATGCAAATGACTATTCGGAAAGCAAACAGCAAAATATGTGTAGATTCACCCAATTAGTTATGTAATAAAATACCAAACTAAATAACACGGTTTGTGCGATAGGTACTCTCTGGTATTCATTCACTCACCTAGTAGACTCCTTGGGATAAATTAAGTATGAATTATCTTTTCCCTTCCTAGTATTGTTCATACAAACAGTACTATAAACAACCATTGTACTATTCCAAAACTTACACTTCTTAACACTTTAATAACTATTTGCTGTTTATTGCACTTTAAACAATTCGATAAGGTAGGTGATGAAACAAATAATACGTGATGTATGCAGTGCAGGCCCTCCGTTTGTCATCATCCCGGACGAGCTTAAACCGGTTTTATCCGGTGGCGGCGCGTATGCAACACAGGGGCTGATGACACGCACACATACGCCGTATGCTTGTAGTACCTACGACTTCGTGGTTGTATGGATGTTTGTCTCTGTTCCGTTTCATTACTCGTGTGCTTCGGCTCCAGGTTGTATTTATAAAGTTGTGACCTAACAAACATGACAGAAGTGAACTAAAGCCACCTTTTGGGCCGGGTTGTCATTGCACTGATTTTCTATGGCTAAGTGAAAAATTACTTACTCTGATCAATTGTGGCGCTGCCATCTCATAGGAAAAGGCGTAATACTTCATATATAAATATACGTCGTTAAAGGAATAGAAATGGGTTCTCCATAATACCTAATCTATAATCTTCTTCTTCTGGAGTCTCCGTGGTCTTATGGGTTTGCGTTTCACACAGGAGATGCAGGTTCGATTCCTGACCATGTATGTACCTTTGAGATAATTAAGTTTTCTTAAGTACATTATACGGACGTTCTAATGGTGATGGAAAACATCGAGAGGAAGCCTGCATTACGCTGCGGTGATGGGCTAGCCCTGGACGCAAAATGGAGTGTTGAATAACTGGCTCAAAGTGGGCACAGTTGTGCCTCTGCCACCCAGTATGGGAAACGGTGTGATTCAGATTCAGATTCAGATTCGTTTATTTGCATAAATGTGGTTACAGTGGTTGTTATACATATTATTATAAGAACAGCACATTTAGCCCAATATTGGCATGCAAAGGTAGATTTACAAAAAATATTTATGTGGATATGACTAGCTAAGGCTGCGAACTCACAAAATACTAAAATAATACTTTAATTAAATTAAATAATGTCAACAAAATGTGATTTAAAATTTTAATAACACAATAACATGCAACAACGAATTCAAAATAATAATAATAACTAGCTACAAAACACTAAAATAATACCAAAGTCAATTTACACAATGTCATAAAAAATTGATTCAAAATAATAACAGCACAATGTCAGATAAAATTTAATTCAAAATAATAAAAATAAAACTTATTTGCATTTTATGAAGAATTCATCTAAAGAGTAGAATGCTTCTGTAGCGAGCCAATTCAATAATTTCGTAGAGAAGGATTGTGTCGGTGCAGCCTGAATACTTTTGGGTACACTATTGTATATCTTTGTTGCAATATAAACACAGTTTCTCCTAAATAATTCTAAGCGAGGACCGGGAAGTTCAAGTGGTCTTTGAGTAGATGTTCGTCTATAAGTGTTATCCCGTAGCTTAAACAGCTCTAAATGTTTCCTAACAAACTTGCATGTTTCGAATATGTATAAGCAGGGAAATGTGAGTATTTTATGTTTTTTGAAAAGTGGCTTACAAGACTCCCTCCAACACGTGCCCCATATGGCTCTAATGCATTTCTTTTGTGAAATAAATACCTTAATTATAGTGGCAGAATTTCCCCATAAAGTTACGAAATATCTCAGGACTGAGCATACATGACTATGGTAGACCATAACGGCAGTATCCACACTTGTAATAAGTCTTAATTGTTTCAACGCAAATACAAATCTGTTTATTTTTTGACAAGTTATGTCTACCTGAGCTTCCCAATCACAATGCACATCCACTAAAAGTCCAAGAAAATTAGTCTGACTGACTTGCTCTATTTTAATATTATTATTTTTATGTCTAAATTTATTTTATTACCTAATTTTGTTGAAAATTGCATTAATTTAGTCTTAGATGTATTTATTTTTAATTTATTAATTGTAAGCCATTCAATAACTTGTTTTAGCGTCGTGTTAATTTCGTGTTCAAAAGTAGCAATGTTTTCACATTCAATTATTATAGTGGTATCGTCTGCAAAAAGCACGCATTCGTGAGTGAGGGCTTGTGGTAGGTCGTTGATATACAGCAGGAATAGTAGTGGTCCTGATATACTACCCTGTGGTACACCATGAGTATTAAACTTTATATTTGAATCATATATCTCTACAGCATTTGTGAAATTATCAACTTTTGAGATTCTTGTTATTTGTTTCCTCTGCTCTAGGTAACTTTTGAACCAGTGATTAGCCGTCCCGCGAATACCATATTTATCTAATTTACACAGTAGTAGTTTATGGTTGACGAAATCGAAAGATTTGCTAAGATCGAGGAACAAAGCTATAACCCGTTTTCTATTATTTAAATTATTAAGAATTTTCGACATTAAATTGAAACTTGCTTGCGTTGTACATTTATTTTTCCTAAAACCATTCTGTTGGGGGGCAAGGATGTTATTTTTATTTAAAAAATTTAGGACTCTCTTATAAATAACTTTTTCTATAATTTTGATATAACTGGGATCAGTGTAACTGGCCTATAGTTTCCTCTATCGGATTTGTTGCCTTTCTTTAGCAAAGGGACCACGATGGAGAACTTGATTCTTTCTGGAAAGACACCTTGCTCTATTGATAAGTTCACTATAAATGACAACGGTGTTGCTATAGATCTAGCGATCGTTTTTAAGATTTTTGTGTTAATTTTGTCGTATCCTGCTGCTTTTGTATTTCGTAGAGACATAATTATTTCATATATTTCTGCAGGACATGTTGGTTCCAAAAAATACTTTTAATACATGATTCTTAATATATTTATCGATATTTATATTTTTGATGTTACTTTCGTTTATGTTGCTATTATTTATAGGGTCATTTGCTATAATATCAAAAAAATAACTATTAATTTGCTATCTCTCTACCGTCTTCAAGAATATTGTCGTTTTCTTGAATGTTATGTATCTCATTACTTGTCATAGGTTTACCCAACTTACTATTTACAACATTCCATGTGGCTCCTACATTTGTTTTTTGAATTTTGAATGTAATTGTTTGTAGATGTATTTTGTAATAGTCTAATGCATTTCTTTAATATCTTGCTATAACTTTTATAAGCTTCTTTTGAAGCTTGTGTTTTGTTAGAATAGTACTCATATAGTTTGCGTTTTGTTTTGCAGCTGTTTTGTACTCCTTTTGTTATCCATTTTACTGAACACCTATTAGGTGTTTTTTAATTCTAATTATGGTGAAACATAGATCGTGAAATAACATTAATAAATCATGGAAGTTGTCAAAAGCTTTATCCACGCTTGTTTGATTAAAAACTTCTGAAAAGGTGATAATTTGTATGTTTTTTTGAAAATTTTGTAAGTTTTCATCGTTATAGTTGTTAACTAGGATGAAACATGTCTGTGGGGGATTAGTTGGAAATGATTTGTCAAATTGTATAGTCTGTGCTGTGTTATGGTCAGATAGTCTCAGTTCATGCGTCGTACCTATAACATTTCCTGCATTGCTTAAAATATTTTCAATACAATTTCCGAGCCGGGTTGGTTGTCTAATGTATGTCCATATTATAGTTAGATATTATTCTCTTTAAACGGGTGAGTGGTTTACTTTCTTTAAGGAAATTAATGTTAAAATCGCCACAGATTATAATTTTTTTCTTAATGTCGTAAATATTGTTTAACAAAATATCGAGTCTGTCTAGAAATATATTAACATTTGCTGGTTTCGGTATCCTGTACATACAAATTTCAATCATATTTAGTTGTCTGATTAAAATACCACATACCTCAAAATTATTTTCTATTATCATATCAGTAAAATCTATTTCCTCAAATTCATATTCGGACTTGCATAAAATACATGTACCACCCCGTTTTTTTTGCCTTGAGTAATTAATTAGCACCTAATGTGTAACCATTAATATTCAGATTTTTTTCTTCGCCCTTTTTTATATATGTTTCTGAGAGGCATATGATATCTAATGTTATATTGCTGTCGAAAAATTCGGAAATAACAATTTCTAATTCATCACTTTTACTTAGAGCACCTGCAATATTTTGATGAAAGATTGTGAAACAATTTTCAACATTATTGACGAAAAAAGGCTCCTTGTTTGTTAGTCGCCTCTACATTTTGGGACTGATGAGCAGGCCACTCATAATGTTCGTTTGAACATATATCAGTCTGAGTCTCTACATTTACAAGTTGGGGATTTGTGATATCATTTGCCATGCGAGCTTTAGCATTTTGAGTCATTTTCTGTTCATAGCCTTTCCTAATAATTCCCCTTAATATCATCCTACACGCATACATTTTGTTGAATGATGTGACGCTATGTTATGTTGTTCTGGAGCCCCTCCACTTCAAGGTGGAGGAGTCAAGTATTTATATCTATTTATATATATATATGGTCCTTACATATGAAATTGGCGTTTCTGGAGTTTTGGTTCCAACGTTTTCGTTCTGGAAATTTCGACCTGCAGAACAAGCCATGAATTGATAATGAAGAATTGAAGGCTATTGTGGTTTCGTTCACTACAGCTTTCTTAAATCTGGCCAGACGATTACGGCATATGTCTATTGTCAGCAACTGCAAATCATGATGGAAAAGCTAGCTGCTAAACAACCGAGGCTGGTCAATCTCTTTAGGCCACTGCTGCTTCATGATAACGCTAGACCACACACTGCACAACAGACGGCTACCATATTAGAGGAGATTCAATTGGAATGTCTAAGACATCCACCGTACTCTCCGGACCTTGCTCCAACAGATTACCATTTTTGTCGAAATTTGGATAACTTCTTGAACGGGAAAAAATTCAACTCCGATGCGGCAGTCCAAACCGCCTTCAAAGATTTTATTGATTCCCGTCCGAATGTTTTTTTTAGTAAATGGATCGAAGAACTGCCTATGAGATGGCAAAAGTGTATAGATAGCAATGGTACATACTTTGATTAAATAAATATATTATATTTAAAAAAAAACGACTTAATGTTCCTCCCATGCAAAATGCCAATTTCATATTTTTTATATTTTATTATGTGCTGTATATAACGCCTTGAATTTTTATCTGTAAAGTTGTACACTAAGATGGAATTAATGAATAAAATAAAAATAAAAATCTATTTTTAGTCAATGAACTGAGTGGCTAAATAACAATTTCCTTTTGCTAACTATGTTTACGAAATCGTTATATTTTCGTAAGTAGGGCAGAGATATGGGCCAGACTACGCAACAACAACTCATGTACACAAATAGGTAAGTACCTAATAATTTGTTTTCAAAGATACTCCAAAGCAGCTTTCACCAATGTCTGTATGAAAGTTTAATTATATTAATTAATTAATAAAGTCAGCTTATTGATGAAGCATTTTAATTAATGTTTACGAAAGAGGATGTAAAGCCTCGGTAGTCCCAAAGAAAATGTGTTGATTAGCAAATTACAACTAATGCGTATTCGGGGAGAGTTGGTAAGTTTTAGGGTTCCGCACCCGAAGGATGCAAATCGAGATACTGTCAATAAGCCTCCGCTGTCAGTCTGTCTGTCTCTACATAAGTCCTTCAGCGGGCTGTCTCTCAGGAACCGTTGTTTTCACGGAATATGTATTTTTGTTGCCGGTAGAGCGTTCAACAATGAATTACTGGCTAAAGGTGAAAATAAAAATCTCAGTTCTAAGAGCAGTTTCCATGAGAGAAAGAGGCCCGCAAAAACATGTCGGGGCCTTTGAATGCGAAGATGAAGCAGGAATACTTTGGTGACAGTTTGATCTCGTGAAACAGAAATACCTACAAATGTTTCAATATTTTTATAGACAGGAATTATTTAATACTTTACCAATTTCTGTAATTATGTTATATTCTGATAAAGGTTAAGTTAAAATGCTCAAGAAGAATGAGTATGGGAAAGATACGTTATTATTGTTACAATTATTATCAGTATTTAGAGTTACATAGTTTAACACATTACTTAGGCAGAAAGGGTAAGATGTTATAGGTATAGGTACTCCTTGGTCCTAATCGATAAATGTACATGGATACTCTTTGTATACTGAATAAAGCAGTTGTTATCTAGACGTCAACGTGATCGTATCATTGATGACCCACTACTAATTGTCATATCTTTTGAGTTCTGTTTTGTGTATTATCCGAATAAACTCATTTCTTCACATGAATTACACCCTTTTTTCAACATTAAAGAGGTGATCCAAGACATGTATTATTTTTTTGCGTCCTTGTAAGGTGGGACGGACGGAACCCTTCTTATCCTCATCTTTAACGAATCCCGTTATGAGGTATCGCGATTTTGAGCCGACGACAAATCAAATTCAAATTCAAAAACGACAGCGGGAAATGGCCTCTCTGGAAAATCATGTAAAGGAGAGGTTAAGCGAGTCCGGCTCGAAGGACCATTTTTATTTGAAATCATCCCACAGTCGCTAATCTATGTCAGGCTTCGCATACCGGCCCAATCACAGAGTTTATTACGGAAAATATTAAACTGCACATCAAAAATTCTGCACAGCAAATATCAGGGCAAAATGCTGCGGTAGCTTAGGTGAAGGGTAAAGAGGGTGAGAGGATCGAGCCCCTTTATCCTTCGTGTTAGGTTGAATATGTAAGAACAACAAAAAATACTGTAAACATAAACCTGAGTTAACATAAAATATTTAAAACATAAAGTGTTTTTGCTGATCCTTTTTTGCTGTGCAAATCAGTATTTTTGATGTGCAATTAAATACTAGCCGTTTATTACTACGAGGTTACAAGTACGACGACGGCGGCCGGTTTAGCCTAGCGGGCAGTGACCCTGCTTACGAAGCTGACGGTCCTGGTTTCGAATCCCGGTAAGTGCAAACATTTGTGTGATGAGCATGAATATTTGTTTCTTAATCTCAGATGATTTCTATGTATTTACTTAAGTATTTATCGCAAATACATATATCGTCATCTAGTACCCATACGCAAGACTTATTAAGCTTACTCTGGGCCTAGTCCGATTTGTGTAAGATTGTCCTCTGATAATAATTATAATAATAATATTAAAGATTTTATTTCAGTCCATTTGCGCAATAGCTCCATAGCGCTTAGGTCCATAGTAAAATTAAATAACATAAAATAATCACAATTAAATAAAATAAAACTAAAGTAAAGAAAAAACTATTTCCTATTAGGTTCACACGTGGGGTTCACCTAGATAGGGGCACCGCACGAAGGCCAAGTGTTGCAGGATGTTGTTCCAGTAGATGTTATTTAATATTATACCTAGGATACCATTGCCGGACGTTCGAAGGGCTGACAAGAAACCTGCAATCCTGAATCTCTATTATTATATAATAATATTTTCAACACACCTGCTCGTAAAGTGGGTCTTATTACAGCGTATTTACACTGATAATACAGAATATTACCCATGCCGTGCCTTTTACATTACATTATCGCATTAGTGCCTTTTCATCACATATCTTTTTAAATATTAGCAAGAAGTATTAATGTTTCGAAAACAGCTAAGTAGTTATTTGCGTAAATATAAAATTCAATTCAAAATGTGATAAATAATTAAAGAATTTCATGAAACTGCTTGTTAGCTTGTTGGTATTTATATTTTGACGGTGTATTTTTACCTATAAATACCCAATTTCAAAATTTATAAATATGTGGCTGATTAGCTACTTTGCCGATGCCCTTATCTCAGACTTGCGCGCGCATGCAGCGCTGAGCGCGCGAAAAAATAAAATTACGGCCGCCATCTTTTAAATGGGTTTCTGTTTGTTAAGTTTATTCACAGTATTGCATTTCGTTAGTGTTGTTTTGTAAAATGTCGAATTTAGATAACGAAGAATTACTTATCGAGTGTACGCCGCCAGATATCATAGTTGAAGCGCAAAATGCGAGTGATAGTCTTTTGCCCTCAAAATCAAAAGAAAAATAGAAAAAATGCAAGCTCTTTCTCAGGGAACGTATTCATGGCTTACTTTAGTGAACTGGCGAAGAGGTATAAACCTAGTTCGCTTTGGTGTATATATTCTATGTTGAAGAGTACCGTGCAGAATAAAAAATGCAATTGACATCAAAGCGTACACCAATCTAACTGCATTCTTGAAAAGACGTTCAGACGGCTTTTACAGTCGAAAATCCAAGGTTTTAACACCTAATGAAGTGGAGAAGTTCATTAAAGAAGCACCGGATAATCAATATCTAGCGACAAAGGTCAGTTCCACTATTTAGTTTTGTATTCATTATTATAATATTTGTAGGCGGTATTGTGAGTGTTGATATAATAGGAACTAAGTACGATTATTATAACTTAATTATGTTTTTATTTATTTTCAGGTCGCATTAATATTCGGAATTACTGGTGCCTGTAGGGGTCAGGAATTAAACAACATTACGACAAAAGATATAGAGAATCACGGAGAGATGCTACTTGTCAAAATTCCGAACACTAAAAATAAAATTCCTCGGTCATTTACTATTCACGGACCATTTTATGAAATAGTGAAAAAATATGAAACTTTACGTTCAACAAAAGGAAAATCTGACCGGTTCTTCCAAAATTTTCAAAACGGCAAATGCAAGAGTCAGCCTATCGGAGTGAACAAATTTGGATCGATGCCTAGAGAAATTGCCAAGTTTTTAGGCTTACCACAGGCTGACGCTTACACCGGACACAGTTTTAGGCGGACTTCAGCTACATTGCTGGCTAATTCAGGAGCCGATATATTGACTATAAAACGCCATGGGGGATGGCGATCTAATAATGTCGCCGAGTCATATATTGAGGACTCCATCCAAAATAAAGCCGACATAAGTACCAAAATAACACAAGCAATCCATTTGGAGCCACAATCCAAGAAGTTCTGCCCTGAACCGCGTCCTTCCACCTCATATGCCAATGATGATTTGGGATTTCATACGTTTGCTAATGATGAAACGCAATGTTCTTCTACCTCCTTTCAGAATGTTGCATTATCACCGACATTTACAGTTACCCAAGAACAAAGCAATGAAATAATTAATAATACAATTAAACATACAGTACAAATGCCTCATAAGGCGGTAGCATATCATTTCAATAATTGTACTTTTAATAACTGTTTCAATAATTAAAGTTTTTAAATAAATGTGAACTTTTATTTACTTTTCCTCGCAAGTGTGTTGAAAAACGTCGTATGAAACACGTGAGCATTGGTCATTACACTTCTCGTCTCCATTAAGCCTTCGCCTTCTCGAGTGTTATGACCAACATACCACACTTGTATCATAATGTACTATTATTATTATTTATAATTATTATTATTACAAGGGAAATATTAAACTGCACATTAAAAATACTGATTTACACAGCAAATATCCCTTATATTTGTTGCGGTAGCTTAGGTGAGCGGTAAAGGGGGTGAACGAAGCGAAGCCCTTTATCCTTCGTGTTAGGTTCAACATGTAAGTAAGTACTCATTAGATATTTAAAACATAAAAAACTTTTTTGCTGCGCAAATCGGTATTTTTGATGTGCGGTTAAACATTTTATGAAGGTTGGATATACTTTGGTAATCTAAACAAATAAAGGCAACGTTTGGAGACCGCTGCTTTTTGTTCAAAGTACATATTATATTTGGGTTATTTAATACAACACGCGGTAGACCCACAGTTTGTCACTTATGTTACCAGTTACCTAGATATGAATCCATAAACTTGTTTTTTATGGATTCATATCTAGGTAACTGGTAACATAAGTGATACGAAAGCGAAAACCCCCACCACATTGCACTTCTTGTGGCTGCGAAGCTCGGAGTCCAGTTAGCAGAGTCTGACATTGACTGGTCGGCACGAGCGGGCCCGAAACGTACAGCAAATAAGGACGGACGGACATCGGGTGGTGAAAAAACAAAACTCCCCCGCCCACTGATCATCAAGCTTAACCGGCGCTGCAAAAAGGAGGAGATTCTGAAAGCTGCAAAGACACGACGAGGTCTCACTTCTAACGATCTCGAATTCTGCGGCCCACCTGAGCACATCTTCTTCAACGAACGGCTGACAAAAACAAATCGGTTGTTATTTCGTGCAACAAGGCTTAGAACCAAGAAGACCCACAGATACCGCTGGATCAGCAACGGCGTCATACTCGTCCGCCAGCGCGAGGGACAGCCGGCCATTCCTGTTCGATCATACGAAGACCTTGATAAGCTTGTCGGACCAGCTAACGTGCAACTTGATTAACACTACACAACTAAAACGACATAAACTCAGTGCATTGTTTTATCTAATTGAATTTATAGATCTATGTGCGACCAACCTCCACACTTATATATATTTACATCGCAATATATATTTATTTAATAACACAATCCCCTATAATGTTATCACCTACACACATATAATTATTTTACACATATCGGTAATTTATACACGACACTCACAATCAAAACCCAATTTATTGGGTTTTGATTGTGAGTTGTGTTTTAACACATGTGATAGAAACAGGAACTGTAAGTTTTCCATCCCGTGACATCAGTAAACCACAGGAGCAGGTAGTCTGATGGTGCAAAAATCGAACACTGGAAAATGTCTTACTACTGTCGCGGGCCTAAGTTTAGAAGCAGGTATAGACACCTCACTTGCCACTCCGTGCCACGTAGTTGATCTACCAGAGTTGTGTAAAGGAAAACTTAGTCTAGAGCATAACTTCAAATTACTGTCTTTCAACATAAGAAGCATGCAAAAAAACTTTGATCAATTTTATGTAACCTTAGAACGTTTTAATATTATTTTCGACATCATTATCCTCACAGAATGCCATCTCACCGAAATCTCACTCATCAGGTCAATACAGGGATATTCTGCATTCAACACCTACAAGTATATTAATAAGGCAGGTGGCGTAGTTGTATTTGTCCGTGATATCTGGGCAGTAGATGTACTTGAACCGGACATAGTTGATGCCAACAGTTTGCTCATAGATTTCCCGTCGTCGTCGTTCACAGTACTAGCGGTATACAGGTCACCCTCAGTCTCCGACAAAACACATTTTATAAAATCGTTAGATAATCTTTTGAAATCACGCACAACCACTAATTTAATAATCGCTGGCGATATAAATATTAACCTCTTGGATGAAACTGATACCCCTGACTACACTTCATTATTGGCAGAATCGGGCCTCAGGCCGGTAATAACTAAGGCTACTAGAGGGCGGTCATGTCTGGACCACATATTCATAGGAACTACACTAGATGCTTCGGGAATTATCTGCAGAACCTCAGTAACGGACCACAGCCTTACGTTGGGAGGCTTTAAATATGATATAAAAAAGAAAAAATGCAACAGAACATATACCAAAACGGACACAAATGCAGTAGCGGGAGAACTAAATGGGGTGGACTGGGCGGATGTTCTGAATTGTGATGATGCCTCGTCGGGTGCTAGGATCTTCTCGGAGACTCTTACACGAGTAATCAACGCCCACTCTAAAACCATAACCCTCAGCCGTAGAAAGTGCATACTGAAGCCCTGGATCACACCAGGTCTCATCCGCTGCATGAAGCACAGGGATATGCTGCATATGAGTACTCGTAAAGAGCCTAAAAATGAGGTACTAAAAATATCTTATAACAGGTATAAAAATTATTGCAACGATCTTTTAAAAAGATTAAAAAGCCAATACAATAATTCCAAGTTAGTTGAAAGTAGTCATAACCCTCAAAAGATGTGGAAAGTTATTAAGAATATTTGCGAACTGAATAAAAAATCAGAAGGTTCCACCGACCTACTTAAGGCCAAAAATACATTACAAGAATCCCTAAACCACTGCAACGAATATTTCTCCAACATAGGCCAAAAGTTAGCAAATACAACCATGGATAAGCTCAAAGTCGATCAGTATACCTTGAGAGAGAAAATCAAACCCTCTGCCATGTCTAGTGCTGACTCGCTTTTTCTACGACCAACAGATGCGATCGAAGTAAACAAAATAATAAGTCAACTTAAAATCGATGGTGCGCCGGGATTAGATGGCATCAATAGCAAGCTGTTGAAATCAATCGCAAAGCCCCTACTTTTACCGCTAGTACACATTTTTAACATCAGCCTTTCAACTGGCCTCTTTCCTCAATGCTGGAAAGGAGCTGCAGTTGTTCCAATACATAAAGGCGGGGAGAAATCCGAGCCCGCAAACTACAGACCGATTTCGTTGCTAAGCACTCTTTCCAAAACTTTAGAGAAAATTTTAGTGTTCGTCTCGTTGGCTACTTAGAGTCACATAAGCTTCTCTCAGACAGTCAATTCGGCTTCCGTCAGGGAAGATCCACGGAGGACGCCGTCACTGCACTGCTCAAAGTTGTTGGCGAAGAGATGGACAAGAACAGAGCATCTATAGGCGTCTTCTTGGACCTGGCGAAGGCTTTTGACACCGTCTCCCCACTGATACTACTAGCGAAACTAGAAATCATTGGCATCCGTGGCAAGGCGCTTGACTGGTTTGAGAGCTATCTCTTGAATAGATCACAGCACGTGAAAATAGGTAAAAACATCAGTTCTCAGGAGCCAATTCATTTTGGAGTGCCCCAGGGCAGTATCCTCGGCCCAACCCTCTTTATCGTTTACATTAACGACATATGGAACGCGGTGGAAAAGGGAAACAATGTCAAGGTGTTCTGTTATGCCGACGATACTGCCTTGGTGATTAGCCAGGACAATTGGGATCAGGCAAAAACTCTCACAGAGTCGTGTATGTCACTGGTAGGAGCATGGCTTGATGAAAACCTTCTGACGCTTAATGTGGATAAGACAAAATTCGTCTGCTTCCACAAAACAGCGGCGTCCCAACCACCTACCCACTTCAACGAACTGCAGATGCACACATGCCACTCTAAAGATAGTCCCTGTGGCTGTCCTGTAATCACCAAAACTGATAAAATAAAATATCTGGGTCTCACGCTCGACAAAAAACTTACGTTCCGATCCCATATTAACATCGTGGAGGGACGTGTCAGAAGGCTCATACCTGTTATAAAGCTTCTTAGGCGGGGTGCTGCTAAGGAGGTGCTAAAACTAGTATACACATCCCTGGGCCAATCTCTCCTGCTATACTGCATCACAGCCTGGGGCAGCGCAGCAAAAACTGCTATGATCACACTGGAAAGGGCTCAGCGGTCTATACTCAAAGCCTTTCATTTATCCCACTGCAGAGGTCTTACGAGAATGCCAAGTACTGTCCGTTAGACAACTGTATATTCTAAGAACAGCCTTGTACAAACATAAGTTAATTATAAACTCGGACGAATACAGCTCAATGATGGCTAGGAGAGTATACAAAGTGACAACGCCCACTGTCCGTACGGCATTTGCTCAGAGATTCAGTTCCTTCACCTTCCCCTTTAGATTTCTGTGCAATAATGAATACGAATGAATTAATGAATGAATAAACTTAATTAGCTGACAAGATTTTGGTGAATAATACTTCCCAATATTATGAACAACTTTCCCAGAGGACCACATTTTTTTCGTCTGCAACCTCAGGCAGACGAAAAAAATGTATGGTCTCCCATAGTAACCAGCTGGTCGGGTCAATGTACTGAGGATCAAAAAAACACATTTGCGGCCATAGGCACTTTGGGAATGTGTTTAACATGATAGGTACTATCATTTCTCAAACATTTGATCAGCATATTAAAAGCAAACTTGTTTAACACCAAAAGAATGTGCAAAGGTGAGCTTATTTGTGTATTCTCTCTAAAAAAGTCACCGTTTCCCCTTAACCGCTCAAACCCTCAGGTTGTTTTGAGGCATCGCAATTTTGAACTTTATGCCATGATAATAAAATTCAAGTTCTATGACGGGGAAATAGCATCATATGAAGCCAGGGGCCTTATGCCATGAAAATAAAATTCAAGTTCTATAACGGGGAATTAGCATCATATGATGCCAGGGGCCTTAAGGGGTTGATAATGCCCCCGTCTTCAGTTACTTGAACGAGCATTAAACGTAACTTGACATAAATAAGGAGCGGCCTCGAGACGTCGCTCTTGGCGATATTGTGCGGGGTTGGTTTTAACTGGGAGATAGTAACAATGGAGGGGCCTTAATAATAATAACGACCTGCGGCAGCCACATGACGACAAACATGCGTCGAGCGCGTGGCTGCGGCGAGGGGAGTTATTCACAGAGGCTGCAGCTTTATCCTATCGATTTAGGGCCAATTAGTAGCCACCAGGAACTACCAGAAACACAAAATCCGCATACCCAACCAATCCACGGATTATGCTTTAGAAGCTCCGAAACCAACCAAAGCGTCACCATTTCCTGCTTATCGCTAGCTCAAACAAACCAGAAACATAGACATGACCCAGTTGTCGCCATTAACTACCAAAATTATCAATAAAAAATGCTTGCTACAAATGCCTTCATCCATAATGAATTTATTTATATAGTTAAAATTTGCCTATTAATGTCCCTACTGAGGAACACACAATTGAGCCATATTCGACCACGTTGGCTTATCGCGGACTGGTGAAATGGAGAATGGCGTCAGGCAAGTGGCCAACCCGACTGTCAGAAGTTTCAAGCTGCCCTTTACCCTAGGATAGGCCTTAGTTTCCGATTAACATAAACACCGGCAGTAAATCTAGATGTTTTGTACGCCAAGGAGGAAAGCAGCGATAAAAAATTAAGATTGGCCGTTCTAGCATTTTGTCCTGCATAGGTTTGCTATAAGATATTTTCATTAACAGAAACTCGCTTTTGTGATGCAATTTTCATAAAACTGAAGCATTTATTCATGTGCAACAAAGATTTTGAATTAATTTTCAAGTTTAATAATTGCGGCAAGCATATTGGTAGCCCACAGTTTTAGATTCCGTAAGGCCCAGGCCCCATCACTGCGTTGCGGCGTCGCATCGCAAAAATCTGTGACATATCCTATGCGTATCCTACCGAGGTGATGTGATGGCCTGGTCCTTAGCCTTCTCCATGTATACTACTTCTGTATTAATAATATTTCACGAATACATCATATTAGTGACATAATATTCCCCCGTGATAAATGGATATTATCAATACCATTCAGTAACCTACATAGTTTATAGAAACAAACGTCTGATTCAGTAGGTTTTGGTCACTGATATTGTTTGGAGACCTGAAAATAATCAAATCACAGTTGGTTAGAGAAAACTTAAGGGTATAAGAAAAAGGTCTAGTAACGCTTATACGTATGTTATATTTGAAGGGGTTGTTAGGGACTTAATTCTGATCGATTTCATCAGGAAACCGTTTTTATCAGAGCAACTTTAATTTCCACTCTTCCAAAGAAAGATGCTCTGTCTATCAAATCGGTTTCATAGTGAAATTTGTTTGCAACAACGTCTCCAACAACCCTCTATAAACGAATACACATTTGTGTTACATTCTGTATATTACAACTGGAGGAAGAGGAAGAGGAACGGATCCGGAATACTGTTAGGCGCAAGTAAAGTTGAACTTGAAAAGAGCAGTTCCTGCAACAAAACCGGTTCTTCACGTATCGACCTGATCGTTCCTGAGGGCCAAGCTGGGAGGATGTCGGGAGAGGGATGTAGATGCTGGGCAAGTCTGCGTTTCTGAACTGTGTCCCAGGAGAGACAGTGCTTGTGGAGACGTCACTTCACCCGTGCCAGGCACGGAAACCAACACGGAGAGCCACATGTGGCTCCCGAAATGCACAGCGAACTCCACAGAAATCAGCTGTGAGTAATAGAATAAAGATAAACTTCTTAAGTCGTGATATGGAAATCGAAAAAAAAATGACAATGAGTGGTGACAAACCAATGGGAATAAGTGGTGGCAAATTTTACCAAACCATGAGATATTGATTTTAGACTATGTAACAAAAAAAAAAAATAGTATGACATGTATATCCGGAGCTTCAGAAAGCGTCGGAGCTTCAGGAATACACCAGCAAGTTTCCTCCCTCTGCTCTGCAATCCGGGCAAAAGGTCGCCGACTCTTCTCGTAAACCGGCTGTGCCTATGCCTGTGGCTGGGGTTGCGGTTGCGGCAGCGGCAGCAGGTTCTACGGCGCCCTCGGCAAGCAAGCAGCGAGAACCCAGCGCTAGGCGTGCCACTGCCGGCCAGACGAAGGCAGGTACCAAAAAGTAGTTGTATCCCATCGTGTGCAGCGCAATATACGTCGCGTGATTTGGTCGGGTTATTTTCTGTTATAAATTAATGTAATTTTACGTGAAGGGTAGACTGAATTAGATTAGATAATGTAAATGATTCACTTTTTATTTTTAGGTCACGCAGTCTTTCATTTGACAAGCTTAGTGTGGTCTGTGTACTTGAAGTTTTTTTTTTTTATTATTATTATTTATTGTACGGCCAGACAGACAGCCGAACGGAACGGACGGGCAACCGGACGGTGCGAACGGATCTTGTATGTTCGTATTTGGATTCACTTTGCTGTTTCTTCATTTCTTTTTTGTTTGTGCTGCCCACCCACGTCTCATCTATTATTTGTTATCTTGTATAATGTATTTCCTTCCATATGTACTATACTTTTGTAAACCCAGGGTTTGGCTGGGTTCGGGCCTTTCTGTTTTTTTGGATTTGACTTTTTTATTTTTTTTTGTGTTTTTAGTAGGTTTTATTGTATTTATTTTATTATATATCTATTTATTATAATATAATTACTGATATGGATACCTTCTTATTTAGTGATAGTTACTTCTCCTACTCCGAAAGTGAAGCTTCCGATAGCGTAGGAAGTGGATTGTCGTCCACGGACGACTTTTTGCCTATTGCCCTTAAACGTGTGTTTTCCAACCTCAGTAGGAACTTCAACGTCGTTCACATAAATGCTCAGAGCATTAATTCCAGTCATGTCGACCTTCTCGACTCCTTCAGCGATCAGAGCATTCATGGTATTCTGATCTCCGAATCATTTCTCAAACCCTCTCTTCCTTCTACCTTGTATGCTCTGCCGGGGTACAGGCTCTATCGGAATGATAGGACGGGCAAGGCTGGTGGCGGTGTTGCTATTTATCTTCGTTCCGACATTTCTTGCAAAGTCATCAGCCACTCACCTAGTCTGTACTCTGGATCCGCTGAACACCTCCATCACACTAAGGTCCTTCTGGGTGTCTTCTATAGCCCCTCTCTCCTCATCGACTACTTTGACTCTTTTGAAAGCATCCTTAATGATCTATCTCCCCTATACAGTGACACACTTATCCTAGGTGATTTCAATACCTGTTTACTTAAAAATGATGTTCGCTCTGCCAAACTCCAGTCTATCGTAAGCTCCCTAAATTTAAATATTCTTCCCCTGAGTGCAACTCACTTCCAGCCCCACTGCACCCCCTCTCTCTGGGATCTTATGATTGTTTCTAACATATCCAAGGTTGCAACGCATGGCCAACTTAACGCCCCCTTCTCCTTTCATGATCTGATTTATCTCTCGTTCGAGTTAAGGCCTCCCAAGCGCGCAGGGAAATTTCTGGATATTCGCAGTTTCAAGGGCATGGATCTCAGCTCCCTTGAGTCTGATGCCGCCTCTATAGACTGGTCCCCTGTCGTCTGTAGTGAGCCCGTTGATGAAAAAGTCCAGCATTTCCAATCGATTGTCCTGAGTTTGTTCGACAAACATGCTCCTGTCAAAAAGGTTAGGGTCAAACATCTCCCTGCGCCCTGGCTTACTGACACCATCAAGGGTCTGATGGCCCAGAGAAACCGTGCCAAATGTAGATATAAGAAGGATCCGACGGACGATAATCTCCTTATATACAAACGTCTCCGTAATCGTTGCACCCGTCTTTGTCGAGATGCCAAACGCCGCCATATCTACGAGAGTATTGAGAGTTACACTCCTGCATAGGTTTGGAAGTTCCTGAAGACCCTCGGTGTTGGTAAGTCCCAGGACGCAGTAACCGGTAGTGTCGACCTCAACGGTCTCAACAAATTCTTTGCTGTCTCCCCTGTCGTGATGGACCCCCCTGTCAAGGATGCTACCATTCGTTACTTGCGCACCAGAAAGACATCCAGTAGCTTAACTTTCAACCTCAGGTCTGTCGGAGTTGGCGCAGTAAAGAAGGCTTTTCTAGCAATATCGTCAAAGGCTATAGGTGATGACAAGATCTGCTTTCAGATGCTTTTCAGTGTACTTGATCATTTGTTACAACCCATAACGCATATAATCAATGCGTCGCTGAGCGAGTACTGCTTCCCGAGCCAGTGGAAAAGAGCATTAGTGTTACCCCTACCTAAAACGTCTAACCCGTCCTCCTTCAAAGAGTTCCGTCTCATTTCCATCCTGCCAATCCTTTCCAAAATCCTTGAATCAATTGCCCACACCCAGCTGTCCTCGTACCTTTCCTCCATGAATTTACTGAACCCTTTTCAGTCTGGTTTTAGACCGGGGCATAGCACCACCACAGCACTACTCAAGGTAACTGACGATATCCAACTGGCAATGGATAAGAAGCAGCTGACAGTCCTGACTCTCCTAGACTTTAGCAGCGCCTTCAACTGCGTCGACTTCGATATACTTGTTGAAATCTTAAAATCGCTTAACATCTCTTCACACTCGGCTCGCTGGTTTGACTCTTACTTGAGAGACCGCCAAAATCAAAAATCAAAATCAAAAATCATTTATTTCCATAGGATGTTGTTACATCACTTAGATCCGTCCTTACATTTTTTTGGGTGAGTTCACTAACACAATGGCGGAATCTGTGGAGAAGAGCTCACCGAAGAAACTCCACAGTCGTCGCATCTTTTGCGTTTCCTTTTTTAAATAAAATATTGTCAAATTACAAAATTAATGCTAATTATATATCGAAACAGCCTGTTACTCAAACAATCTATTCCCATGGACATCTGTCCTCTAAATAATCAGATATCCTATAGTAACCTTTTTTATACAATTTCTGTTTTATTATTATTTTAAACTTGTCTAAAGGTAAGTTTTTAATATCTGTAGGGACCTTATTGTAATAGCGTATACAATTGCCTTTAAAAGAATTACTAATTTTATGTAGTCGGCTTACATAAGCAACCAACTTGTCTTTATTTCTAGTATTAAAATTGTGTATATCACTGTACTTCTGAAAATTAGTTATATTTCTTTTTACATACACAAGATTGTCATAGATATATTGAGACACAAATGTCAGAATATTGATTTCTTTAAACTTTTCCCTCAGTGACACTCTAGGCCCTAATCTATAAATTGCACGAACAGCCCGTTTCTACAGAATAAATATACTATTAGCATTCGCAGCGTGACCCCACAATAAAATACCATAGGTCATTAGACTATGAAAGTAACTAAAGTAGACTAGTCTAGCGGTGTCTACGTCGGTAAGAGCTCTAATTTTTTTAACTGCGAACGCTGCCGAACTCAGTCTGTTCGACAATTTATTTATATGAGGATCCCATTGTAGTTTGGCGTCTAAAGTAATGCCCAAAAAGACAGTCGACTGCACAAGGTCCAATCTCTGTCCTTTTATAAATATGTCTGTAGTTACCGGGTTCACATTGGGTAACACGAATTTAATACATTTAGTTTTCTTTTCATTAAGTAATAAATTGTTAACAGTAAACCAGTTCACTATACTAGAGATAGCATTGTTTACCTCGTCATAATTTGATTGCTGTCTTTTAACTTTAAATATCAAAGAAGTATCATCGGCAAACAATACTAATCCATGTTTTGCTTTAACAAGGTAAGGTAAATCATTAATATATACTAAAAACAAGAAAGGACCAAGAATTGAACCTTGCGGTACGCCCATACCTATTGAAGACCCAGGTGATCTTTTCCCATTAACATCGACCATCTGAACCCTATCTGTTAGATATGACTCCAGAAGGCCAAGTGCCTGATCTTTTACACCGTAATGGCGTAACTTCCTGACAAGAGTGTCATGATGGACGCAAGTCGACTGACGGCGGCGCCTGTGTCAGTATCAGCTGTTCGGCCGGCTGCTCGGCGGGACACACGGTCGGCACGGAACAGTCCGCTGGAGCTTGTTTACAATCACAGATGTGATTGTCGGTCAAAGATATGAAAGTGTCATAATTATACTTACACGTCTCCAACAAACTATTCATAGCCGACACATGTTCCTTAATTTCGTATTGTGCTGACTCATATTTACGTGTAATAATTTGTAATGATGAGTTTAAAATATGCATATCTGACTGGAGTCGCCGTGTGTCACATTCGTACTTTTCTGTAGTTTTTTCCAAACATAATCTACAATCATCGATTTCCTTAATTAATTCGACACGTTCCTTGCTACAATTTACATTTTTACAAAATATTTTATTTCTATTAGCTAGTTTTTGTGTTTTTTTTATATAATTATTCAATTTAACATATTTCTTTAATTTATTTTTACTACAGCTCATAGTGGTTACTGATTGCGATCTATTAGGACTATCACACGTGAGATCACAAGCTGTTAGGTCAATAGTTGGTATGCCAGTTTGGCTCATGACCTCATTATACAAGGCCCTGGTTGTAGCACTGTCTCGCTGTTCCTCCCGCTCGCTGAAAACTTGAAGCTCGTGGTGTGCCTTTGCAAGCTGTTGTTCAAGTGATTTTATGTGTTGCAATGCTACGTGGTGGACATCATGACACTTGTAAAATGAGTCGACTTGGTGTTGTAGTTCATCTCTCTGGGCACTGAGATCCTGGCATTGGATGTCCAACTCACTGAGCTCTTCTTTTAGCGCCGAATTTTTCTTAATTTGCTTTCCTATCTCCTCTTCATCGCCAGCAGCGCATCAAGTCTGAAGAGGTCACTACAGAATGGTGCAAGCTCTCTACAGGTGTTCCGCAGGGTGGCATCCTTTCCCCTCTTCTCTTCTCAGTTTTCATCCATTCCATCTCGGATGTATTGTCTTCCTCGTATCATCTTTATGCAGATGACCTTCAAATTTATCGGCATTTTCCCCTGTGTGATCTGACTTCGACTGTTGAGGCTTTGAATGCTGACCTCGACAACATCAGGAAATGGTCTCTTTCGTATGGGCTATTAGTCAACCGGACAAGTCTCAGGTGATGATACTAGGTACACGGCACTTACTTGATTTGTTGCAGAATAAGTCCGTTGATCCCGTTCTATTTGACGGTACCATTGTCAAGTATAGCGAGAAAGCCAAAAATCTTGGCGTTGTTTATCCTGGTCGCCCCATGTTTGTGAGGTCAGCAGACGAGTCTTTGCATCCTTTCATTCTCTTCGGCGTTTGCAGTTCTTCCTGCCTAGGCAGACTAAAATCATGCTAGCTCAGACCCTTCTTCTGCCTTTAATAGACTACGCCGATGTTTGCTGGGCCATTGCGAACGAAGATCTACTGAACAAACTCGAGCGACTCCAAAATCTCGGGATTCGGTTTATTTTCGGACTTCGTAAGTACGACCACGTGTCCCAATATCGTAGGGAATTAGGCTGGCTCCCGATCCGACTTCGTCGTGATATGCACATTCTCTCCTTCCTCTTCAATATTTTGAGAAATCCGTGCTACCCTGCATATCTTCGTGAACGTTTTGAGTATCTTTTCTCAGGGGATAGACTTCGGAGATCTCAAACGGTGTCACTTTTGTCAATTCCTCAGCACAACACTGTTGCTTACGAGCACTCGTTTAGGTTAAGGGCAATACGTTTGTGGAATGCACTTCCTTGCGCTATAAGGGATTGCAAATCCTTGGTCACTTTCAAGAAAAAATTGAAACAGCATCTCCTCTCTTCCGAATAGTGGGTATCTCATAGTATTTATGTATATCTATTTATTTATTGTATTCTATTTATTTATTTTATAGTAATTACGTAGGGTGTATTGTGATTTATTTGATAGTATATTTATTTTATTTATTTCTTTTAACTCTTAATTGTACACTAGGACTACCTCTCTATATTTTATTTTTCTCTTTTCTTCACAGGTTAGCTGTAAGAAATTTCTTTTTAGAAATAAGCTCACCTTTGCATACTGTTTCTGTTATAATTTCCACTGTGTTTTCTGTGCAATAAAGGATTATTATTATATCCCGAAACTCAGTGTATGGTACACAGGTCTCATGCGTGGGTATTTTTGTTGTAAACTCGTATAATTCATTCATTTGTTCATCATCATCAGGCAACCTTTTTTCCACACATTGTGCAAAACCATTCACATCAACATAGGCTCATACAGCTGTACCACATCAAAGGCTAAATAATGTTAATTGAAACATATAAATATTTAACCATTATCGTTATTATCAATTATCTTAACCGTCATTACATCATAAACATGTAGATCCTACTTCGTTTATTATTTTCTATTATGTGTCAATTAATAAGGGCGAGCAAAACGAGACAATTACAAGACCACCGGACAAATCGTTTGGTACTTGATTTATGATGAAATTGTTAGGTATAGGTCTATTCACGTATGTTGATGTGAAAGAGAACGAAAACGAGACGTAGGTGACAGCGGAAATTTTAAAATATTCTTTCTATATTGTGTAGCGACAGCAAACTCTACACAAAAATGCGTAGGTAATAACTTCGAAAGTGGATGAGGATGAGAGGTGACAAACCAATGGCTTAAAGTTGTCCCTATTTTTTTTGGCCTTCAACCAAACTTCTCAAACTACTGGAAGAAGTCCACATATTAATTGGGACCTAATAGGACTATCTGAAGTAAGGACGCAGGGTGATGACCTAACGCGCCTGGCATCTGGACATCTGTTATACCACAAAGGCCACGATGACTCTACATATGGCGGTGTCAGCTTTTTGATTCACAAAAGACTCTACGCAGCAGTCCAAAACATAACGAGTGTGTCTACAAGAGCATGTTATGTTGCTGAGTAAGAGATATACTATTAACGTCTTACAAGTTTATGCCCCTACATCAGTACATTATGCCCCTACATCAGTACACTGCCCGGTATCTGAGGTCGAGCCTAACACCGCTCCCTTCGAGATTACCACCAGAGAGGTCACCTTCATCACATCTGACACAGGTAACACACCACCGGTGGAGTTGGAGGCTGAAAATGTAGGTTTACAGTCAGACCTCCAAGAAGCCCGAATAGAAATCCAGCATCTACGTGACCTCCTGTCAAACCAACTCCAATGTTATGCCAAAGAACAGAGTGAGTTAGTCGAACTCAGAGCTGCAACATCTGAGCCACTACAACTACAACGCCTGAACGCGGAATTGGTAGGCATTCTAATTGAGGACTAGGAGGATGAGACCAGCAAGGAGGATGACACCAGCAAGAAGGATGAGCCCACATCACAAACTCTGGTCTTGACCCCCCTCAACGTGAGTGTTGCAACGTCCACTGCTGTCCCGACCAAGAAACAGCGTCGCCGTCGTCGTCGAGGAGGCACCTCATAGCTCATCAGCGCGAGCGCCGCGCCGCTAAGTGACGCGCGTGTCGCGCTGCCTGCTGAGTCGTGTGTCATGCTGCACGCTGCCGCGAGGGCCGCGCCGCTCGCCGTTACACGCGTTGCACCGCTTGCTACCGAAAATCACGCGCCGCCCGCTGGCAAGTGCATCGCACCGCACTCCAACACGAGTGTCCCTCCACTCACCTCAAATCGTGCTCAGAGAAGAACAATAGCAAACAAAAGAATTGTAGTTTATTCAGATAAGATAGGTGTAGATTTTGGTATGTTTTTGCATTATGGCCTTAAGCAACAAGTGACAAATAATTGTTGTCTTAATAGTTCCTTTGAGGATATTATAAAAAAGATAGCTGTAGGGATTTTTGATGAACATACTACCATTGTTATTATGGTAGGAAACCACTCAAACACTAGTCGGAGTGCATTAGATACCGGTATAGAGGTACTGCTCAATTTATATAATAAGAAGAAGTGCAAGTTTATTCTATGTAACTTTCCTTATTGTTCTAATTTATCGGGGAAACAAAATAAAAGTGTACATAGAATGAACATGCATCTTTACAATATAACGTGTCATCATAGTAATGCTATTTTATATTTCGACATGAATAATTTTATTCATAACTTAACTTTGACTCTGGATACTATGTACCTGTCTCATAAAACAAACAAAAAACGAGTAGCTACATTGTTAGCGTATAATATATGCGACACAGTTGTAAATACTATAACGCAGTCGCCTTCAGTTTTAGTTAGTATTAGTACTAATAGTAGTGTTTTAAACTAGATAGTTCGACAAAAGAGGACCCCTCAAAACATAAGAAAAAATTACAAAATAAGCAGGGGTTTTCTGGCAATCAAATGAAAAATACTAGGACAAAGGGTAAGCCCCACTTAAATATTTCCCATCAAAACATGCATGGGCTACCCGGCAAAGAACTTGTATCAGAATTATTTCTTAATCATTCAGACACCGATGTTATTTGTATTACAGAACACTGGTTAAAGGAAAATATGATGTCTTTTAACATAAATAATTACAAAATTGTCAGTTGTTACAATAGAAAGACTGCTGATAGAGGTGGTTCTTTAATCTTAGTAAAAAATAATAATAAGGTGAAACAACGGAAAAATATTCTTGCACTTACTGTAGAAAGACAAATAGAGGTATCCTGTGTTGAGTTGGATAGCCATATTATTGTTTGTGTCTACAGGCCTCCGAGAAATGAAAAATGAAATGAAATATTTAAATGTTCGAGAAAATTATGGAGGATGCCCTCATTTAACTTTGTAATAGCAGAAAAAAGTTAATTATTTGTGGCGATTTTAATGTAGATTTGCTTGTAGATACAACATTGAAACAACGATTAATAACTCCGTCCAAATCATTAATTTTATGTCATATATTTCTAGAGCCGACTAGAATTACACTTACCAGCCAAACTTGCTTAGATAACGTTTTTTGTGACTGTGCATTTACAAGTAAAAATGTAATTAACTGATTATCCTCCGATCACAGTGGTTAAACAGTCTCATTCCCAATTGCCAGTAAAAATAGGACCGATCCATCATTTTATAGGCCTATTAAATCCCATAGACGTATATGAAAAAGTTAGATATAAATTTGCCAGTACCGGATTTTGATGAACAGAACCCTAACAAAATCTACTCAGACTTCTTCAACATTATTCAGACAGAATTCAATAAAGTTTTTAAATTAAAGAAAGTCAGTGACTACAACGGTGAATCTAAATTTAATGACTGGGCAACGTTTGGAATTCGTAAAAGTAGAGTTATCTTATATGACCTTTATGAACCTATAACTTTGATCGAAAATTTCATGACTATGTTAAAAAATATTCCAAAACTTTCAAGTTGGTTTGTAGAACTGCAAAAACTTTACACATTAATAGAAAAATTCAAAATTCAAATAATAGAATGAAAACAGTTTGGCAAATAATAAACCGCGAAACTGGCAAAGTTATACCAAGGGACAATGATTTCTGCCTAAAGATAGGTGATGATGTTGTTAAATCCAGCGCTGATGTTGCTCGAGCTTTTGAAACATTCTATACCAATTTACCCTTACTCACAACAGACCGTTTAAATTCATATCCATATGAAGCGGAGACTTCATTAAAAAATAACACTAGCGTCAGTAATGTATATTTAAAATTTCGACATGTGTATCCCCAGGATATTGTCTAAACGTTTAAATTATTTAACTTGAAAAATACGGAAGACCTGTGGGGTATATCAGTCAAAGTCATTGGTTCAGTAATTCTAGTTATAGCCCCACACTTAGCTTATATATTCAATAAATGTGTTGACGATGGGGCTTTCCCAGACCTCATGAAACACAGTAAACTGATACCTCTGTTGAAGTCGGGAGTTATCTCACCCTTATGGGTGATCCTTAAAATTTCAGACCAATATCTGTTCTTCCAACACTAAGTAAAATATTTGAAAAGATTATACTCAATCAAATGCTCTCACACTTCAACCGTACAAAACAACTCCACGCCAAACAATATGGTTTCACTAGGGGTAAATCGACTACGGATGCAGGTATTACCCTTATATCTCATATTTATTCTGCATGGGAGGCCGCACAGGGTGCTATCGGAGTTTTTGATTGTGTTGATCATAATACGCTATTAATTAAATTAAATCATTACGGAGTTAGAAATAAAGCGTTGGATCTACTAAGATCATACCTAAGCAATAGAATTCAAAAGGCAGAAGTAAACGTCGTTAAATCTGATGGATCGGGTGTAAAAATTGGCGTTCCACAAGATTCCATATTAGGCCCTTTCTTATTCCTGGTAAATATTAACGATCTGCCTTTCATGGTGGAGAAATTAACTGACATATTGTTGTTTGCTGATGATACTTCAATGGTCTTCAAAATTGAAAGACAAAAAGGAGATTTTGATCATGTTAATGGTGTATTGTCTTTAACCTTGAATTGGTTCACAGTTAATAATTTATTGTTAAACTCTATTAAAACCAAGTGTATCAAATTCTCACTTCCAAATGTCAGGCAAGTTGAGACCAGTTTAGAGTTAGACAACGGCACGTTAGAATAAGTAAATGATGCGAAGTTTCTTGGAATAACCATTGATAGCAAATTGCAGTGGGGTCCCCACATAGATACATTGGCTGGTAAATTAAGTTCTGCGGCTTACGCTATCAGGAACATCAGACAGAGCACGGATGTGGCTACATCTAGGCTAGTATATTTTAGTTACTTTCATAGTGTCATGTCCTATGGTATCTTGTTGTGGGGGAAAGCAGCGGATTTTCAAACTATTTTTATTTTACAGAAAAGAGCTATTCGCGCAATTTATAATTTAAAACGAACAGACTCTTTAAGAGAGCTTTTTAAAGAAATTGACATACTAACTGTAGCTAGTCAATTTATTTTCGAAAATATAATGTATGTACGCAAGAACCTTACAACATTTACCAAACTTAGCGATAGCTGCAATGTTAACCTAAGAAATAATCACAGACTGTGTGCGCCCCGATTTAGACTCGCGAAGGTTAGCAATTCTTTCAAGGGTCAGTGCATTCTCTACTATAATAAGATACCTCTGGAGATTTTTAAATTGCCATTTGAGCAATTTTAAAAGCATGTTAAAGCGACTTTGTCGAAAAAGGGATATTACAATGTGCGAGATTACTTAAATGACAGGACTGTATGGGGTTAATCTAGTTCAACACAGACCTCGCTGTTAATAATTTAGTAATTATTTATTATTGCCTGCTTATTAAATAATAAAAAAACATAATTGTATTAGTCAAGCACAACCTATTTTTAAGAGAGATCTAAAAATCAATCTGTGGGTGTTTCTACGCCCTTCTTCTCCCATTGTGGTCCAATGTAGAGAAGTGGCAAAAAATGACGTTTGCTAAGTATATGTAAATATCTACAGTAATAAAGTACTTTGACTTTATGCCCCTACATCAGTACATAAAGAAGAAGAAATAGAACTCTTCTACGAGGAAATAGAGCGAGCGTGTCGTGAGAACCTATTCTATTTCACGGTAGTGATGGGTGGTTTTAACGCCAAAATAGGACCCCTTGCCAAACGAAAAACGCCAGTTGGACAATTCGGGATAGATAGTCGAAATCCACGACGGCAAACCATAGTTCATTTTCTCGAGCAACATAATTTATACGCTATGTAAATGACGGTAGGACGAAAAATGAAATTGACTACATACGTAGATCGTGAAAATCGAATGTAACAGATGTTTCTGTTTAAGAACGCTTCAAAACCAGTAGCGAATACCGCTTAGTGAGAGCCACATTCAGGTATAACCTGCCCAAAGAAAATGCAAAGCTGTTAACGTCAACTAGCCCACAATATGACCCAAACAGCTACAAATTCTCGCAAAAGGAGTTGAAACTTGAACTGAAGAACTCTTTCGTTGGGTTAATGGAAGAGAACCAGGACGTTGACTCTCTAAACCCTGTACTGTGTAATACCCTAAAGTATATCACCATGAAGCACATGGGGATGGGGGGGGGGGGGGGGTAAGACCACCTAAAGAGGCAAAACTGACGCCCGACACGCTGTCTCTATTATTTCGAAGAAGAGAAATGAAAAACAGCTCCACATTAGACCTGAGAGAGCTGAACACCATTCATAAGGCAATTAAAAAGGCAATCCGCAAAGACGGAAAGGCTTATAATACCAGCTGAACAAAAACAAAATGGAGATAAACAAGCTCACGGATACAGCCGAAAATATTGTGACGGATCGGGAGAAAATTATAAAGATAGTTGAGGAGTTTTACGGGAACTTGTATGCTTCCAAAGCACCGCCACGAGACTCACCTGATTAAGCGGACCCTAGAGCAGTACCTGTGGAGCGCTGCAACTATAGTGATCTTGCTCCAACAACTTCAGATCAAGTACTCCCTAGGTAATATGAAAAATGCACAGCATCTGGCGAGGACGCAGTGCATATTGACATGCTGCAGGCTGGTGGATAGCCAATCCTTAATTTCTCGTAAAACCCTTGAACACCGTTCTCGCTCAGGGTGTTTCACCCGGTTCTTGGAAGAACGCAATTATACCGATTCTTCACAAAATGGGGGACAAGACGAATCTGTCCAATTACCGCCCCATAAGCCTGCTCTCCTGTGCCACCGTCTTACTACCACCCTCGACGAATACCAACCTGTCAAACAAGCTGGCTTCTGTAGCGGATAATCGACAATGAACCACTTCCATGCGGTCAAGCAGCTGATGAAAACATACAAAGAATACAACTAGCCCTGTGCCTTGTCTTTGTTGATTATGGGAAGGCATTTGACAACGAAGAGCACTGGGCCGTGTTTTACTCTCTAAATTGCTGCGGAATTGACATGCGATGCGTGGATATCCTCCGGAAGCTATACAGGTACGCGAAAATGCAGGTGCGCATGCATAGAAACTATGACTCTCTGGCTGTAGACCGGGCCGTCCTACAGGGGGACACTTTCTCGCCCAAAAAAGTCACCAACGTTCTGGAGAATATTATGAAGACGTTGGATTGGAGCGAGAGAGCTGTCAATAAACGGGGTGCGCTGTCGCATCTTAGGTTCGCGGATGATCTCATTCTCGTCACCGAATGCGTCTAGACCTCCAGCATATGCTGGCAGAACTTTGTGAAGCTTCCCAGAAAGTCAGTCTCAAGATGAACATGTCCAAGACCAAGATCATGACGGATCGCTCTTTAAATGTACCGAACATAATTGTTGGCAACGACACCGTACAGGTGGTCAGCGATTACGTCTATCTAGGACATCGTTTATCCTTTGACCGAGATGCAAAGATGAAGGACATCAACGCGTCGGCTTAGGGTGGGCTGCTTTCGAAGTCTAACTACCACAATGCCTGAAGGCTAAGGTAAATAACCAATGTGTTAAATTCCACGCCTTAACCGACAGGGCGTGGAATCTTGGTAGGGTTGTTTTTCACCAGAAGTACTTTGACGCCGTGGACCGGAATTCGAAAGCTCAATTCGAGGCAGGAACATGGGATGAGGAGCACAAGGGTGGGGGGAGAGGAGTCGAATCTTACTCTCGTCGTAGCCCGATGCTGTCGCTGTCGTGTTGCTTGCCGATACAAAGAGTCGCTGTCCGAATGCGACGAATTGATCCCCGAATCACTTTAACCTTTCACAACACGAAGCACTCACTCCGATGACGTGAATCTACTTATTTCCCGACGATTGATCCGTGCTTATTATAATTAACATTCCGACCAGGCCCGACACCTGTGTTAGACAAATATTACAAATAAAATACAGCCAAGGCCCGAATACCATGTGCCGACATTTTCTCCATGTGCAAAAAAGTAACCTCTAACTCGTCATCTCGTTTCTATACAAGTGACAGCTAGCTAGTTCCGTTCCGATCACTCGCGGTCCGAGTCGCGCAACAAAAAAAGGTGCGTTCCGAAGCATAAATATTAAACAGTCACCCGCCCGGACAGGCCCGAACCTGTCCCTAATCAATAGGAAGGCGAGAAAGTGTTGCGACCGCTCTCTTGAGGACCGAGTCCCCCACCTTGACTTCTCCTGATCGAGGCGTGCCATACCGACCCGTGTACAATTTGACGATCCGTCCTCGTCTCCATCTCAATGATGGCAGGTTCGCATCCTTAATCAGCACCAAATCACCGACTTGAGGGGGGCTCGTCCGGTCAGTCCACTTAAGGCGCTGCTGCAAAATGTGCAAGTACTCAAGGGACCACCGTTTCCAAAAATCTTGAGCCATCTGCTGCAACATTTGCCACCTAGTTAACCGACTTAACTTACTATCACCGAATGGGTATTCTGGCAGTGCGTTAAGGGGCTGACCTTTTTTTTTTATCAGGAAGTGACCCGGCGTCAACGCTTCCAAATCATTTGGATCCGAACTGAGCGGGCACAACGGACGCGAGTTCAGTATCATTTCAATTTTACAGAACAGCGTCGCAAGCTCTTTAAAGCGTAGAGAGGTCTCACCGATGATCCTCGTCAGGTGCGACTTAGCCGATTTAACCGCAGCCTCAAAAATTCCTCCCCAATGAGGATATCCCGGCGGACTGAAAACCCATTCAATCCCTCGTCGAGAGCAAGCCGTACCGATGGCGTCCTGGTTACCGTTCAGGAATTGAGTGACCTCCTGCAGATATCGCCTGGCTCCGACAAAATTTGTGCCGTTGTCCGAACGGATTAATGTCGGGAGGCCCCTTCGTGAGACGAACCGATCTAGACATGCGATAAATGCCTCTGTAGTGAGGTCACTGACCACCTCCAAGTGGACTGCCTTCGTGGCCAAGCACACGAAGACGCACAGGTATGCCTTCACTAATCTGGCGTTCCGTAGCTATGAAGACTTGACCATGAATGGTCCTGCGAAATCCGTTCCGACACCCGCAAAGGGCCGGATTTCGTTAACCGTATCCGAGGGCAAATCGCCCATCTGGGGCTGCATCGTAGCCGCCTTGGCCCGATAACAAGGCAGGCACCAAAATACGACGCTACGCACTAAGCGTCTTCCCGATAGAATCCAGAACTCGCGCTGGAGAAACGCCATCAAGGCGTGGCATCCGACATGCCCATTCCGAATGTGTCGATCCTGTATCAACAGTTCGACCTACTTCCCTTTCCTAGGGAGTAACAACGGGTGGCGAGCCGCATAAGGCAGGTTGGCATTCCGCAGCCGACCTCCTACCCTCAGCAATCCTTGAGGGTCAATAAACGGGTTGAGCCGAGCCACAGCTCCCTTCAGTTGGACGCGTCCGCGTCTCAGAATGTCCAATTCGGACTTAAAGTGCACCGTCTGCACGTTCCGTATTAATGCGAACAACGCATGGTTCCGTTCCCGTGGTGTCAGGACCTGTGTCCGCACCCGTTGCGCCTCAGAATTGCGACAATTCCGCGCAAATCGGAAGATCCAGGCGGTCACATTGACCAGCTTGTCGAGCGAGCTGTACCGTTCCAGCAGGCTGAACTCCTCTTCCGGCTCTGGTTGCGTCGTACAGACACCGACTGTCAAGGCGCCGTTCGCCGAAGTAACGCGTGGACTCATTGGCCAATCCGATTCGGCTTGAGTCAATCATTTTGGACCCCACCACAAGGGATGTCCAACCAACTCCGGAGCGTGACACCCACGAGACGCACAGTCTGCTGGGTTCATCTCCCCTGGAACATGTCTCCAGATTAAGGGAACCTCCGAATTCAAAATCTGCGAAACCCGATTCGCCACAAAAATCTCTAGCTTGTGAACTGAAGCCTTCAGCCAGCATAATACGATCTGGCTGTCCGTCCAAGCGTAGACCGTATCTTCTAACGCTATTGACCCACGAAGAACCGTCATCGTGTGGTTGAGCAGACGAGTCAGGAGAGCCGCTCCCGAAAGCTCTAATTTGGGAATGGTCAGGCGAGTGCGCAACGGCGCAACCTTGCTCTTGGCGATGACCAACCGCACATCAACCTCCCCCGAGGAGTCGACCGTACGCAGATATACCGCAGCTCCGTAGCCCTTCTCCGAGGCATCGCAAAACCCATGCAGGGTGGCGGTGTATCGTTTGGTGGGGACCAACCTCCGTGGCAGTGAAATCCGATTGATGCCAGGGAGGGTCGAAAAGAACGAGTCCCACTCTGAGCTCAATGACCCGCCGATCGGGTCGTCCCATTTCAGCTCAGCAGACCACAATTGCTGCATAAAACACTTGAGCTGAAATGTTACCGGGGTGATCCACCCGTTTGGATCAAATGTCCTAGCCACCGTTGAAAGGACGTTCCGTTTCGTCCAGACCTTCGGGGAGTCCAACTCGACCCGATACGAAAACATGTCTGACACCGGCTGGTACTGGACGCCTAATACCGACAGCATATTTGGGTTTTCCAAATTTTCAAAAATGTGGGGATCCTGCTGGTAGTCATCCGGAAGACCAGTCAGTAACTCTGGAGAGTTCGACATCCATTTCCGGAGCTCGTAACCTCCACCCCGTAAGAGCTCAACTAGCTCGTCCCGACGAGCGAGCGCCTCCTCTACGGAATCTGCACCGGTACAGATATCGTCCACGTAGAGATCCTGCTCCAGGATTGCTGCTCCTCTAGGGAAATTTAACCGTTCTCGATCCGCTAACTCCCGCAGAGTGCGAATCGCCAAATAAGGACTAACCGTAGCCCGTACGTGTTGGTGTTCAGCTCGTACACCCTGATGGGCTGATCTGGGCTCTCTCGCCACAGTATCAGCTGATACCGTCTATCGTCAGGGTGAATGACCGTCTGTCTAAACATCATCCGGATGTCAGCTACAAACACAACGTTTTGTCGACGGAACCGTGTGATAACATCCGCGATGTCATGGTTCAACTTCGGCCCTGAATGCAAACACTGGTTCAGGTTCATGCCGTTAGATGTTGATGCCGATCCATCGAACACTACCCGTATTTTGCCCTCCGGGGTCCTCAAGACCGCGTGATGGGGCAGGAAGCAGTGGTCTTCACGCTTCCAGTCGATACCCGAAACCGACATGTGGCCGAGCGACTCGTATTCCCGCATGAAGTCGACGTACTTCTGCCGGAAAATCCCGTCACGCTTCATGCGTCGTTCCATCGACAGAAGCCGCGTCTCGGCTGCATGGTGTGAACTGCCTAGCGGCGGGCGATCACTCCGAAATGGAAGACGTGTGAGAAATCGACCTGACCGAAGGCGACCAGTATTGTTCCGATAAAACTGTTCACACTCTTCTTCAACCGGGTCCAACCGGCGGACCGTAGGTGGTTCCTCCACCTCCCAAAACTTCTGTATCACCTCCGAGAGTACAGAACCGAATAAGGGACTACGAGTCGCTAGGCGTGGGGCAGCCGGCATGACCGGACCCATTACCGCATGGCCCAGTCTGGTGTTGACCGAAACCAGACCAGTCGCCTGCAACACGTGGACACCTGGCTCTAACAGGTATCCCAAGGCATCGACACCCAATAAAATGTCTACTGGGCCCGGAATATCCAACTCCGGGTCAGCCAGTGACAACCCAGCGACCAATTGTCGCACCGAGGGCGACAACCGTACGTGAGGGTGTGAGCCCATCACATTAGGCATGACTAATGCCGTGACCGTCAGATTCACCGATGAATCCACCCGTGACGAGAGAGTAATCCGACATACTCCCTTAACGGAACCGACTTCCGTGTTCCCAATTCCCCGAATGCAATGTGGATACTCCCTTACCGAAATGCCCAACCGTCTTACAAGGTTGCACGAGACTAAGCACCCCTGGGCCCCCGAGTCCAATAGTGCTCGTGCCACACATGATTTGCCGTCCGAACTCCACGCTATCACAGAGGCGGTAGGGAGCATGACCGTCTGTGGAGTGGCGGCACCCTGTAAGTGGGCGGCGTGTCCCTAGCGGGAACCTCCGCAGGATCCGAACCCGCTGAGACCTCCGTCGGCCTTGGAGTAACTCGGCTGCTGATACGCAACCGGCATATCAGACCGTATATACATCAAGGGGTCCCTTCCCGGATAATAGGCCCCTCGCTGTCCCGGTATCCGCCCATACCGGACGGTGTACGGTGTGCCCGGTGGCCACCGTGGATGGATGGGGGAGAGCGGATCCAACCTGGGGCGCTCTAGGAATGGGGGCGACATCCGACTGTTCGCCTCCCTGTTCGCCTCCCAGAGCGACGGGCAGGGTGGCGCAGAAGGTGGTGGACTCCCAGCCTTCGCGCTACTCATAGGTGCCATCTGACACCCGCCCGTAACACGCGGTGAGCCAGCGGCCCGAAGTCCTCGCTGACCGTGGACAGCGGCGACCGAACCCCGGCTATCCCGCATGTTACCCCCCGCGCTGCCCCTTTCCCCTCGGGGGGGGTCCCGTCCGCGGGTACCCCAGTCACCCCGTTGGTGACTCCCGTTGCCCGGAGGGGGGCTGGGTCCGGCCCTGGTTGGGCCCTGTGGCCGACCAACCTGAGTCCGGCCCTGGTGACCATCCGAAGGGCCTGACCGATTCAGGCACAACACTATGTGGTGCTTGCCACCACAGCACTCACAGGGGAACGCGCGCGAGCACTCGCTCAGCGTGTGCGGCCCCAAACAACCGAAACACAATCGGTGGCGGAAGACAATCTTCTTGCGGGCAGCTACCCCGAGCGCCTTAAATTTGGCGCAACTGGTCACGTCATGACCGGCATTGTCGCAGTGCACACAGCCGTCACCCGACGGCGCGGCATTCAAAACGCCAAATTGTTTCGACCTCCCTCCCCCCCGTGGGGGCGCGGGGCGCGGCCCCTCCCGCATCCGCGCGGGTCAGCACTGCACACTAGCCTCCGTGTCCAGTGTGTCACATCGCCTACATTCACCCTCCAAAAAATCCGTCAATTGGACGAGCGTGGGCAGTTCCGTGCTACTGCCCCCATGCAGCTGTTCAAACCGACTTTGAACAGCTGCAGGCAACCGTGACAAAACTATATACAAAACAATGTATGACCATTGGTCTACCGGAAGACCAAGGTTCTGAAGGGCCTTAGTGGCCACCAGCACAGGGTTGAGCACCTGTACTCGGATGGCAACATCCCGGGTTACTTTAGGGATGCTAAACAGCTTCCCCAGCTGCGCATCAACCAACCGCCGTTTGTGTTGGTAGCGGTCAAACAATATGGACCTGGCTATCTCATAATTACCCGCCGTGACCGTTAGGTGACCGACCAACTCCTTCGGTTCACCCCGCAGAGCCATCAATAGTTGGGCCAACTTGTAGGCGTTGTCCAGGTTGTCCCGTCCGTGGACCAAACTATCAAATAAATTAATGAATGCCGGCCACTCATCAATTACCCCACTGAAGGCCGGAATCTCCAGGTGTGGCAGCCGTCCAACAACACCCTTCGGGGGTGGGTCTCCGTTACCCTCCCCACGGTCATTCCTTCGCGACCGCTTAATTTTCTCCGCGCGACGCTCGATGTCACCCAAGCATTCCATCGCTTGGTCAGCATCCGCGCAGAGCTGTTTCACTGCAGCCACCGAGGCTTCATCCGTAAGCCCGAGAGCTTCAGCCTCCGCAGCCAGCCGACACACCTTCCCGACGCGTGTCATTGCGTCCTCCACACGCTTGAGCAGGACATCGTCCATGCCCGGTCGCTCCACATACTTATGAGTATGGGCGAGCCATCTCATTTCCTCCCGGACACCATGCCGCAGCACCGTTAAGGGCGAAGGTGCCATGTTGACCGATTTAATAGATTCTGGTCTTATACTTCACTACCGAACTGAGTATAGCCAGAGACCAGCACTTGCCCGTCAGCGCTGGGCACAGAAATTAAAACTAAGTTGTCAAAACTAAGGCAACCACTAAAACAATTAAATCCTAAAAAATATTTAATATGGTCGCCCTGTGGACATACACCTTATAACTATACACTCTAAATCAATTAGAGAATGCCACCATAAAGCACAATAAAAAATAACCCACAAAAATTTATTATAAAAACAATAAAAAATAAAATTTATTAAAAAATAATAAGTGGTGGGCTCCGAGACTATAAACCTAAACAATATAGCACCCTAAACCACACTGGATTCCGAAATCCAAGCTATTTTTAATATAATGTAAGTAGCCGTGAACCTTCTAGAAGTGGCCTTTCCGATATGACCTGCACTTCTATTGAGGTCAGCAAAATCAGCTTAATAACCCTTAAATAGCCTGACCCTGCTCTGCAAACCGAAATAACACTGCAATTGTTTAATTCCACGCCTCAACCGAATGTCCAATTCGGACTTAAAGTGCACCGTCTGCACGTTCCGTACCAATGCGAACAACGCATGGTTCCGTTCCCGTGGTATCAGGACCTGTGTCCGCACCCGTTGCGCCTCAGAATTCCGACAATTCCGCGCAAATCGGCAGATCCAGGCGGTCACATTGACCAGCTTGTCGAGCGAGCTGTACCGTTCCAGCAGGCTGAACTCCTCTTCCGGCTCTGGTTGCGTCGTACAGACACCGACTGTCAAGGCGCCGTTCGCCGAGGTAACGCATGGACTCATTGGCCAATCCGATTCGGCTTGAGTCAATCATTTTGGACCCCACCACAAGGGATGTCCAACCAACTCCGGAGCGTGACACCCACGAGACGCACAGTCTGCTGGGTTCATCTCCCCTGGAACATGTCTCCAGATTAAGGGAACCTCCGAATTCAAAATCTGCGAAACCCGATTCGCCACAAAAATCTCTAGCTTGTGAACTGAAGCCTTCAGCCAGCATAACACGATCTGGCTGTCCGTCCAAGCGTAGACCGTATCTTCTAACGCTATTGACCCACGAAGAACCGTCATCGTGTGGTTGAGCAGACGAGTCAGGAGAGCCGCTCCCGAAAGCTCTAATTTGGGAATGGTCAGGCGAGTGCGCAACGGCGCAACCTTGCTCTTGGCGATGACCAACCGCACATCAACCTCCCCCGAGGAGTCGACCGTACGCAGATATACCGCAGCTCCGTAGCCCTTCTCCGAGGCATCGCAAAACCCATGCAGGGTGGCGGTGTATCGTTTGGTGGGGACCAACCTCCGTGGCAGTGAAATCCGATTGATGCCAGGGAGGGTCGAAAAGAACGAGTCCCACTCTGAGCTCAATGACCCGCCGATCGGGTCGTCCCATTTCAGCTCAGCAGACCACAATTGCTGCATAAAACACTTGAGCTGAAATGTTACCGGGGTGATCCACCCGTTTGGATCAAATGTCCTAGCCACCGTTGAAAGGACGTTCCGTTTCGTCCAGACCTTCGGGGAGTCCAACTCGACCCGATACGAAAACATGTCTGACACCGGCTGGTACTGGACGCCTAATACCGACAGCATATTTGGGTTTTCCAAATTTTCAAAAATGTGGGGATCCTGCTGGTAGTCATCCGGAAGACCAGTCAGTAACTCTGGAGAGTTCGACATCCATTTCCGGAGCTCGTAACCTCCACCCCGTAAGAGCTCAACTAGCTCGTCCCGACGAGCGAGCGCCTCCTCTACGGAATCTGCACCGGTACAGATATCGTCCACGTAGAGATCCTGCTCCAGGATTGCTGCTCCTCTAGGGAAATTTAACCGTTCTCGATCCGCTAACTCCCGCAGAGTGCGAATCGCCAAATAAGGACTAACCGTAGCCCGTACGTGTTGGTGTTCAGCTCGTACACCCTGATGGGCTGATCTGGGCTCTCTCGCCACAGTATCAGCTGATACCGTCTATCGTCAGGGTGAATGACCGTCTGTCTAGACATCATCCGGATGTCAGCTACAAACACAACATTGTGTCGATGGAACCGTGTGATAACATCCGCGATGTCATGGTTCAACTTCGGCCCTGAATGCAAACACTGGTTCAGGTTCATGCCGTTAGATGTTGATGTCGATCCATCGAACACTACCCGTATTTTGCCCTCCGGGGTCCTCAAGACCGCGTGATGGGGCAGGAAGCAGTGGTCTTCACGCTTCCAGTCGATACCCGAAACCGACATGTGGCCGAGCGACTCGTATTCCCGCATGAAGTCGACGTACTTCTGCCGGAAAATCCCGTCACGCTTCATGCGTCGTTTCATCGACAGAAGCCGCGTCTCGGCTGCATGGTGTGAACTGCCCAGCGGTGGGCGATCACTCCGGAATGGAAGACGTGTGAGAAATTGACCTGACCGAAGGCGACCAGTATTGTTCCGATAAAACTGTTCACACTCTTCTTCAACCGGGTCCAACCGGCGGACCGTAGGTGGTTCCTCCACCTTCCAAAACTTCTGTATCACCTCCGAGAGTACAGAACCGAATAAGGGACTACGAGTCGCTAGGCGTGGGGCAGCCGGCATGACCGGACCCATTACCGCATGGCCCAGTCTGGTGTTGACCGAAACCAGACCAGTCGCCTGCAACACGTGGACACCTGGCACTAACAGGTATCCCAAGGCATCGACACCCAATAAAATGTCTACTGGGCCCGGAAAATCGAACTCCGGGTCAGCCAGTGACAACCCAGCGACCAACTGTCGCACCGAGGGCGACAACCGTACGTGAGGGTGTGAGCCCATCACATTAGGCATGACTAATGCCGTGACCGTCAGATTCACCGATGAATCCACCCGTGACCAGAGAGTAATCCGACATACTCCCTTAACGGAACCGACTTCCGTGTTCCCAATTCCCCGAATGGAATGTGGATACTCCCTTACCGAAATGCCCAACCGTCTTACAAGGTTGCACGAGACTAAGCACCCCTGGGCCCCCAAGTCCAATAGTGCTTGTGCCACATATGATTTGCCGTCCGAACTCCACGCTATCACAGAGGCGGTGGGGAGCATGACCGTCTGTGGAGTGGCGACACCCTGTAAGTGGGCGGCGTGTCCCTCCGCGGGATCCGAACCCGCTGGGACCCCTGTCGGCCGTGCTGTAACTCGGCTGCTGATATGCCGGTGGCATATCAGACCGTATGTACATCAGGGGGTCCCAACCCGCATAATAGGCCCCTCGCTGTCCTGGTATCCGACCATACCGGACGGTGTACGGTGTGCCCGATGGCCACCGTGGATGGAGGGGGGAGAGCAGATCCAACCTGGGGCGCTCTAGGAATGGGGGCGACATCCGACTATTCGCCTCCCTGTTCGCCTCCCAGAGCGACGGGCAGGGTGGCGCAGAAGGTGGTGGGCTCCCATCCTTCGCGCCACTCATAGGTGCCATCTGACACCCGCCCGTAACACGCGGTGAGCCAGCGGCCCGAAGTCCTCGCTGACCCTGGACAGCGGCGACCGAACCCCGGCTATCCCGCCTGTTACCCCCCGCGCTGCCCCCTACCCCTCGGGGGGGGTCTCGTCCGCGGGTACCCCAGTCACCCCGTTGGTGACTCCCGTTGCCCGGAGGGGGACTGGGTCCGGCCCTGGTTGGGCCCTGTGACCGACCAACCTGAGTCCGGCCCTGGTGACCGTCCGAAGGGCCTGACCGGTTCAGGCACAACACGATGTGGTGCTTGCCACCACAGCACTCACAGGGGAACGCGCGTGAGCACTCGCTCAGCGGGTGCGGCCCCAAACAACCGAAACACAATCGGTGACGGAAGACTACCTTCCTGCGGGCAGCTACCCCGAGCGCCTTAAAGTTAGCGCAACTGGTCACTTCATGACCGGCACTGTCGCAGTGCACATAGCCGTCACCCGACGGCGCGGCATTCAAAACGCCAAATTGTTTTGACCGCCCACCCCCCCGTGGGGGCGGGGGGCGCGGCCCCTCCCGCATCCGCGCGGGTTGGCGCTGCACACTGGCCTCCGTATCCAATGTGTCGCATCGCCTGCATTCACCCTCCAAAAAATCTGTTAATTGGACGAGCGTGGGCAGTTCCGAGCTACTGCCCCCATGCAGCTGTTCAAACCGACTTTGAACAGCTGCAGGCAACCGTGACAAAACCATATACAATACGATATATGACCATTGGTCTACCGGCAGACCAAGGTTCTGAAGGGCCTTAGTGGCCACCAGCACAGGGTTGAGCACCTGTACCCGGATGTCAACATCCCGGGTTACTCTTGGGATGCTAAACAGCTTCCCCAGCTGCGCATCAACCAACCGCCGTTTGTGTTGGTAGCGGTCAAACAATATGGACCGGGCAATCTCATAATTGCCCGCCGTGACCGTTAGGTGACCGACCAACTCCTTCAGTTCACCCCGCAGTGCCATCAATAGTTGGGCCAATTTGTAGGCGTTGTCCAGGTCGTCCCGACCGTGGACCAGACTATCGAATAAATTGATGAATGCCGGCCACTCATCAATTGCCCCACCGAAGGCCGGAATCTCCAGGTGTGGCAGCCGTCCAACAACATCCTTAGGGGGCGGGTCTCCGCTACCCTCCCCGCGGTCATTCCCTCGCGACCGCTTAATTTTCTCCGCGCGACGCTCGATGTCGCCCAAGCATTCCATCGCTTGGTCAGCATCCGCGCAGAGCTGCTTCACTGCAGCCACCGAGGCCTCATCCGTAAGCTCGAGGGCTTCAGCCTCCGCAGCCAGCCGACACACCTTCCCGACGCGCGTCATTGCGTCCTGCTCAAGCGTGTGGAGGACCACACGCTTGAGCAGGACATCGTCCATGTCAGGTCGCTCCACATACTTGTGAGTATGGGCGAGCCATCTCATCTCCTCACGGACACCATACCGCAGTACCGTCAAGGGCGAAGGTGCCATGGTTACCGATTCAATTATTTCTGGTCCTATGCTTCACTACCGAACTAAGCACAGCCAGAGACCAGCACTTGCCCGTCAGCGCTGGGCACAGAAATTAAAACTAAGTTTGCAAAACCAAGGCAACCACTAAAACAATTAAATCCTAAACAATATTTAATATGGTCGCCCTGTGGACATACACCTTATAAATATACACTCTAAATCAATTAGAGAATGCCACTATGAAGCACAATAAATAACACTCAAAATTTGTTATATAAACAATAAAAAATTAAATTTATTAAAAAAATAATAAGTGGTGGGCTCCGAGACTATAAACCTAAACAATATAGCACCCTAACCACACTTGATTCCGAAATCCAAGCTATTTTTAATACAATGTAGGTAGCCGGGAACCTTGTAGAAGTGGTCCCTCCGATATGACCCACACTTCTACTGAGGTCAGCAAAATCAGCTTAATACCCCTTAAATAGCCTGACCCTGCTCTGTAATCCGAAACAACACTACAATGCTATGGAACCCGACTGCAATGCTATAGTCCGACCGAATGACTGTTTCTTGGGCACACCGAGTAGTTTCCGACTACAATTTTATAATAATTGTTAAATTGACAATTATACTTTCACTAACCGAAAATGAACTTTAATAGTGGTATACCGACCACAGACTCACTCACAACTGATTGCCGGCCAATCTTAGATATTCTTTTCTCCCAACTACCATGTGGCAAAAAAACAACCCTACAACCGTCCGTGAAATATCCCACTAGGAAACCGCGCCTGCTACCAAAATGTTTAATTCCACGCCTCAACCGAACGGCGTGGAATCATGAGGGGCTGGGTTTTTGCCAGCACGGGAGAGAATCGTGAGTGGTACCTTACCTTGCCGTCGTAGACCGGAATTTGAAGGCTCGATTCGAGGCAGGAATACGGGATAGGAGCACAAGTTTGGGGGGAGAGGAACCGAATCTCACTCTTTTCGCAGCCCGACGCTGTCGCCGGGGTGTTGCTTGCCGACACGAGGAGTCCGAATACGAAGAATTGGTGACCGAACAACTTCAACTTTCACAACACGAATCACTGACGCGAATCTACTTATTTCTCGACGATTATGATGATTAACACTCCGACCAGGTCCGACACCTGTATTAGACAATTGTTACACTGAATTACATTCAAGGCCCTACGCCATGAGCAGACATGTTTTTTCTCACGACAAGAAAGTAACCTCTAATTTTTCAGCTCGTTTCGATACGAGAGACAGCTGCGGTTCCGTTTCCGCTAGTGATGTCCCGATTACTCGCGATCGATCCGCGCAACGAAAACCGGTGCGTTCCGAAGCATAAATATTAAACAGCAATACTATAGGATCCGACTACAATACTATAGTCCGACCGAATGGCTGTTCCTTATGCACACCGAGTAGTTTCCGACTACAAATTTATAATAATTGTTAACTAAATCGTCAAGTATACGTTCACTTACCGAAAATGAACCTAAATTGTGGTATACCGACCACACGACTCACTCACAAAATGGTTGCCGACCAATCTGAGGTATCCACCCTCTCCCAGCTACAATGTGGCAAAAAAACAACCCTACAACCGTCCGTGAATCGATTTCCCGCTAGGAAACCGCGCCTGCTACCAAAATTTTAAATTCCACGCCTTAACCGACAGGGCGTGGAATCTTGGTAGGGTTGTTTTTCACCAGGAGTACTGACCTTTGACGCCGTGGACCGGAATTCGAAAGCTCAATTCGAGGCAGGAACACGGGATGAGGAGCACAAGGGTGGGGGGAGAGGAGTCGAATCTTACTCTCGTCGTAGCCCGATGCTGTCGCCGTCGTGTTGCTTGCCGACACAAAGAGTCGCTGTCCGAATGCGACGAATTGATCCTCGAATCACTTTAACCTTTCACAACACGAAGCACTCACCCTGATGACGTGAATCTACTTATTTCCCGACGATTGTTCCGTGCTTATTATAATTAACATTCCGACCAGGCCCGACACCTGTGTTAGACAATTATTACAAATAAAATACAGCCAAGGCCCGAATGCCATGTGCCGACATTTTCTCCATGTGCAAAAAAGTAACCTTTAACTCGTCATCTCGTTTCTATACAAGTGACAGCTAGCTAGTTCCGTTCCGATTACTCGCGGTCCGAGTCACGCAACAAAAAAAGGTGCGTTCCGAAGCATAAATATTAAACACAATGTGTCTTGCCTATCCTCACCTATAGAGCCGAAGCCTGGACTAAGCTCGCCGTAAAAAAAACAACTTCAATATGGGAATAAGGTGACTTACTTTAATGACATAGGTACATGTTTTTCATGCATTGGAATTTTCGTTGTAAATTATTGTAATTAATTCGTTCATCAATCACTTTTTTTGCAATCAGTACATTGTGTGAAACCATTCACCTCTTCTTTCATATACTCCTGATTGATGAACGAATTACTGAAAAAAAAAAATACCCATGCATGAAACTAGGTTACCATGTGTGTGCATATCTTGTGTGTGATCTTTTTTACAATGACAAATTTACGAATTTCTAAAAGACGGACATGTTAATATACCTCAACAGACAACACACCATCACATAAGTACGTTCACCTTTTATAACGCTCTGCCCACTATTTGCCCACCAAATTTCAAATTTATGGCTAGGTAATAGAGTCCAAAACGAATGAAAAAATCTGCATGCTTATGCCTGGTAAAAACCACAATAGATAAAAGTTCTCTACTTTTCTCATAATTCCTACCCTGGTTCCATATTGCCTCACTCAGAAATCCTTATAAGCTTATATTTTTATTAAAAACTAGATACTCGTCGCGCGGCTCCGCATACGCGATTTTAGATTCTCATCACACCCATCAAGGGAACTGGCAGCTTGGAATTTCAGAGAGAAAAAGAAAAAAGAGAAAAAAAAATATTCAAACGAATTCAAGCCACCGATGCCAGTCGTTTCTAATAAAAAATCTAGATTATATTTCCATTTTTTTGGCTGATCCATTTGCGTTGGTCATTTTTGTTTTCTCCATAAGAACCTTCCTAAGACTTCAATGAAAGTAAAAAAGGTTCATCCAAATTAGACCAGTCTGTTCTCGAACTTCGCGCTTAAAAACACATCATGTTATTCATTCTTAGGGTTCCGTACCCGAAGGGTGCCAAACGGGACCCTACTGCTAAGCCTCCGCTGTCCGTCCGTCCGTCCGTCTGTGGCCAGGCTGTACCTCATGAACCGTGATAGTTAGACAGATGACATTTTCACAGATGATGTATTTATGTTGCCGCTATAACAACAAATATTAAAAAACACTATAAAGTAAATATTTAAGGGGGCTCCCATACAACAAAACGTTATTTTTTTCTCGACAACGGCAACATGTAGACGCTTGAAAAATTCTCTGAATATTGCTATATATTCACTTAAAAAATAAATAAATAAATTAAAATAAAACAAATATTTAAGACAACAGACGTATTTTTATACTCAACCGGCCAGTCCAACTCGCACTTGGCCGGTTTTTGTTAAATTCTCGTAGCCATCTAAGAAATGAAATATTGAATAAAATTTCATTAAACATTCAAAATATCAGACGTGTATTATGATGTGCATGCAAATCGGTCAAGAGCGAGTCGGACTCACACATTAAAGGTTCCCCCAGCAACATGTTGGCATCCAATATATCTTCATTTAGCGTTTGTTGTTGGTCGGGGTAACATCGTACAAGAAAAATGACAAAAACACGGCTCTTGTATGGGGACCCCCTTAAAGGTGATGGAATATTGACTTATGGACGACTGCCCCAGCGATGTAAAGGCATTGTATCTGGCAAAACATAATTATGAATAGCTGAATATATGTTTTGAATTGCACGATTCTGAAAATAAAATCGTAAAAGTCTGGGAGAAAAGATAGGTAGATAGCTAGATAAATTCATTTATTCAATAAACATAAAATAAAATAAATAGTATGGTATCCAGCATTGATGTACCAATCGATATTATCGTACTAACGGAATGCTGGACCTCCGATAACCGTGTACCACCAGAACTCGGCCAATACCATATGTTTTATAGTAAGATCACCCATAACCAGAACGACGGGGTCGTTGCTTATGTAAAAGAAGGTATAGATGTGGTACCAAGCGAACCAAAACTAGTAGAAGGCAATTGTATTCTGCTAAACCTGTCCGATGAGTACACAATATTGTGTTCCTATAGACCACACTGCTTCAGAAACTCCACCAACTACATGAATTCGCTTGGTGATATCTTGCAGGACGTAAAAACTAGGAATATTATCCTCACAGGCGATATAAACATAAACACACTACCCGACAATACCGAGGAATCAGCAAATAACTATATTAGCCTCGTAGACACCCATGGACTTAGTCAGGGAATAGATCGTCCAACAAGACAAAATACCTGTCTCGATCACTTCATGTTAAGATCACAACACAAATGCCACACACTAGTATATGAAGAGTTTACTGATCATTCCCCTATTCTTCTACACATAGACAAAACAAATATAACTAAAACTACACCAGTATACACAAAAGTTACGACGAATACAGACTGTCTCAGAAAAAGTCTTAGTGAAGAATCATGGAATGAATTCTACAAAAGTGAAGATGCTACCATGGCTGCTAATATGTTGATAACTCGCTTGCAGGATATAATAAGCAAAACTACTCGCATTACAAAATTGCCTAGCAAGAAAAGGCCTCTCAAACCATGGATAACTGTGGGATTGGTTAAATCTATGAGAAACAGAGACACTCTTCACAAGAAAGGTACACTCCTTCTCAGGTGTGGAAATTTCTCAGGACACTTGGTATTGGCAAGTCCCAGGCCCAGGACACGCATTCAGGTAATGTCGATCTCAACGCTCTTAATCAATTTCTCTCCGCACCGCCCGTTGTGATGGACTCTACCGTCAAGCAAGCCACTCTTCGGAGCCTGCGTTCTAGGTCACATCCCAACACCACTCCCTTCAACATGAGAAATGTCGGAGTTGACACAGTTAAAAGGGCATTGTTGGCGATTAGCTCCAAAGCAGTCGGACATGACAACATCTGCCTAAAAATGATCTTCACTATCCTAGATGACCTGCTTCCGCCCATAACGCACATTTTAAATTTTTCCCTTTCAAACTGCTCCTTCCCTACTGCTTGGAAACATGCACTAGTTATCCCTCTCCCTAAATCATCCAATCCCACCTGCTTCAAAGAATATCGCCCGATTTCCATCTTGCCGATCCTATCAAAAGTCCTCGAATCCATTGTCCATACCCAGCTCTCCCAATATCTATCCTCTAACAACCTATTAAATCCTTTTCAATCAGGCTTCAGACCGGGTCACAGCACAGTTACGGCTCTACTTAAAGTGACGGATGATATTCAGGTTGCCATGGATCAGAAGCAGCTTTCGGTGCTCACCCTGCTCGACTTCAGCAGTGCCTTTAACTGTGTTGACTTTGACATTCTCGTTGAATTTCTCAAATCTCTTAATCTCTCTTCCCATTCTATCAGCTGGTTCGACTCATACCTTCGTGACCGTAAACAGCGTATCAAATCGGAGACGACTTGCACGGATTGGTGTGACCTCACCTCCGGTGTCCCCCAAGGTGGCATTCTCTCTCCTCTTCTATTTTCTATATTTATTAACTCCATCTCCGATGCCCTCTCATCTTCTTATCATCTTTACGCGGATGACTTACAAATCTATCGCCACTTCTCTCCCGATAATGTAAACTCCGCTGTGGAGGCGTTAAACGCTGACTTAGAGGGCATTAGAGGATGGGCCTCGTCATTTGGGCTACTGGTTAACCCAAACAAGTCCCAGGCCATGATTATAGGTACCAGACACTCACTATGTTTGTTGAAGCAACAGTATGTCCCTCCTGTATCTTATAACGGTACCGTAATCATGTATAGCGACACAGCGAAAAACCTGGGTGTTGTTTTCGATAACCAGTTAACCTGGTCAACGCATATCAGCGAGGTCAGCAGGCGAGTTTACGCCACCTTTCACTCTCTCAGGAGACTTCAGAACTTTCTTCCTCGTCAGACCAAAATTATTCTCGCCCAGTCTCTTTCACTTCCCCTCATTGACTATGCTGATGTTTGCTGGGTAAGCGCAAATGAAGAGCAACTGAACAAACTCGAACGACTTCAAAACCTCGGGATTCGGTTCATCTTCGGACTGCGAAAATATGATCACGTTTCTCAACATCGCAGGGAGTTGAATTGGCTTCCGATTCGTCTTCGACGGGACTCTCATATCCTATGCCTGCTCTACAATATTTTGTGGAACCCTCGGTACCCTAACTTCCTGCGTGATCGCTTCGAATTTCTTTCTTCATGCAGGCCTCGGAGAACTCACATGGCTACTATGCTTAAAGCCCCACAACGCTCCACTGCAACCTACGAGCACGGGTTTAGAATCCGCGCTATACGGCTGTGGAATGAACTCCCCTGCACCATCAGGGACAGTCCATCACTGAATATCTTTAAGAACCGACTAAAGAAGCACTATCTTTCACTTTCTATTTAGCTATATAATGTATTAGTATTAGTATATTTGTAAGATATTTATTGATATGCTGTATTTATGTAACTGTGTATGTAGTCTATATTTCTTAGCAATAGGGTTTTATGTATGTGTAATATGTATTATATTAGAATATAGTCTTAATTGTACGCGCAATTCTTTCCCTTACCTATCATCTCCGTCTCCTATCCAACATTGTTTGCTGGAAGAAATCTCTCTTTAGAGATAAGCTCGCCTTTGTACATGTTTTTTCTATCATAAGTTATCTGTATGTTTGTTTTGTTTAGTACAATAAAGAAATTACGAATTACGAATTACGAAGAAATGTAAAAAACATAGCGATAATTTATTACTAAGGTTAGAATATATTAATTACAGAATCACATGCAATAAAATATTAAAAATAACTAAAAAGAAATACTATGAAACGCAATTAATTAAGTCATCAGGTAATATAAAGAACACATGGAAGATTATAAAAGAAATTTGCAACTTGAATAAAACAAAAACACCTCCATTTGAACTCCTACATATTAAGGAAAGCCCCCAGGATTCACTTAACGCTGTAAATGAATACTTCACTACAGTAGGCAAAAACCTCGCTAACCTAACTTTGAATAAATTAGGGACAACTGACCTCGAACTATGTGCATTAGCGAAGCCTAACAACGCGCCAGCTAAATCTTTTTCTCTATCACCAACAGACCCAATGGAAGTTCAAAATACAATACTAAAGCTTAAAATTGACAGTGCTGCCGGATGGGACAACATTACTTCTAAAATCATGAAACTAAACTGTGACTTACTTTCAAACCCACTGGCATTTCTCTGTAATTTAAGTTTTGTTACAGGAGCTTTTCCAAATGCCTTCAAGACAGCGCTAGTTTGCCCCATTTTTAAGGCAGGAGAAAAGGATCTCCCTACAAACTACAGGCCAATCTCGCTCCTATCAGCATTATCTAAAGTCGTTGAAAAATTGGTAAATAAGAGACTTGTACAATACCTTGAGGGACAAAAACTTATTGCAGACAATCAGTTCGGATTTAGAGAACATCGCTCAACTGAAGACGCAGTCATAAAGTTAACTACCCTCATAACTGGATTTCTGGATAAAGGGCAAAAGTGTGTGGGCGTTTTTCTCGATTTGCAGAAGGCGTTTGATACAGTGTCTGTGCCAATACTTCTCACGCGGCTTGAAAACGTAGGTATCAGAGGAGTAGCCCTGGCTTGGTTTGAGAGCTACTTGACTGGCAGGCGTCAAAGTGTCAAAATGGGGGAGTATTCCAGTACTAGTGCTACTTGTACTTATGGAGTTCCACAAGGAAGTTCATTGGGACCGACACTCTTTCTACTATATATTAATAGCCTCTGCACAATCAATATTAAAGGGGCAGACCTACTAATGTTCGCAGATGATACAGTAGTCCTATTCCACGAAAATACATGGGGTGCCGTTAGGCCTTTAGTTGAGGACGGACTAAGCAGAATTACCTCCTGGCTTGAAGATAACCTGCTCACAATAAATGCACAAAAAACTAAGTACCAATGCTACAGTATGACAAAGGTTAACAGTCCCAATAATGACTTTAAAATAACTATACATGGCTTTCCGTGTAATCGAACCTCAGTTGGAGACATACACGCAACATGGACATGCCCACTTCTGGATAGGGTGGGCTCCATAAAGTATCTGGGCGTTATGATAGATGAACATCTGCGTTGGGAGCCACATATATCAGCTACTACGGCAAGGGTACGTAAGCTGATACATATATTTAGGAATTTGCGTATGGTAGCGGACCAAAAGCTTTTGCTGCAAACTTATAAGGCACTTTGTCAATGTATCTTGGGCTACTGTATCTGTGCTTGGGGAGGTGCCGCTAAAACACATATGCTGAAGCTTGAACGAGCACAACGTTTGGTACTTAAGGTCATGATATCGCTACCGTATAAATCCCCAACTACCTTAGTATACAAGCAAGCCAATGTCAATTCGGTTAGAAAGATGTTCGTTTCCCAATCACAGATACGATACCACAGTAAGGGCATACCCTTTGTCCTTGTCACAAATAAAAGAACTGCGCGATGCCCATATACAGGCTTCTACCGGAGCCTATTCGCCAGTAGGCATTACAGTGCCATCGCTCCCAGGCTTTACACCGTACTATTGCAGTCCGACAGTACCCTTAAACAACTAAACTCGTACAGATTTAAAATAGTACTTCAAAAGTGGCTTAACCAATTTGATTACGATGATGCTGAGGAGCTCATAGATCGAATAACTAGGTCTACCTAACTGATGCTGATGTTTTGTTTTATTATATATTAGCATTGTTATCATATCACGTATTTTTGATCTGTTTTATATCATTAAATTAACTTTAGTTTCAGATGATTTAAGTATTCATCATGCATTTGCATGGAAGATATTACTGCTTGAGTGAGAGTAAATGTACTACTATTTGTTTTAATTTTTATATCTACCGTACTAATTGTCCACCACACGTTAATTTAAGTTTTTTTTATTATTATTTGTTTTCATTTACTTTATTTTACACAAGTAATTTGTTAATATTATTATTTATGGTTGAGCCTAGTACCCACGACACAGGGAGACCTAGTGTGGGACTAGTACAACATATGTCTACCATAACCTTTGTGTAAAATAAAGATTTTCATTTCATTTTCATTTTCATTTCATTTAGAAGTTGTTAGTTATTCACAGAGTCGTAAAATGACAGATAATTTAAAAAAGGGCACAGGAAAGTAAAAACAATATAAATCTTTTAATATTATGTACCAATACAGTGATGAACGTCAACAACAGGATTTTCAAGGTCTAATGTCATCGTGAATGCATATTAACAGCCATTTGGAGAAACTAGCTTTAAATTTTAAAGCCCCTACCTTAATGGGCGTAACGTCAAGGTATGTGAACTGTCAATGACATCATGTGCTCAGAAATGAGAGCCATCTTTTATCAAAAGAATAATTTTTTGGAACTAAGACGCCATAAGCGTTTAATAGAGTTTTAAAATTTAAAGATTATTATTGCAACTGGCTGTTTTACATAGATATATCGCTAGTTCCTATGTAATATTTTAACCGTCCAAGCTTGTCCGAGTCTGAATGGCATTACGCTGAATAATAGAGACGCATTAATTTATTAATAAATATTTAAATCCTATTGGCTAGTCAAACGTCTTTGTACATATCTGAGGCACTAATTTAGCCATCTCCTTTAAACTCCCTACCTATTACGACACATGAGATAAAGGACGCTGACGGACAGATGGGTAGACTAACAGACAGACGGACAGCGAAAATTTAGCTTGGCATCCTTCGCGTACAGAACCCTAGACCCCCGGCGTTGACTGATAATAATGACGCTGCTCCTCAAAACCGACAGATACACTTTGAAAAGACGAATATTGGATGTTCTCTCTATTTACACCTGATATATTTACATATGCTACAGTGGAAACGCGCTTTTAAGTTTTTTGACGTTCTGACTACAAAAAAACGTAAATCTCACCAAGCCATCTAGACGCCTGAGGCTTCTTGTTCGTACACTTTTCAGACACTGAATCTAGTCAATGCCTGTGTTGCTCAGCACTCAGAACAAGATGTTTTAGTTATGCCGCTCGGATGTTTTTTAAAACTGTTTACTTGTTTTTAAATAGTCGTGTGTGAGTTATGTAATAATTTATAAGGTATTGTGTCCGTCTGGTTTTTTTATCCACTTGTATATATTTTAAGTAATCTCTACTATATTTATCTGTTACATGTTACTGTTAAGTGATAAGCTCACATGTTTTGGTTTTAGACAGTAAATGTGACCCGTAAATTTCAATAAATATTTAAACTCTTTAAATCTTCAGTCTCATGTCATACACGCCTTGAATTACCTTGAAGCATGTTTTGGTTCTCAGATTTGTGTGCGTGTGTATGTGACATGAGACGGAAGATACCTGGCAGACGTCCGCTACGCTACAAAGTTAAGTTGGCGACCGCGAGGAATGCGTTTCCCTCTCTCGCTGTCAGCAGTTTAGTCGATCCAGTTCGTATCATGTCTGGTATTGACCTTGACCGCCACTTCGCTGCCCCAGCGCTTGAATGGCCAAACGAATAATACTTTTTGACGTCCATTTATAGATTAGCTGTTATGGGAGCACCATATAATGGGACAACAAAAGTCCTAAAGTGGTTATAATTCACGTATTTTGCAAAAATAAAAAGTCAATCCCTAGTGGAAATATTGTGGTTAGTTCTTGTTAAGCCAACCTCCGTAATTTGCTTAATTTTAACGGAGCGAAAACCGAGCTCCATGCTTGTTTTGCCAAACTCCACCACACAGCCAATCACGTACTTGCTTTCGAAGTATTTCTTTACGATTGTTGTTATTTTTGGTAGCTCAGTGATTATCGCCGAATTCAATACTTTTGGATAGCAGAAAAGTCAGTGATAAAGAAGTATACGAATTACATTAGAAATCAAACTGATTTAAAAAGTTATGTTGGATTTACATTGATATTTTAATATCTATACTTCTTTTACTTGAATGATACGGGCTGATACGATATTAATTTAATCGGCCGTGGTCGGGATAAGTTAACAGACTACATTCAGAATTCCCCTTTCGAAACAATATATATAAAATAATTGCGTAAGTATTTGGTAAATTTACTCTGTTGCATGTATGCATCCGATTAATAATGCATTTTCGGATTTCCTGTCATCCGGGCTTTTTTTTTTTTTTTAATTTTAAGAAGCCGCTTCCATAATTTTATAGCGTCAACTTGAGGGAAATATGCATCCAAATATCCAATTTCTGCCTATGGCCATAAAATTTGGTGTGATAATGTTTAATATTACATATATTTTTATAATATTATATACATAGGTACCAATATATTGTTAAAGCAGTTGCTAAATGTCCAAATAGTTAATTATATATTGGGTACACACTAAGTAGCTGCGTTTTGAACGAGTTGATCCCAATAATTGACCGAGCGATGAAGCGTCTCCGTTTCAGGAGTGAACAAAATAGTTTCGTATGTCCTCATGTGTGTCCGGATGTTCTCCTCTACAGGCCGCATTTCTCAACTGATTCTCGTGAATTTTCGTTAGCAGGTTCGATATTTTTTTTTTTTTGGTGATTTAGTTTTTGGAATTTTTTCAAAATGGCGGAGATGCAGGGGTTTTAAAATTTTAATCAACCGCTACAATCCAAACAGCTTGACGGTTTTTAACAAATGAGATGTCATTGGATAAGTAGAGACCGTCAGAGTAACAGGCTATATCATTTTACTAAAAAGTCAATAATCCGCAGTGTAGTTGACAAATTTACTACTGCGGCTACTTTCATTCTCCATGTACTAAACCAGGGTGTATTCATAAGTTTGTATGCATTATTAAATGAAAGTGTCACTCGTGAGGTCCACAGCTCACAATTCCACTTGTATGCTCTATGGATGATACTGAGTCAGAAAATCGTTAGTTCGCGCTGTGACTGAAAACTTTTTAATAAAATGTTTGACTACAACATACACCTTTACTGCTTGAAGGGCCATCACGCTTCTGAGAGCGTTAGATATTATTTGTTTATGTATATATGTATACGAAAGACGATTGGTCCTCAATAGGCCTAACGGATATATTTTATTTGATATTTCTGTATCATCAACCCGCCAGCATGGTGGAATATGGCTCAATCTTACTCGAATTCGGCCAAAGGCCTGTACCCCTCGCGAGAGATATTAATGGGCTATACGTATATATTTATTTATTTCTGTAGACTAACAAGTGCCCTTTTTTCAATAGCACATAAAAACTAAATGGTCGTACATACATATGCTCGAATAACATTACCTCCTTCTTGTGTAATCGGGGAAAAAAGTAGATGCGGATTGGAATCCCGTTGCTGAGTTTGCGTCAGATTCTGATGGCTATAGGGGAAAGAGGAAGTCGCGGAGGGGGTGACGTCCAGGCTACCTTCCGCACAGGGTGTCCGGCCCGGCGTCACCTTTGTCATAGAGCTGGGCCATTTCGCATAGACCCCTTTTATCGTTTAGTTGCACTGGTGTTTTAAGATGGCTTCAGTTGGACAAGGAAAAACAGTGTTGCAGTCCCAAGCACGAAAACTCGGCAGGAAACTACAGCTTGTCATCGGACTTTGATTGATATACCTCACAGGTCTCTAGTATGTTTTAAGTTAACCAGAGTTTATGGTCATGCTCACTAAAATGTGTTTTCTTGCGGCGGCTCTGTGTAGCGGTTGCTCCCCTCCCTCATATATGGCGAGGGGGGTGATGACTGGTGCACAAGTCATACTCGTAAACGGGTGCTGCTTGGGGGGGGGGGGACTGATCCAGTCTAGTTTCCCATAAGTTATGTTCATTACAGCTTGTTGTAGTGTATGAATGTGGGGTATCACAGATACTATAATATTATGTGGGTATGTGGATTTTGTGATGCAAATCAGTTTGTGTTTGAGCATTAAACGTGTACCAGGCTACTCCTTGGTTTTATTCTAATATATCAGTAAATACACAATACTTGTATTTGTTCTTATTTATTTATTTTGTTAGATTGTTACTTTGAGACATCTTATTGGCACTTACGGATACGATGTTATAATATTGACATTAGATTAAATATTTTTTATATCGAATATTGTGTAAAAAAAAACGAAAATTTAAAAAATTACATCCCCGTAGAGTTTCGTAATCGAAGCGTTTTGGCAACGTCCTGGGGATAAACATGATAAAATTTAAAATCTACATTACTGACTCTAGTGCCATTTTTTTTTACAAATTCCCTTTTAGGGAGATGAATTTAGACACTCTGTTGTAAGTAAGGGTACATTAGTGAATAATGTTCCGAAAGCTCGAGCGATGGTTTGTTATTGGCCAAACCGCTTTTATTCTATTTTTAGGGTTCTGTACCCCAAAAGGTCAAAAGAAACCCGTAAAAGATCACCCGTCCGTGTGTCACAGGCGCTTTTCGCAGGAACTACAAGAGATAGTCTCGAAATATTTTGCTAAAATACTTATTTTGACAATCGTAGCATATTTCAAGTCTAATATTCCCAAAAAACTGAAGGGGTAAAATTACAAAACGATAAAAAAAATGTTGTTAAAGGCTACAACTTTGTTAACACTTTGTTTGTTGCTATATAAAATCCAAACTATTCATTCCACATCATCCCTACCATTGAATGATGGTACGGAACCCTTCGTGCGTGAGTCCGACTCGTACTTAACCGGGTTTTTTATGAAGTATTTTTTCTATTAATGTGTAAAAATTTTCAATTTTACAAACCAACTTGAGTTCTGGAATACTTTTTATGACATTTTAAAATTCAAAAAGTTTCGTTCTCGTTTTCATAAAGGTCTTAAAATATACAAAAGGTAATACAAAAGTTGCCTAATCATTAAATTAAAATTTACCGTTATTGTCACTGACTTTGCCTAATTTAAAACTTTATCGAATCCTGTTTCAGTAATGTCGAAGATGTCTGAATATATTTTGATAGGTAGGCGTATGTTCATTAAAATCCGGTACTGACAAATTCATGTCTAAGTTTTTCGTCTACATTTCTAGTCTAAGGGCTGTAATAGGCCTATTAAATGATGGATTAGTCTTATCCTTTTTGGGAATGAAACTGTTTGACCGTTGTGATTGGATGGTAATAATTACATTTGACCCAGTGACTGCACACTGACAAAAACGATATCTTAGCAAGTTTGGCTAGTAAGTGTGATTCTAATCGGCTCTAGAAACAGATGACATAAATTCAATGATTTAAATAAAGTTTTAAATCGTTGTTTCATTGTTGTATCTTTAAGAAATCTAAATACTTTAAGATCGCCACATTTTTTTCTGTTATTATTTATAGTTTAGTAAGAGTTTCCTCCATAATTTTCTCAAATATTTCAAAATTGCCACGGCCTTTTTCTTCCCTCAGAGGTATGTAAACACAAAAAATGATATGACTGTCTAACTCAATACAGCAAAGCTCTATTTGTCTTTCTAAAGTAAGTGCAAGAGTATCCTTCCTTTGTTTCACCCTAATATTATTTTTTAATACTTTTATCTACACACGTATCATAAACCCTCTTTTCTGCGTTCAAAAACAGCACGTTACGATCAGCATTATGTTAAACTACTTGGTAAAAACTCGTTTCGTATCTGGAAAACTACACATTATGGTCATTATGTGTAGTTATTCTACATATAATGACATTCAAATTTCGAACGCCGACGCCCGCCTTCGTGCCGCCCCTAGTTTGTCTGTGAAATTGGTACTGACATTCAAATTTCGAACGCCAACGCCCGTCTGCGTGAAGTTGGTACTGAAGTGAAGTTGCGTGAAGTTGGAACAAGCTTAACAATTGCAGAACCACAATGCCGGTCAAACATGCGGTTCCTGAACACATCAAAGAGAGCTTATGATATGTGTGTAGATAAACTAGTGTATGTAACTGTACATAATTAGGCATTAAAACTCTCGAGTGATATTATTATGAAACTCGCCTTCGGCTCGTTTCATCAACCCACTCTCGAGTTTTAATGCCCTCCATTATGCAGCAGTCACATAAACTACTATATCAGCAGTCTTTCTATAGTATAAACTGAATTTGTGTAATGATTTATGTTAAAAGACATCATATTATCTTTTAACCAGTGTTCTGTTCTACAAATGATATCGGTGTCAGAATTATTAAGGATTCATTCTAATTCAATACAAGTTCATTTCCAGGTAGCCCCTGCATGTTTTTATGGGTAATATTTAAGTGGTGCTTAATATCTGTCGGAATCGGCAATAATTTTATCCACTAGTATCATTTGTACCTTATTTGCCATATCAATATCAATCTGAGTGTTACTACTACATCCTTCTCATGGAACCTCTGTCATACGAGTAAGTTGTCTTTTTCTAAAGTTAGCAAGATAAAAACCTTAATTTAGACTCCGGGCCATTCGGTTGTGGAATGCACCCCCTGGCACCATCAGGGACAGTCCTACTCTCAATACATTTAAAAGTCGCGCGAAGAGCATTACCTCTCTCTTTAGAATTACAGGTATTATGCATGTAAGTACTTATTAGCACTTTATATATAATAGTAGTAGTTAGAATCATATTATAAGTATTAAGTTCATAATTTTAGTAATTATATATTTTATTTTATTTATTAATATTTATGTAAGTACTCGTTTATTTCGCCACTTTGTTGTACACATAGGTCTACCCCTGATCAGCAATCAACCTTTAACCTGGTTTGCTGGAAGAGATCTCTTATTAGAGATAATGTCGCCTTTTTGCAATATTTTATGTATCTTTTTTATATCATTTGTGTGCAATGAAGAAATTATGAAATTATAAAATCTTTTGTCTACCTAAAGTCGGAAATAAAAATATTTATGCCAAGATAAAGGCATTATCATATGGGCCTGATAAGTTGAATTAGCCTATATACAGTGTGTTACCAGCAGCTGGGATTTTAATTAAGGACGGTAAAATAACGCGTGTCTGTAACGTAACCATAACATTAATTTAATTAATAAATTAAATTTCAGAGTTTGTTAACTTTCTAACAAGTTTTAAATTGCCCGCATTGTAAAGCACGCAAGTTACTATCAACACTTGTCGTGCCTGTCACACTGTCACACTATCGACATGCCTTGTACCAAGTAATTCAACGACATGAGTTACAACTATTAGGCAAAACGTCTACTACATTTAAGCTGCAAATTTAAAAAGTTTAATTGTGGAGTTAATTAACATAATTATGATTTACTAATACGTGCAAACGATTGTTAACGGAGCATGTTATTATCAATTTAAATAAATGCCCACATGCCAGTAACAGACTGTATAAAGAGGTCGCGGCCTTTTTTAAAACGGATCTGTACAAGGAAATGCAAAATCTTTTTAACACCAAGATTGTTTAGCGAATCTAAACAGTTAATTAGGTCTACTTGTTTGACCCCTTTGCTATTCCCCAAAAGCAAAAGAGAACAATATACATGACCACCACAATAGTTTTTTCCTAAACAAAATGAGTAGCTGATCACCAAAAGTTGCAGAAAATATCAGGGCAAAATACTGCAATAGGTGAAGAGTAAAGAGGAGAGCGAAGCAAAGCCCCCTTTATCCTTCGTGTTAGGTTGAACATGTAGAAACAGCAAAAAAATATTTAAAACTTAAACTTAAGTTCATAAAAGGCATTTCATAAAAAAAAATTGGTGATCGTTTACTAATTCTGGCAGTCGTTTCCAATTTATTGGTAGTAAAATAGGTGCGTTTTTGGTAGTCGTTTAAACAGACGCCAAAACAAAGTCAAGGGTCCCGGGTTCGAGTCCCGGTAGGGGCAAATATTTGTTTGATGACAATGGATGTTTGCACCCTTGACATGATTTTTTTATTATTTAAGTATAATATTTATCTATATAAGTATGTGCATCGTTGTCTAGTACCCACGATACAGGGAATCCTAGTTTGGGGCTAGGTCAATGTGTGAAAATAGTGTCCAAGGTATTATTATCATCATATTCAACCTTCATTTTATCGTGTACCGTTTTGGTAACTATCGACATTGCCTACATCACATAATGCCATCCCAACTTGACTTGGACACTACCTACCACATCTAACGTAAAGTGATGGAAATAAAGCGAGGAAGCAAGGAAAGGGTAGTAAAGGTTAATATTTAATAAACCTGCTCAGAATTCGTCTAAATGAATGTCGCCATTTGTAACTTAACTTTTTATTTCGTGATTCAATCCGTATCGTGGGTAATTCTATCATCAGTCCCTTCCTACCCTGATAGTAAGAAAAAGAAGAAAGGCCCTACAGTGCTGCTAGTAGGTTTTCATGATAATGAAACGAGATTATAATTCTCAAAATGTGTAGGCAGTATTCGATGAGTGCCTTTGCTTTCCCGTATGGAATAAATGCGGTACCATCATCGTACAAAAAAGATGCAAAAAATAGGTATCTTGAATGGGAACCGTCTTTTATTTTGGCTAGTATTTAATCGCACATCAAAAATACTGATTTGCACAGCAAAATCACTTTTAATGTTTTAAAATTTTTATCTACACACGTATCATAAATCCTCTTTACTGCGTACAAAAACCGCACGTTACGATCAGCATAATGTTAAACTAATTGGTGAAAACTCATTTCTTATCTGAGAAATTACGCATTATGACCATAATGTGTAATTTTTCTACATATCATGACATTCAAATTTCGAACGCCGACGCCCGCCTGCGTGCCGTCCCTACTTTGCCTATGAAGTTGGTACTAAACAAGCTAAACAACTGCAGAGCCACAATGCCGGTCAAACATGCGGTTCCTGAACACATCAAAGAGAGCTTATGATAAGTTTTCTGCCTCAAGCGACAGCGAGATGTCCCGGGTTGGAAGCCCTGCCGGAGGGGTGGCGAAGGCATTCAAACATTAGTCGGAATTATTTGAATAAAAGTGTAGAAACACTTCTAGACTTACATAGCAGGATGAAATGCAAATTTATACTATGCAATTTTCCATATGCCCTTAATTTGTCAGAACTACAGAACAAATCTGTGCATATAATGAGTATTCATTTATTTAATTTAACGTGACATCACAGCGGTGCTATTTTATATTTCGACATGAATAATTTTATTCATAACTACTCTGACTCAGGATAGACGTACGACGTTGATTCTGACGTTGAACCTGTCTAATAAATATAGAATATTAGTAGCTACATTGTCAGCATATAATATATGCGACGGAGCTATAGTTGGTTTAACCAAGTTCAACTTGACATCAGCTGTTTTTGTTGAATAGACTAATCAGAAAGTTGCTTATGTTAAGAATATTATGACATGCACCCCTATTGAGAATTCACCGGTTATCCATACTTTGCATGCAACATTGGAATCTGTTCCAAGTAATTTAAATTAGTTCATAAGACAATAGAGAAAAGCTCTAGCATACAAGAGCCCCACGGGCTAATCGTTTGCTTTGAAAACCGAGTTCAATAAAACTTAGTTTGGCAAAAACCGAGTTTTAATGGTCATCTTAATCTCAGTTTAGTCAAACAGATTTCACAAGCTACATTTAGATCCCGTTTTCGTAAACTAAGTTTTCGTCGCAATCACAGACAAAACCCGTTTTGTGTTTGCATCATGTAACAGCGACCCGCTGCGGCTTTTTATAGATTTTAAAGGGGTATCTAAACGTAGCTGTCACAAATGTGTCTTGCATGCCCTTGCTGCTTCTAACCTCTGAGTTCTCGTGTTACATTTACTACAAAAGTTTAATTGTTATATTCTCCTTCCGTGTATTTGGCTATTTGCATTACAAATAAGCAATTTATGGCGTCGAAAATAAAAAGGCATCCGGTTTTATTGAGAGTGAAAAAATGGCATTAATCGACTTGGTTGAAAGACATTTCGAGAAGAGACAAGAGTCCCATCAGAGTCATAGCAATTGACAAAGCCTGACACTCTTGCTTGAATTAATTCTCTGAATCTGAATCTCTCAGCATACAGAGTGTATACTGAGAACAGTCCTGCATTATGAAAAAAACACATTGTAGGTAGTTGTTACAGGACAAATAAACAGTTATAGCTCTACCTTCAATAAAGTTGTGCATACTTACTGGTAATGTGTTGCTTGTCTCAGTACTTCTGCCAAAGGTTTTAACTGTCTCAGTCTCGGTACATGTAATAGCAAACTCATTGGACAGAAATTGAGATGCACCAGTATTGGTATCTGAGAAAGATGCAGTTATGTAAATACATGCAAGAACTATTTATATTTTTAACCTGTTCTAAATATGTTTAAGAAAGGATTAATTACCCACCTAAAAACCTAAAAAGTTCTGAAGCTCCAGGAACAAAAGGAAGAGGTTATGTTGCAGAGGGAGAAGGAGATGTTGGAGCAGGAAAAGCTCAAAACTTTGCAAGAGAGAATAAATTTAGAAATATGTGAGCAAACTTAAAGAAATTAAAAAATTTAGGTGAACTACTTTTATTTCAAATTCAAATAGTTTATTTATATCAGTTCACACCTTACACGTAAATTTTAATGTAAAGAAATACAAATATAAATATACCTAATAGAGGAAAATACAATGAAAAGTTAGGCTTACTTTAATATAGTAAAATATACTTGCTTACATATAAAATTAAGGAATAAATATGATATTTAAACAAATATAATTAATATATTTGTTACCCACTCACTTTACTTTATTTGGTGTAATTAATCAATCATAAATATGAACAAATTAAAGAAAGATATATACATTTCAAGCTCTCTTGGCCTCTGTATCATTTTCAATGACAATAGAGTTATTTTACTGTCTTTAGTTTATTTATAAAGCAAAAAATACAACTGTTATTAGTGGATATGTTACCGACCAAACCCGATTTTAGGACAAACTAGTTTTGCCTAGGATAAGTTTATTTTCATTGGTACTCTGCTGCCCTATTTTTTTATTTATCAATTTATTTCAGATATAAATAATCCAAATTTTTACACAACATATACAAAATAAAATTTTAATTTTAGCATAATTAAATTAATAGGCATACACACATACAAACATACCCTCACACACATATCTCTACCCTCACACACAACCACTTACACATACGTATTACACATCATTATTTACATGAAGCAATCAGGAAAAACACAGTTAGGTACATCATTTTTTATTAGGAGCTAGATGTACACCTACCCAGTGTCTCATAATAGGGCTGTCGATCCTATTTGCCGACGTATCGAGAATTGTATTCGGGCTGCCGCGTGTACGAATCATTATTGAAGCGGTTCTTTTTCGCAGAATCGCAAAAAATTCGGCGACTTTCGCCTCTGCGAACATGATTGAGGCGCTACAGAATCGCGGCAGCCCCAACACAATCCTCAACGCGTTATTGTATTGAACACGCAGAGCGCTGTAGGTCCTCTGCTTGTAGCTAACCCACAGGCTGCAGGTGTAGAAGGTTTGACAGTACGCTCTGAACAATGTGAGTTTCACTTCTCGAGTGGACCGTGCAAACCTGCGAGCCAGCATGTTACATCGAACCGCCAGCGCCCTGCGCTCCCTTTCCATGTCCAGGTCATCTGTGAGCCTGTCCGTGACCACATGGCCCAGGTACTTGAACTGCGTGACCCTGACTAAAGGAATACCACAGAGCCGGACAGGTGGCACACACGATGGTACTTTACTGCCGGCCCTAAATATTAGCAGCTCACTCTTTTTAGCATTGTACCTAAGACCATGTGATTCGGCATATGACCCACAGATCCCCAGCAGCTGCCTAAGCGCTCTGATTGAAGGGCTCAGGACTACCATGTCATCAGCATAGCTATTATTGACCATGACGCCGTCAACCGAGCACCCTACCATGGCGTTGTTGCTGAGTTCCCTAATCAGTTTGTCTATAAAAATATTAAACAATTTAGGAGACGTCAGCCCACCTTGCCGTACGCCTATGATAATATCGTTGTTCTTACATGTTCAACCTAACACAAAGGATAAAGGGGGCTTGGCTTCGCTTCGCACTCCCCTTTTAGCACATGTCATATATAATCTTGTTAATCTGAAAAGATGAAAATGGAGTTTTATATAAAGTAGGGATAGTGTTTTTAAATTACTACTGATATTTATATTTTAATAGATTTACATGCAAAAGGAACGCTGGTGTAAATTTACTGTGCAAAATAGTTTTACACAAGCTTAGTAAGTTTTCTAAAATTAGGATTGCTTCTGTGTCTATCTGCATCCATGTTTCCAATATTAATATTGCCTTGAGCTAAGAAAGCATCCCAAGTATCGGGATTAATTACACGGCTATCATTAGGAGGTGTGTCTTCCCCACTTCTTCGTGCAATATTGTGTAATACAGCGGTGGAAATTATAATTGGAAAAGAATTTTGAATCGAAACACCTAAACCAATAGCCATGGCTGGGAAACGTCTTTTCCAGACTACAAACAATCTTTCTACACAATTTCTTGTTCGAATTTGAGACTCATTGTACAAATTTTCTGCAGCATTATTACACTGTTGCAATGGTGTCATCATATAATTATTACATGCGTAGCCTGCATCTCCAACAAGAAGAGCATTTCCATATTGACCCCGTTCGAACATTGCTCTTCGTAACAGTTGCTGAAAATATAAGAGTCGTGTGTTCTTCCTGGCCACCGAGCAACCAAATCGGTGAATTCCAAATTGGCATTGCAGATGGCTTGCACATTAAGTGATAAGTAGTAGTTTTCTGTTACGGAAAATTTCTGGATCTTCTCCACCTAAAATAGATGTTTATGTGCATGAGTAAAATATCTAAATGCATTTGGACACAATATACCATGAAAGGAGAATAATGTTTTACCTGGTGATTTAATGAATTTCACATGAGTGCAATCAATAGCACCAATAACATATGGAAATCGAGCCCTCTTGTAAAATTCAGTTTGTGTCCTGCGGATCTCATCGAGTGACTCCGGAAAGTATATTATATTACGATTTAGAGATGCAATAGCAGCACTAACTCGGTGGACAATTCTATGTGCAGTAGACGTGCTAAAGCCACATAAATCCGCAGCAGTCATTTGATAGCACCCAGTTGCATAGAAGCGTAGAGCACATAACAACTGGTTAATAGGAGACACACTGTTATTTCTGGAATAAAAAATCCATTACGTACCTGCCTTTATGGTTGTCATGCAGGGATATAATAAGGGATAAGTAAAAGCAAATAATCGTGGAACAGGCCCTCTTATCGACACCCTGACCATATTCTTTTATTTTTTAATTGATAGGTACATAGGTATAATATGGCATTTCAGCCTTAACAGTAAGCTGTCCACCGATGGCGGGCGAACGCGTAGTATGAAATAAAATACGTTTCGGTGCTTACATGTTTGTAGGAAACTCGATTTCATCTTCAATAGACTCCAATACAGACAGAACTGTTGGTTTCGTGAGACGAAATCTTGTAACAAAGTCTTTGTCATCAAGGGTGTCGAAGTGTTCTTCTCTCTCACGTACCCATCTCGGTCGACGAACCACAAATTCGTCATCATCATCACTATATTCAAAAGCTAGTGCCAACGCTCTTCTCATGCTTGATAAATTTTATCAAAGCAAAAAATAAAATGCAAAATTATAGAGTGACAACTACAACAGCTCTAAACGCAGTTTAAGGAGTTTAACCGTCCAAAATCGGGCGTTCAGAATTTATAACTCCGTTTAGCTTAAACTGCGTTCAGTAATGACGGTGAAATGCTCTAAACTCAGTTAAGTGCGTAAATTGAGTTTTGCTTGAACTAATCCAGTTTAGTTACAGTGGTGAAATTGCACAGGAACTAAGATCCGTGCCTTGTATACTGTTTGTAGTATGTTGTTTGTATATGTACATACTTCAATGCTAGTTCGCTCCCTTTATTATATTAGATTGTCAAAGTATAAACCCCACTTAAATATTACCCATCAAAACATCAAAACAGGGGCTACCTGGCAAAGACCTGTATTAGAGTTGTTTTAAAAAAAACTTACATCTATTTTATTTGTATTACAGAACACTGGCTAAAAGACAAAATTAGGTCTCTTAACATAAATAATTACAAAATTGTCAGTTGTTGGTAGAGTAAATAGAGGTGGTTCTTTAATCTTAGTATAAAAAAATATATAAGGTGAAACAACGGAGAGATATTCAAGCCCTTACTGTTGAAAGACAAATAGAGGTATCCTGTGTTGAGTTAAATAGCCATATTATTGTTTGTGTCTACAGACCTCCGAGAAATGAAAAAGGCCATGGAAATTTCGAAATATTTGAGAAAATTATGGAGGAAGCCCCTTTACTAAACTTTGTAATAACAGAAAAAAGTTAATTATTTGTGGCGATCTTAATGTAGATTTGCATGTAAGAACAACAATGCAACAACGATCAATAACTTTATTCAAATCATCTAATCAAAACAAATATTTAAGGGGGGCTCCCATACAACAGACGAGATTTTTTTGGTTTTTTAATAAACATTGGTACGGAACTCTTCGTGCGCGAGTCTGACTCTCACTTGGCCGGTTTTTATTAAATAATCGTAGCTATTTACGAAACGAAATATTAAATAAAATTTCATTAAATATTCACATAATCAGACATGTGTTATGATGTGCACATAAATTGGTCAAGTGCGAGGCAGACTCACACATTAAAGGTTCCCCCAGCAAACATTTTGGCGTCCAATTAATTCTGCGGCGTCTGTAATGTTACGTAACATCGTACAAGAAAAACGCCAAAAAAAACACAGCTTTGGCGACTTCCTTAAAGGTGATGGAATATTACCTATGGACGACTGCCCCAGCGATGTAAAGGCATTATTTCTGGCAAAACATAATTATGATTATCTGAATATCAGTTTTGAATTGCACGATTCTGAAAATAAAATCGTAAAAGTCTAGGAGAGAAGATAGGTAGATAGCTAGATAAATTCATTTATTCATTAAACCTAGTTATTAACAGAGTCGAAAAATTACATATAATTTAAAAAAGGGCACAGAAAATTAAAAACAATATGAATCTTTTAATATTATGTACCAATACAATGATGAACGTCAATAACAGGTTTTTCAAGGCCTAATGTCATCGTGATTGCATATGAACAGCCATTTGGAGAAACTATGTTTAAATTTTAAAGCCCCTACCCTAATGGGCGTAACGTCAAGGTATGTAAACTGTCAATGACATCATGTGCTCAGAAATGAGAGCCATATTTTATCAAAAGAATAATTTGTTGGAACTAAGACGCCATAAGCGTTTAATAGAGCTTTAAAATTTAAAGATTATTGCTGCAACTAGCTGTTTTACATAGATATACCGCTAGTTCCTATGTAATATTTTAACCGTCCAAGCTTGTCCGAGTCTGAATGGCATTACGCTGAATAATAGAGACGCATTAATTTATAAATAAATATTTAAATCCTATTGGCTAGTCAAACGTCTTTGTACATATCTGAGGCACTAATTTAGCCATCTCCTTTAAACTCCCTACCTATTACGACACATGAGATAAAGGACGCTGACGGACAGATGGGTAGACTAACAGACAGACGGACAGCGGAAATTTAGCTTGGCATCCTTCGCGTACAGAACCCTTGACCCCCGGCGTTGACTGATAATAATGACGCTGCTCCTCAAAACCGACAGATACACTTTGAAAAGACGAATATTGGATGTTCTCTCTATTTACACCTGATATATTTACATATGCTACAGTGAAAACGCGCTTTTAAGTTTTTTGACGTTCTGACTACAAAAAAACGTAAATCTCACCAAGCCATCTAGACGCCTGAGGCTTCTTGTTCGTACACTTTTCAGACACTGAATCTAGTCAATGCCTGTGTTGCTCAGCACTCAGAACAAGATGTTTTAGTTATGCCGCTCGGATGTTTTTTAAAACTGTTTACTTGTTTTTAAATAGTCGTGTGTGAGTTATGTAATAATTTATAAGGTATTGTGTCCGTCTGGTTTTTTTATCCACTTGTACATATTTTAAGTAATCTCTACTATATTTATCTGTTACATGTTACTGTTAAGTGATAAGCTCACATGTTTTGGTTTTAGACAGTAAATGTGACCCGTAAATTTCAAGAAATCTTTAAACTCTTTAAATCTTCAGTCTCATGTCATACACGCCTTGAATTACCTTGAAGCATGTTTTGGTTCTCAGATTTGTGTGCGTGTGTATGTGACATGAGACGGAAGATACCTGGCAGACGTCCGCTACGCTACAAAGTTAAGTTGGCGACCGCGAGGAATGCGTTTCCCTCTCTCGCTGTCAGCAGTTTAGTCGATCCAGTTCGTATCATGTCTGGTATTGACCTTGACCGCCACTTCGCTGCACCAGCGCTTGAATGGCCAAACGAATAATACTTTTTGACGTCCATTTATAGATTAGCTGTTATGGGAGCACCATATAATGGGACAACAAATGTCCTAAAGTGGTTATAATTCACGTATTTAGCAAAAATAAAAAGTCAATCCCTAGTGGAAATATTGTGGTTAGTTCTTGTTAAGCCAACCTCCGTAATTTGCTTAATTTTAACGGAGCGAAAACCGAGCTCCATGCTTGTTTTGCAAACTCCACCACACAGCCAATCACGTACTTGCTTTCGAAGTATTTCTTTACGATTGTTGTTATTTTTGGTAGCTCAGTGATTATCGCCGAATTCAATACTTCTGGATAGCAGAAAAGTCAGTGATAAAGAAGTATACGAATTACATTAGAAATCAAACTGATTTAAAAAGTTATGTTGGATTTTCATTGATATTTTAATATCTATACTTATTTTACTTGAATGATACGGGCTGATACAATATTAATTTAATCGGCCGTGGTCGGGATAAGTTAACAGACTACATTCAGAATTCCCCTTTTGAAACAATATATATAAAATAATTGCGTAAGTAAAATTTGGTAAATTTACTCTGTTGCATGTATGCATCCGATGTATAATGCATTTTCGGATTTCCTGTCATCCCGGGCTTTATTTTTTTTTTATAAATTTTAAGAAGCCGCTTCCATAATTTTACGGCGTCAACTTGAGGTAAATATGCATCCAAATATCCAATTTCTGCCTATGACCATAAAATTTGGTGTGATAATGTTTAATATTGCATATATTGTTATAATATTATATACATAGTAAGGTCATAAATTCTGTCACATGTGCAATATGAAATAATTTAGACATGTTTATTATTTATGTAAACATTTATATAGCAAAATGAACTTAATAAAACATAGATTCTTATGGTAATAAAGTTTATTCAAAATGACCCCCGCGATTTTGAATACAGGCCTTTATTCTGCCCGGCCAGTCGTCTATCGCAGCACGAACGAGGTCCATGTCAATATCGGCGGCTGCCTTAATCAAGGATGCCTTGAGTGACTCCAAATCAGGATGAGGCTTTGAGCAGGCCTTTTCCTCCAAGTGTTGCCATATCATGTAATCTAACGGACTCAAATCTGGATTGGAGGAGGGCCAGTCTTCGTGCCGGATGAAGTCGATTTCACGCGCCGCCAGCCAGTCTTGTGTGCTTTTCGCTCTATGAGCTGGCGCAGAATCTTGTTGGAATACCCAGTGCCTGTTTTTAAACATGGAATGAGAAACAGGTTCCACAAGGTTCGTGAGGACTGTATTTTGATACAAAACTGCATTCGTTTTTACGCCTTTCTCACAAAAATGTACCTCAGTTAAGCCCCGATAAGAGACTCCCAACCAAACCATGAGCGAGGATGGAAAATGACCTCGTTGGACACGCGGAATACGGTTGCTCGCTTCTTCACTGCTGTGTGCGTACACCTTATCATTTTGTTTGTTGTAGCTCTCTTCCACGGTGAAAATTTTTTCATCCGAAAAAAGAATTTCCCGATGCTTTTTTCCCGCGTACCGTTTCAACAAAGCGCGGCATCTCTTAAATCTCAGGTCCATTAAACGAGCGTTCAAACGATGTCCTGTTTTTCTTCGAAATGCCCTAAGCCCTAAGTCTTCATTTAACACCCTTTTCACCGTGGTCCTGCTTAACCCCATCGGAAGGGCCAACAGTTTCTGCTTACGTATGGGATTTCTTTGAATTCGCGCCTTCACAGCTTTTATCACTGCTGGAGTCCCAACAGAGCGAGGGCGACCACTTCTTGACCTGTCATCTACACTAGAGTCTTCATTGTTTCGTTTTATGGTACGATAAACGAATCTTTTGGTTATATTCAAATTTTTCAGTAAGTCGAAAATCTGAATTGGCGCGTAACCGCAACGATGCAACGCAATAACTGCGACACGGTCTTCTTTAAGTGTCCACTCCATATTTAAAAATTAGGAAAATTCTAAAAAGTACACATTTTTATTTTCATGAAAAATTCGAAATTCGAATTCAATAAACTTTTTTGTGGCCAGCGTTCTAAATTCAAAAGTTTTTATTGTGTGACAGAACTTATGACTTGACGTATATAGGTACCAATATATTGTTAAAGCAGTTGCTAAATGTCCAAATAGTAAATTATATATTGGGTACAGACTAAGTAGCTGCGTTTTGAACGAGTTGATCCCAATAATTGACCGAGCGATGAAGCGTCTCCGTTTCAGGATTGAACAAAATAGTTTCGTATGTCCGGATGTGTGTCCGGATGTTCTCCTCTACAGGCCGCATTTCTCAACTGATTCTCGTGAATTTTCGTTAGCAGGTTCGATATTTATTTTTTTGGTGATTTGGTTTTTGGAAATTTTTCAAAATGGCGGAGAAGCAGGGATTTTAAAATTTTAATCAACCACTACAGTCCAAACAGCTTGACGGTTTTTAACAAATGAGATGTCATTGGATAAGTAGAGACCGTCAGAGTAACAGGCTATATCATTTTACTAAAAAGTCAATAATCCGCAGTGTAGTTGACAAATTTACTACTGCGGCTACTTTCATACTCCATGTACGTAACCAGGGTGCATTCATAAATTTGTATGCATTATTAAATGAAAGTGTCACTCGCGAGGTCTACAGCTCACAATTCCACTTGTATACTCTATGGATGATACTGAGTCAGAAAATCGTTAGTTCGCGCTGTGACTGAAAACTTTTTAATAAAATGTTTGACTACAACATACACCTTTACTGCTTGAAGGGCCATCACTCTTCTGAGAGCGTTAGATATTATTTGTTTATGTATATACGTATACGAAAGACGATTGGTCCTCAATAGGCCTTACGGATATATTTTATTTGATATTTCTGCATCATCAACCCGCCAGCATGGTGGAATATGGCTCAATCTTACTCGAATTCGGCCAAAGGCCTGTACCCCTCGCGAGAGATATTAATGGGCTATACGTATATATTTATTTATTTCTGTAGACTAACAAGTGCCCTTTTTTCAATAGCACATAAAAACTAAATGGTCGTACATACATATGCTCGAATAACATTACCTCCTTCTTGTGTAATCGGGGAAAAAGTAGATGCGGATTGGAATCCCGTTGCTGAGTTTACGTCAGGTTGGGATGGCTATAGTGGAAAGAGGAAGTCGCGGAGGGGGTGACGTCCAGGCTACCTTCCGCACAGGGTGTCCGGCCCGGCGTCACCTTTGTCATAGAGCTGGGCCATTTCGCATAGACCCCTTTTATCGTTTAGTTGCACTGGTGTTTTAATATGGCTTCAGTTGGACAAAGAAAAACAGTGTTGCAGTCCCAAGCACGAAAACTCAGCAGGAAACTACAGCTTGTCATTGGACTTTGATTGATATACCCCACAGGTCTCTAGTATGTTTTAAGTTAACCAGAGTTTATGGTCATGCTCACTAAAATGTGTTTTCTTGCGGCGGCTCTGTGTAGCCGTTGCTCCCCTCCCTCAAATATGGCGAGGGGGGTGATGACTGGTGTACAAGTCATACTCGTGAACGGGTGCTGCTTGGGGGGGGACTGATCCAGTCTAGTTTTCCATATGTTATGTTCATTACAGCTTGTTGTAGTGTATGAATGTGGGGTATCACAGATACTATAATATTATGTGGGTATGTGGATTTTGTGATGCAAACCAGTTTGTGTTTGAGCACTATACGTGTACGTGGCTACTCCTTGGTTTTATTCTAATATATCAGTAAATACACAATATTTGACGACGACGACAATCAACCGGCATTACTGGGTCGCGATTTTATAAGTTCGTTCAACTTACAGCAGTGTTGATGCTGACTGTAATAATATACAACAGGACAATTGCGCAACAATCATCAGAGATAAGTACGCAAAGCTATTTTCTCATGAATTAGGTACATTCAATAAATACAAGATTCATTTAAAAGTGAAACCTGACGTTGAGTTGAGATTTTTTAAGCCACGCCCGGTACCGTTAGCATTAAAATCCAAAGTGGAAGAAGAACTTAAGCGACAAGTGGATTTAGGTATTTTGGAAAAGGTTGAGCAAGCCGAGATAGCTACACCGATTGTCCCCGTGTTACGCCCCGACAGAAATGTTTCTTCCAAACAGATCTCACAATGCGAACAGTACGGCGGGAAGCGGAATACAAGTTTCTCAGTAGGAGATAGAGTACTGGTCGAACATTTTTATAACATCGGTAATAAGAATACATGGAAAACCGGCTTAATTAAGAAAAAAGTAGGTACAACAATGTTTGAAGTTTATATACCAGAAATCAACATAAATCTAAAAAAACATGTAGATAAATTTGTTAGCATATAAGGGTTCAGATCAATTGGCACATGAATGTGATGATGATTTAACCTTTTATGATTGTACTGATGTAATAACAGGCTCAACTGCATTATCAGAACTGCAAGAAGCGCGTCTCGAGAGAGAAGGGGATAATGGTGAACAAATCGTTCGTGATGATGCACTGGTAGACTGTTCCTCGGATGGCGGCACTGGCACAGCCGAGTCTGAGTCAGCTGAGCAAACGGAAGGCCGCCGTTATCCATTACGTTCCACAAGGAATCCTAATCCTTTCTATGTAGCATAGTCTAGATGTAGGTTTAGGTAATTGTGTTAGTTAAGTTAGATATATTTCTTAGATATGGTGGAGGGATTGTAGTGTATGAATGTGGGGTATCACGTATCACAGATACTATAATATTATGTGGGTATGTGGATTTTGTGATGCAAATCAGTTTGTGTTTGAGCATTAAACGTGTACCAGGCTTCTCTTTGGTTTTATTCTAATACATCAGTAAATACACAATACATGTATTTGTTCTTATTTATTTATTTTGTTAGATTGTTACTTTGAGACATCTTATTGGCACTTACGGATACGATGTTATAATATTGACATGAGATTAAATATTTTTTATATCGTATATTGTGTAAAAAAAAAACGAAAATTTAAAAAATTACATCCCCGTAGAGTTTCGTAATCGAAGCGTTTTGGCAACGTCCTGGGGATAAACATGATAAAATTTAAAATGTACATTACTGACTCCTGTGCCGTTTTTTTACAAATTCTCTCCCTTTTAGGGAGATGAATTTAGACACTCTGTTGTAAGTAAGGGTAAATTAGTGAATAATGTTCCGAAAGCTCGAGCGACGGTTTGTTATTGGCCAAACCGCTTTTATTCTATTTTTAGGGTTCTGTAGCCCAAAAGGTCAAAAGGAACCCGTAAAATAGCCCAAAAGGTCAAAAGGAACCCGTAAAATATCACCCGTCCGTGTGTCACAGGCGCTTTTCGCAGGAACTACAAGAGATAGTCTCGAAATATTTTGCTAAAATACTTATTTTGACAATCGTAGCATATTTCAAGTCTAATATGAAAAAAATATCGCCTACAAAAAACTGAAGGGGTAAAATTACAAAACGATAAAAAAATGTTGTGAAAGGTTATAACTTTGTTAACACTTTGTTTGTTGCCAATTTATTGGTAGTAAAATAGGTGCGTTTTTGGTGGTCGTTTAAACAGACGCCAAAACAAAGCCAAGGGTCCCGGGTTCGAGTCCCGGTAGGGGCAAATATTTGTTTGATGACAATGGATGTTTGTACCCTTGTCATGGTTTTTTATCTATTTAAGTATAATATTTATCTACATAAGTATGTGCATCGCTGTCTAGTACCCACGATACAGGAAATCCTAGTTTGGGGCTAGATCAATGTTTGTAAATAGTATCCAAGGTATTATTATCATCATATTCAACCTTCATTTTATCGTGTACCGTTTTGGTAACTATCGACATTGCCTACATCACATAATGCCATCCCAACTTGACTTGGACACTACCTACCACATCTAACGTAAAGTGATGGAAATAAAGCAAGGAAGCAAGGAAAGGGTAGTAAAGGTTAATATTTAATAAACCTGCTCAGAAGTCGTCTAAATGAATGTCGCCATTTGTAACTTAACTTTTTATTGCGTGATTCAATCCGTATCGTGGGTAATTCTATCATCAGTCCCTTCCTACCCTGATAGTAAGAAAAAGAAGAAAGGCCATACAGTGCTGCTAGTAGGTTTTCATAATAATGAAATGAGATTATAATTCTCAAAATGTGTAGGCAGTATTCGATGAGTGCCTTTGCTTTCCCGTATGGAATAAATGCGGTACCATCATCGTACAAAAAAGATGCAAAAAATAGGTATCTTGATTGGGAACCGTCTTTTATTTTAGCTAGTATTTAATCGCACATCAAAAATACTGATTTGCACAGCAAAAACACTTTTTATGTTTTAAATATTTTATCTACACACGTATCATAAATCCTCTTTACTGCGTACAAAAACCGCAAGTTACGATCAGCATAATGTTAAACTAATTGGTGAAAACTCATTTCTTATCTGAGAAATTACGCATTATGACCATAATGTGTAATTTTTCTACATATCATGACATTCAAATTTCGAACGCCGACGCCCGCCTGCGTGCCGTCCCTACTTTGCCTATGAAGTTGGTACTAAACAAGCTAAACAACTGCAGAGCCACAATGCAGGTCAAACATGCGGTTCCTGAACACATCAAAGAGAGCTTATGATAAGTGTGTAGATAAACTTGTATATATAACTGTACATAATTAGGCATTAAAACTCTCGAGTGATATTATTATGAAACTCGCCTTCGGCTCGTTTCATAACCCCACTCTCATGTAGCAGTCACATAAACTACTATAATGAGTACTTAAGTTTATGTTTTAAGTATGTTTTGTTGTTCTTAAATGTTGAACCTAACACGAAGGATAAAGGGGGCTTCGCTTCGTTCACCCCCTTTACCTTTCACCTAAGCTACCGCAGCATTTTGCTCTGATATTTGCTGTGCAATTTTTGATGTGCAATTTAATATTTCCCTTATATTTTTACCATTGCGTTTGGTTCATTCATTGTTAGCGGGAAAAGAAATAAACATTCTGTGAAAATTACAACAAATACGTTTCATGAGATACAGCTCGCCAACGGACAGACAGTCAGGTAAGACGGACGGACAGCGGAGGTTTTTAATAATAAGCTCCCGCTTGGCACCTTTTGGGTACGGAACCCTAATTAAGCGTGACGTTCGTTTGTTTTGTTTCAAAATGGGATTATAAATCAATATATTGATTCCGCACCTGAAGGGTGCCAAGCGGGACCATATTATTAAGCCTCCGCTGTCCGTCCGTCTTTCCGGTCTATCTGTCCGTTAGCGAGCTCACGAAACGTAATTGTTGAAATTTTCACAGAATGTTTTTTCTGTTCCCGCTAAAATTTTATGAACCAAACGCAATTGTTATAATAAAAATGATGGCTTTATATTCTATTCCTTGAATATTATACATTTCTGGAGTGTCTGTTGAAATATCTGTGGATACAAAAGAGTACCCTGCCACTTCATATGGGAAAAGACGTAATCTATTACCCAACTGCACAAGAAGGAGGGTATTGTTTTTCGAGCATATGTATGTATGTATGTCCATTTCGTTAGCACGCGCTACATCCCAAACGAATATTTGAATAAATGAGCTATCGTTGGATTGGTCTCAGTTGTAGGAATGACATAGGCATATATAATTTAGGTGAAAAGCCAATAGTTTAGGTTTTAGCTATCAAATTAAGTGTTTTGAGCGGCTTTCATAAGCTTTTATATGTGGTATTAAAAGAAAATGCAGTCTCGTTATTTGTTTTTCTAATGATTCCACTTGTGAAACCGTATATTGTTTGATGACAATTTTAGCGAAGCAGTCGAGGTTCTGCCTCAAGCGACAGCGAGATGTCCCGGGTTGGAAGCCCGGCCGGAGGGGTGGCGTAGGCATTCAAACATTAGTCGGTGTTTAATATTTATGCTTCGGAACGCACCGGTTTTTTGTTGCGCGGATCGACCGCGAGTAATCGGGACATCACTAAGCGGAAACGGACCGCAGCTGTCACTCGTACCAACGAGAGGAAAAAATTGGAGGTTATCAATATCCTTTTCTCGTCGGGAGAACAACATGTCTGCTCAGGCATCGTGCCATTGATGGTATTTCGGTGTACCAATTACCAAATACAGGCGTCGGGCCTGGTTTGAGTGTTAATCATCTACATCGTCGGGAAAAAAGTAGATTCGCGTCAGCGGTCGAGTGATCCGTGTTGATTGGACATCGTCGTACCGGTAGCGGCGACTCCACGTGTCGGCAGGCAGCACGCCGGCGACAGCGTCGGCAGCGACGGCAAGGTTTCGATTCCTCTCCTATCCCAAAACTGTCTCCTATCCCGCATTCCTGTCTCGAATCGAGCTTTCGATCTACCAGTCTGCGACGACAAGGTCAGTAACAATTCAACTCACTTTTCTCTCACGTGCTGGCAAAAGCCCACCCCCTCAGGATTCCACGCCGTTCGGTAGGCGTGGAAAAATAATCACTTTGGTAGCAGGCGCGGTTTTCCTAGTGGGAAATCACCGATTCACGGAAGGTTGTAGGGTTGTTGCCACATTGTAGTTGGGAGAAAAGAATATCTCAGATTGGCCGGCAAGTCGGCAATGAGTCTGTGGTCGGTACCACAAGTAAAGTTCATTTTCGGTTAGTGAAAGTATAAGTGTCAATTTGGTAACAGTTATTATAAATTTGTAGTCGGAAACTACTGTTTGTGCGCATAAAAGATTGAACAGTCATTCTGCGAAGTAACTAGATTGTATTACTTGCGGTAGAACGTCGGGTTCTATAGTACTGCAGTGTTATTTCGGTTTACACAGCAGGGTCGGGCTATTTAGGGGGTATTAAGCTGATTTTGCTGACCTCAAAAGAAGTGTGGGTCATATCGGAGGGGCCACTTCTAGAAAAATAGTTTTTTTTTATAATACCTTTTTGTGTGTTATTTGTATTGTACCATATGGTGGCATTCTCTCATTGATTTAGAGTATATATTTATAAGGTGTATGTCCACAGGGCGACCATATTAAATATTGTTTAGGATTTAATTGTTTCAGTGGTTGCCTTGGTTTTTACAACTTAGTTTTAATTTCTGTGCCCAGCGCTGACGGGAAAGTGCTGGTCTCTGGCTGTGCTTAGTTCGGTAGTGAAGCATAGGACCAGAAACAATTGAATTGGTAACCATGGCACCTTCACCCTTGACGGTACTGCGGTATGGCGTCCGTGAGGAGATGAGATGGCTCGCCCATACTCACAAGTATGTGGAGCGACCTGACATGGACGATGTCCTGCTCAAGCGTGTGGAGGACGTAATGACACGCGTCGGGAAGGTGTGTCGGCTGGCCGCGGAGGCTGAAGCCCTCGTGCTTACGGATGAGGCTTCGGTGGCTGCAGTGAAGCAGCTCTGCGCGGATGCTGACCAAGCGATGGAGTGCTTGGGCGACATCGAGCGTCGCGCCGAAAAAATTAAGCGGTCGCGTCGGGATGACCGCGGGGAGGGTAGCGGAGACTCTCCCCCTAAGGATGTTGTTGGACGGCTGTCACACCTGGAGATTCCGGCCTTCGGTGGGGCAATTGATGAGTGGCCGGCATTCATCAATTTATTCGATAATCTGGTCCACGGTCGGGACGACCTGGACAACGCCTACAAGTTGGCCCAACTATTGATGGCACTGCGGGGTGAACCGAAGGAGTTGGTCGGTCACCTAACGGTCACGGCGGGCAATTATGAGATTGCCCGGGTCATATTGTTTGACCGCTACCAACACAAACGGCGGTTGGTTGATGCGCAGCTGGGGAAGCTGTTCAGCATCCCAAGAGTAACCCGGGATGTTGACATCCGGGTACAGGTGCTCAACCCTGTGCTGGTGGCCACTAAGGCCCTTCAGAACCTTGGTCTGCCGGTAGACCAATGGTCATATATCGTGTTATATATGGTTTTGTCATGGTTGCCTGCAGCTGTTCAAAGTCGGTTTGAACAGCTGCATGGGGGCAGTAGCTCGGAACTGCCCACGCTCGTCCAATTAACGGATTTCTTGGAGGGTGAATGCAGGCGATGCGACACATTGGATTCGGAGGCCAGTGTGCAGCGCCAACCCGCGCGGATGCAGGAGGGGCCGCGCCCCCCACCCCCACGGGGGGTGGGCGGTCAAAACAATTTGGCGTTTTGAGTGCCGCGCCGTCGGGTGACGGCTGTGTGCACTGCGACAGTGCCGGTCATGAGGTGACCAGTTGCGCCAACTTTAAGGCGCTCGGGGTAGCTGCCCGCAGGAAGGTAGTCTTCCGCCACCGATTGTGTTTCGGTTGTTTGGGGCCGCACCCGCTGAGCGAGTGCTCACGCGCGTCCCCCTGTGAGTGCTGCGGTGGCAGGCACCACGTCGTGTTGTGCCTGAACCGGTCAGGCCCTTCGGACGGTCACCAGGGCCGGACTCAGGCTGGTCAGTCACAGGGCCCAACCAGGGCCGGACCCAGTCCCCCTCCGGGCAACGGGAGTCACCAACGGGGTGACTGGGGTACCCACGGACGGGACCCCCCCCGAGGGGAAGGGGGCAGCGCGGGGGGTAACAGGCGGGATAGCCGGGGTTCGGTCGCCGCTGTCCAGGGTCAGCGAGGACTTCGGGCCGCTGGCTCACCGCGTGTTACGGGCGGGTGTCAGATGGCACCTATGAGTGGCGCGAAGGCTGGGAGCCCACCACCTTCTGCGCCACCCTGCCCGTCGCTCTGGGAGGCGAACAGTCGGATGTCGCCCCCATTCCTAGAGCGCCCCAGGTTGGATCCGCTCTCCCCCCTCCATCCACGGTGGCCACCGGGCACACCGTTCACAGTCCGGTATGGTCGGGTACCGGGAGAGCGAGGTGCCTATTATGCGGGTTGGGACCCCCTGATGTACATGCGGTCTGATATGCCACCGGTGGCATATCAGCAGCCGAGTAACCAGGCCGACGGGGGTCCCAGCGGGTTCGGATCCCGCGGAGGTTCCCGCTAGGGACACGCCTCCCACTTACAGGGTGCCGCCACTCCACAGACGGTCATGCTCCCCACCGCCTCGGTGATAGCGTGGAGTTCGGACGGCAAATCATGTGTGGCACGAGCACTATTGGACTCGGGGGCCCAGGGGTGCTTAGTCTCGTGCAACCTTGTAAGACGGTTTGGCATTTCGGTAAGGGAGTAGCCACATTCCATTCGGGGAATTGGGAACACGGAAGTCGGTTCCGTTAAGGGAGTATGTCGGATTACTCTCTCGTCACGGGTGGATTCATCGGTGAATCTGACGGTCACGGCATTAGTCATGCCTAATGTGATGGGCTCACACCCTCACGTACGGTTGTCGCCCTCGGTGCGACAGTTGGTCGCTGGGTTGTCACTGGCTGACCCGGAGTTCGATATTCCGGGCCCAGTAGACATTTTATTGGGTGTCGATGCCTTGGGATACCTGTTAGTGCCAGGTGTCCACGTGTTGCAGGCGACTGGTCTGGTTTCGGTCAACACCAGACTGGGCCATGCGGTAATGGGTCCGGTCATGCCGGCTGCCCCACGCCTAGCGACTCGTAGTCCCTTATTCGGTTCTGTACTCTCGGAGGTGATACAGAAGTTTTGGGAGGTGGAGGAACCACCTACGGTCCGCCGGTTGGACCCGGTTGAAGAAGAGTGTGAACAGTTTTATCGGAACAATACTGGTCGCCTTCGGTCAGGTCGATTTCTCACACGTCTTCCATTTCATGCAGCCGAGACGCGGCTTCTGTCGATGGAACGACGCATGAAGCGTGACGGGATTTTCCGGCAGAAGTACGTCGACTTCATGCGGGAATACGAGTCGCTCGGCCACATGTCGGTTTCGGGTATCGACTGAAAGCGTGAAGACCACTGCTTCCTCCCCCATCACGCGGTCTTGAGGACCCCGGAGGGCAAAATACGGGTAGTGTTCGATGGATCGGCATCAACATCTAACGGCATGAACCTGAACCAGTGTTTGCATTCAGGGCCGAAGTTGAACCATGACATCGCGGATGTTATCACACGGTTCCGTCGACACAATGTTGTGTTTGTAGCTGACATCCGGATGATGTTTAGACAGACGGTCATTCACCCTGACGATAGACGGTATCAGCTGATACTGTGGCGAGAGAGCCCAGATCAGCCCATCAGGGTGTACGAGCTGAACACCAACACGTACGGGCTACGGTCTAGTCCTTATTTGGCGATTCGCACTCTGCGGGAGTTAGCGGATCGAGAACGGTTAAATTTCCCTAGAGGAGCAGCGATCCTGGAGCAGGACCTCTACGTGGACGATATCTGTACCGGTGCAGATTCCGTAGAGGAGGCGCTCGCTCGACGGGACGAGCTAGTTGAGCTCTTACGGGGTGGAGGTTACGAGCTCCGGAAATGGATGTCGAACTCTCCAGAGTTACTGACTGGTCTTCCAGATGACTACCAGCAGGATCCCCACATTTTTGAAAATTTGGAAAATCCAAATATGTTGTCGGTATTAGGCGTCCAGTACCAGCCGCTGTCAGACATGTTTTCGTATCGGATCGAGTTGGACTCCCCGAAGGTCTGGACGAAACGGAACGTCCTTTCAACGGTGGCTAGGACATTTGATCCAAACGGGTGGATCACCCCGGTAACATTTCAGCTCAAGTGTTTTATGCAGCAATTGTGGTCTGCTGAGCTGAAATGGGACGACCCGATCGGCGGGTCATTGAGCTCAGAGTGGGACTCGTTCTTTTTGACCCTCCCTGGCATCCATCGGATTTCACTGCCACGGAGGTTGATCCCCACCAAACGATACACCGCCACCCTGCATGGATTTTGCGATGCCTCGGAGAAGGGCTACGGAGCTGCGGTGTATCTGCGTACGGTCGACTCCTCGGGGGAGGTTGATGTGCGGTTGGTCATGGCCAAGAGCAAGGTTGCGCCGTTGCGCACTCGCCTGACCATTCCCAAGTTAGAGCTTTCGGGAGCGGCTCTCCTGACTCGTCTGCTCAACCACACGATGACGGTTCTTCGTGGGTCAATAGCGTTGGAAGATACGGTCTACGCTTGGACGGACAGCCAGATCGTGTTATGCTGGCTGAAGGCTTCAGTTCACAAGCTGGAGATTTTTGTGGCGAATCGGGTTTCGCAGATTCTGAATTCGGAGGTTCCCTTAATCTGGAGACATGTTCCAGGGGAAATGAACCCAGCAGACTGTGCGTCTCGTGGGTGTCACGCTCCGGAGTTGGTTGGACATCCCTTGTGGTAGGGTCCAAAATGGTTGACTCAAGCCGAATCGGATTGGCCAATGAGTCCACGCGTTACCACGGCGAACGGCGCCTTGACAGTCGGTGTCTGTACGATGCAACCAGAGCCGGAAGAGGAGTTCAGCCTGCTGGAACGGTACAGCTCGCTCGACAAGCTGGTCAATGTGACCGCCTGGATCTGCCGATTTGCGCGGAATTGTCGGAATTCTGAGGCGCAACGAGTGCGGACACAGGTCCTGACACCACGGGAGCGGGACCATGCGTTGTTCGCATTGGTACGGAACGTGCAGACGGTGCACTTTAAGTCCGAACTGGACATTCTGAGACGCGGACGCGTCCATCTGAAGGGAGCTATGGCTCGGCTCAACCCGTTTATTGACCCTCAAGGATTGCTGAGGGTAGGAGGTCGGCTGCGGAATGCCAACCTGCCTTATGCGGCTTGCCACCCGTTGTTACTCCCTAGGAAAGGGAAGTTGGTCGAACTGTTGATACAGGATCGACACATTCTGAATGGGCATATCGGATGCCACGCCTTGATGGCGTTTCTCCAGCGCGAGTTCTGGATTCTATCGGGAAGACGCTTAGTGCATAGCGTCGTATTTCGGTGCCTGCCTTGTTATCGGGCCAAGGCGGCTACGATGCAGCCCCAGATGGGCGATTTGCCCTCGGATAGGGTTAACGAAATCCGGCCCTTTGCGGGTGTCGGAACGGATTTCGCGGGACCTTCGGGATTCATGGTCAAGTCTTCACAGCTACGGAACGCCAGATTAGTGAAGGCATACCTGTGCGTCTTCGTGTGCTTGGCCACGAAGGCAGTCCACTTGGAGGTGGTCAGTGACCTCACTACAGAGGCATTTATCGCATGTCTAGATCGGTTCGTCTCACGAAGGGGCCTCCCGACATTAATCCGTTCGGACAACGGCACAAATTTTGTCGGAGCCAGGCGATATCTGCAGGAGGTCACTCAATTCCTGAACGGTAACCAGGACGCCATCGGTACGGCTTGCTCCCGACGAGAGATTGAATGGGTTTTCAGTCCGCCGGGATGTCCTCATTGGGGAGGAATTTTTGAGGCTGCGGTTAAATCGGCTAAGTCGCACCTGACGAATATCATCGGTGAGACCTCTCTACGCTTTGAAGAGCTTGCGACGCTGTTCTGTAAAATTGAAATGACACTGAACTCGCGTCCGTTGTGCCCGCTCAGTTCGGATCCAAATGATTTGGAAGCGTTAACGCCGGGTCACTTCCTGATAGGTCAGCCCCTTAACGCCCTGCCAGAATACCCATTCGATGATGTTAAGTTAAGTCGGTTAACTAGGTGGCAGATGTTGCAGCAGATGGCTCAAGATTTTTGGAAACGGTGGTCCCTTGAGTACTTGCACATCTTGCAGCAGCGCCTTAAGTGGACTGACCGGACGAGCCCCCCTCAAGTCGGTGATTTGGTGCTGATTAAGGATGCGAACCTGCCATCATTGAGATGGAGACGAGGACGGATCGTCAAATTGTACACGGGTCGGGATGGCACGCCTCGATCAGCAGAAGTCAAGGTGGGGGACTCGGTCCTCAAGAGAGCGGTCGCAACACTTTCTCGCCTTCCTATTGATTAGGGACAGGTTCGGGCCTGTCCGGGCGGGTGACTGTTTAATATTTATGCTTCGGAACGCACCGGTTTTTTGTTGCGCGGATCGACCGCGAGTAATCGGGACATCACTTAGCGGAAACGGACCGCAGCTGTCACTCGTACCAACGAGAGGAAAAAATTGGAGGTTATCTTTATCCTTTTCTCGTCGGGAGAACAACATGTCTGCTCAGGCATCGTGCCATTGATGGTATTTCGGTGTACCAATTACCAAATACAGGCGTCGGGCCTGGTCGGAGTGTTAATCATCTACATCGTCGGGAAATAAGTACATTCGCGTCAGCGGTCAAGTGATCCGTGTTGATTGGACATCGTCGTACCGGTAGCGGCGACTCCACGTGTCGGCAGGCAGCACGCCGGCGACAGCGTCGGCAGCGACGGCAAGGTTTCGATTTTTCTTCTATCCCAAAACTGTCTCCTATCCCGCATTCCTGTCTCGATTCGAGCTTTCGATCTACCAGTCTGCGACGACATGGTCAGTAACAATTCAACTCACTTTTCTCTCACGTGCTGGCAAAAGCCCACTCTCTCAGGATTCCACGCCGTTCGGTAGGCGTGGAAAATTAATCAGTCGGAATTATTTGAATAAAAGTGTTGAAACACTTCTAGACTTACATAGCAGGATGAAATGCAAATTTATACTATGCAATTTTCCATATGCCCGTAATTTGTCAGAACTACAGAACAAATCTGTGCATATAATGAGTATTCATTTATTTAATTGAACGTGTCATCACAGCGGTGCTATTTTATATTTCGACATGAATAATTTTATTCATAACTACTCTGACTCAGGATAGACGTACGACGTTGATTCTGACGTTGAACCTGTCTAATAAATATAGAAAATTAGTAGCTATATTGTCAGCATATAATATATGCGACGGAGCTATAGTTGGTTTAACCAAGTTCAACTTGACATAAGCTGTTTTTGTTAAATAGACTAATCAGAAACTTGCTTATGTTAAGAATATTATGACATACACCCCTATTGAGAATTCACCGGTGATCCATACTTTGCATGCAACATTGGAATCTGTTCCAAGTAATTTAAATTAGTTCATAAGACAATAGAGAAAATCTCCAGCATATAAGAGCCACTAAATATGTCAAAGTATAAACCCCACTTAAATATTACCCATCAAAACATCCAGGGGCTACCTGGCAAAGAACTTGTATCAAAGTTTTTTTAAAAAAAACTTACATCGATTTTATTTGTATTACAGAACACTGGCTAAAGGACAAAATTAGGTCTCTTAACATAAATAATTACAAAATTGTCAGTTGTTGATAGAGTAAATAGAGGTGGTTCTTTAATCTTAGTATAAAAAAAATATATGGTGAAACAACGGAGAGATATTCATGCCCTTACTGTTGAAAGACAAATAGAGGTATCCTGTGTTGAGTTAAATAGCCATAGTATTGTTTATGTCTACAGACCTCCGAGAAATGAAAAAGAAAATTATGGAGGAAGCCCCTTTACTAAAATTTGTAATAACAGAAAAAAGTTAATTATTTGTGGCGATCTTAATGTAGATTTGCATGTTAGAACAACAATGCAACAACGATCAATATCTTTATTCAAATCATCTAATCTCAGTCATGTATTTCTAGAGCGGACTAGATTAACACTTACTCAAAAACTCAAACTCAAAACGTTTATTCTGTAAACTTCCAGCTTCTTACCAGCCAAACTTGCTTAGATAACGTTTTTTGTGACTATGCATTCACATATAAAAATGAAAATAACTGCTACATCCGATCACAATGGTCAAACAGTTTCATTCTCAATTTCTAGTAAGGTTAAGGTTACTGATCCATCTATTTAAAGGCATATTACATCCCATAGACTAGAGACATATGCGAAAAATTAGTTATGAACTTACCAGTACCGGATTTTAATGAACAGAACCTAAACAAAATCTACTCAGACTTCTTCAACATTATTCAAACAGTATTCTATAAAGTTTTTAAATTAAATAAATTCTGTGACTACAACAGTAAATCAAAATTTAATGAACGGACAACGTTTGGAATTAGTAAAAGTAGAGTTATCTTGTCTGACCTTTATGAACCTTTATGAACCTATAACTTTCATCGAAAATTTCATGACTTTGTTAACAAATATTCTAAAACTTTCAAGTGGGTTTGTAAAACTGCAAAAACTCTACAGATGTATAGAAAAATACAAAAGTCTAATAATAGAATTTAAAAACAATGGTCAAACAGTTTCATTCTCAATTTCTAGTAAGGTTAAGGTTACTGATCCATCTATTTAAAGGCATATTACATCCCATAGACTAGAGACATATGCGAAAAATTAGGTATGAACTTACCAGTACCGGATTTTAATGAACAGAACCTAAACAAAATCTACTCAGACTGCTTCAACATTATTCAAACAGTATTCTATAAAGTTTTTAAATTAAATAAATTCTGTGACTACAACAGTAAATCAAAATTTAATGAACGGGCAACGTTTGGAATTAGTAAAAGTAGAGTTATCTTGTCTGACCTTTATGAACCTTTATGAATCTATAACTTTCATCGAAAATTTCATGACTTTGTTAACAAATATTCTAAAACTTTCAAGTGGGTTTGTAAAACTGCAAAAACTCTACAGATGTATAGAAAAATACAAAAGTCTAATAATAGAATTTAAACAGTTAGGCAAATAATAAACTGTGAAACTGGCAAAGCTATACCAAGGGACAAGGACTTCTGCCTAAAGATAGGTGATGATGTTTTAAATACAACGCTGAGGTGCTCAAGCTTTCTTCACCAATGTACCCTTACTCACAACAGATCATCTTAATCCGTTTCCATATTAAGCAGAGACTTAATTAAAAAGCAAGACTAGCGTCAGTAATGTATATTTAAATTTTCATCATGTCTATCCCCAGAACAGTGTCAAAACGTTTAGATTAATTAACTTAAAAAATACTGAAGACTTGTGGGTATATCAGTCAAAGTCATCACTTAGCTTATATATTCAAAAAATGTGTTGAGGATGGAGCTTTCCCAGACCTTATGAAACACATTAAACTGATACCTCTGTTCAAGTCGGGAGATAAGGGTGATCATTCAAATTACAGACCAATATCTGTATATACTCAATCAAATGCTCTCACACTTCAACAGATCCTTCAAATTCTGTTCTTCCAGCACTAAGTAAAATATTTGAAAAGATTATACTCAGTCAAATGTACTTCAACCGTACACAATAACTCCACGTGTAAATCGACTACGAATGCAGGTATTACCCTTATATTTTATTTTTTATCCTGCACGAGAGACCGTACAGGATGCTATCGGAGTTTTTTGCGATTTGTCGCAGGCATTTGATTGTGTTGATCATAATACGCTATAAATGAAATTAAATCATTACGGAGTTAGAAATAAAGCATTGGATCTACTAAGATTATACATAAGATGGATGGGGTGTAAAAATCGGCGTTCAACAAGGTTTCATATTAGGCCCATTCTTATTCCTGGTATATATTAACGATCTACCTTTCGTGGTGGAGAAATTTTACTGACATAGTGTTGTTTGTTGATAATACTTCAATGGTCTTCATTGAAATTGAAAGATAAAAAGAATATTTTATGATGTTGATGGTGTATTGTCTTGAACCTTGAATTGGTTTACAGTCACCCTTCAGAATAGAGCCCCTGCCCACTTCCACCTGAGCTGTGTTATCCGCTTACCGACGTCAGCCACCTTGGTTCGGCGATTTCAGTATTTCGAATACGGTCAGCCAGCCTAATAGCTAAAATGGCACGCGCGAAGGGTTAACCCGGTTAATTTTGACACTCAGTGGTACTATTTCCAACGCTATTCTTTGAATAACTCTATATAAATATCTAATTTGTATGAAGTTTTCAAATTTGTTCCGAGATTAGTATTATATCTCGTTCCAACAGAAGGAACGAAGGCCTCAGGGTTTCTTCTTAAATCCGTTTCATAAATGTTCTTTGAATGACTGACAACTCTATATAAGTTATGGAGTTTTCAAAGGTGCCGAGCTCAAAATGGGCTCGCATTCTAAGTAGTGGGACTATGGCTATGTTCCCAATGCGCTATAAAACATCGCTAGTTAGAGGTTTGCCTATTTTACCCGGCTACAGCTAAGCTAAAAAGAGGGTTATGTGTTTAAACGGTATGTATATATGGATGTCCATTTGTTCTACCAGAACATCTTATCACAAGTTGACAAGTGAGGTATAGTAAGAATCGTCTTGATCGGCGAATGCTTATAGGTTATGAGACGTCACTCCAAATCAATATGGCGCCCCGACAGGGCATAAAGTAGGATTAAAAACAAATGTTTTTGAACAGGGCTGTGTTGGCTATAAGGCATCGATGTTTTTTTTTCTTTTCTAATATAATAAAGATCATATTTTGGGGGATGAGTCCGTTGATGATAAGGTCCAGAACTTTAACACGATTGTCCTGAGCTTGTTTGACAAACATGCTCCTGTCAAGAAGGTTAAAGTTAAACATCTCCCCGCTCCATGGCTTACTGATACCATTAAGGGTCTGATGGCTAAGAGAAACCGTGCCAAGACTTAATACAAAAAGGACCCGACCGACGAAAATCTCTTAGCATACAAGTCTTTGTAATCGCTGCTCCCGTCTGTATCGAGATGCCAAACGCCTTCATATATTTGAATTTATCGAAAACTACGCCCCTGCACAAGTTTTGAAATTTCTGAAGACCCTTGGTATTGGTAAGTCCCAGGACCTGACGGTTGGTAACATCGACCTTAACGGTCTCAATCATTTTTTTGCTGTCCCCCCCGTCCAGATGAATCCATCTGTCAAGGATGCCACACCCCGTAACTTGCTTTCCAGGACTGCCTCCTGCCACTCTTCTTTCAATCTGCGTCATGTTGGAATCGCTGCAGTCAGGAAAACAGTGCTAGCAATATCATCAAAAGCCGTCGGCGATGTCAAAATCTGCTCTCAAATGTTGACAAGTGTTCTTGGAGAATTGCTGCCGGTTATCACTCACATAATTAATGCTTCACTCTCTGACTGTCACTTCCCTAGTCAGTGGAAACGTGCTCTCGTGATCCCTTTGCCTAAAACATCCAACCCAACTTCCTACAAAGAATATCGTCCTATTTCTATCATTTTCCAAAATCCTTGAATCCATTGTACACACTCAACTATCCACCTATCTTTCCTCCATGAATCTCCTTAATTCTTTCCAATCGGGTTTTAGGCCGGGTCACAGCACTACCACCGCTCTACTCAAAGTGACAGATGATATCCAACTTGCGATGGATCAGAAGAGGATGTCTGTGCTGGCACTGCTTGACTTCAGCAGCGCTTTCAACTGCGTGGATTTTGATATCCTGGTTGCGATCCTCCATTCACTTTATGTCTCCTCTCATGCCTCCCGCTGGTTTGACTCCTATCTCAGAGATCGACAACAACGCATCAATTCTGAGGAAACATCCACCGATTGGTGCGAGCTATTCACTGGGGTTCCTCAGGATGGCATCCTTTCACCCCTTCTGTTCTCGGTTTATATCAACTCAATCTCTGATGTACTTTCTTCTTCATATCATCTTTACGCAGATGACCTCCAATTATACCGGCATTTCTCTCCGCGTGATGTGACTCCGGCTGTGGAGGCTCTGAATGCTGACCTCGAAAATATCAGGAAGTGGGCCCTCTCATATGGTCAACCCGAAAAAGTCGCAGGCCTTGATCTTGGGAACCCGATACTGTCTTAACCTGTTACAACTTCCAATCGCTCCTCTAATATTTGATGGAACCGTAATCAAATACAGCGATAAAGCTAAAAATCTCGGAGTTATATTCATTAACATGCTGTTCTTAGTCGCCCCATGTCTCCGAGGTCAGCAGACGAGTCTTTGCATCGTTTCACTCTCTTCGGAAATCACAATACTTCCTTCCACAGCATACTAAAGTCACTCTATCCCAGTCCCTTCTACTTCCTTTAATTGATTATGCCGATGCTTGCTGGGTGAGTGCCAACGAAGAACAACTGAATAAACTCGAACGACTTCAGAACCTCGGGATTCGGTTCGTCTTCAGGCTGCGCAAGTATGACCACATCTCGCAGTATCGCAAGGAACTGGGTTGGCTCCCGATTCGTCTTCGCCGTGACTTCCACATATTGACTTTACTCTTTAACATCTTGAGAAACCCCAGATATCCTTCCTACCTTCGTGAACATTTTGAGTTCCTTTTCTTCAGAGGCAAGGAGCGGAGATCTCACACGGTGTCTCTTCTATGTATTCCGCAGCATAACACCGTCGCCTACGAGCACTCGTTCAGGCTGAGGGCCATTCGGCTGTGGAACGCACTTCCCTGCACTATAAGGGACAGTCCCACTCTTTTCTCCTTTAAGAATCGCTTGAAAGAGCACTTACTTTCTCTTTCATCATAGGTATTGTATATATAAGTATGTAGTTGTATTTATCTATTTATTATTATTATTTGTTTATTCTTATTTTATATACTATTTCTTTGATTACATGTATTTTTATAGTAAGTATCATATTTTATTGGTATTTGGTAAGTATTTAATTGCACTAGACTACCCTTTTCATTTTATATGTATCCTATCCAGATAGGTATGCTGGAAGAAATCTCTGTTGAGAGATAAGCTCGCCTTTGCCTTTTAATTTCGTGTTTAATTGTATTGTTGTAATGTTCTGTGCAATAAAGAATTGTGCATTGTGAATTGTGAATGATAGTACCCATCAATATCCGCCTCAAATCAAATAAGTTTATTTGCATGATTTTTGGTAACAATATCAGAACCCAACATCAAGCGGCGAATGTGCTAATTTGAGGAAGAAGGCGGAAAAGAAAATTTCGTCCCGCAATACATTGACCCGATCTGCTGATCACAAGTTACTATGGGAGACTGAATATTTTTTTTTCGTTTGCGACCATATGTTTCTTGGGGAAAATTGTCCATAATAATTGGTAATATCAATCCCCAAAATATGGTCAGTTTCCTTACAGACAGCATATCACAAAGGTAATAAAGTTCAGTCTGAAATCTATAACTTTAGGAGTGTGTGAGCACGTTCAATGTCAATCATTTTAGTTTCTATCGCCCCTCCCAAAATTAGTAGCGAACTCACGTGCAGATTAAACGTGGCTACGGTGTATAAATATCTGGATAGATTTCTATTTCTTTTGTTATTAGATTTCGTTCGTTGTCGGCTGAGGGGACGCGCTAATGAACGGACGTCACAGAACAAAGGTCCCGCGTAACCTATTCGTTAGATTCGAGGAGAAAAACTATCTCACAAAAAGACTGCAGAAGTAAATCTTCATACAATCAGACGACGCTGTGGGCGGACCACCTTCAATGTGTTGATAATACGGTATTTGACTGCTAGTGAAAATAGATAGTTTTTAAGAATTGTCAAAACGGTAATTTTGTTCACGAGTTTCTCTTTCAAAACACTCTTTCAGGTTACGGGCGGTCCGACTTTGGAACGCACTTCCTTGCACTATAAGAGACAGTCCCTCTCTTTTCTCTTTTAAGAAAGATATTATCTCTCTCTTTCGTAAAAGTTATTGTGTGTATTTATATGTAAAGTGTATGTAGTAAATTTCGGTACTTATTTAGTAGTTACTGTCTTTATTTTAAAGTATTTAATTTATTCCTTGGCATTTTATTTATACTAGTTATTGTGCACTGCCTACCTACCTTTTATAATAATATTTCCATTAATGTCTGGGTTTTCTGGAAGAAATATCTTTTATGAGATAAGCTCGCCATTGTACATAAATTTTATTTTAATGTTACTTGTAAAATATTTGTGTGCAATAAAGAATTGTGAATTGTAAGTTCTATGGAATACTAGCATGTGACGTCATAGTCAAATGCTGTCTTTTTAACACAAAATTGAGATTATAAAATGCAACTGCTGGAAATATACAATTCCGATATCGACGAACCTTTTTGTTGAAATAGTTCAGCTTGACACATGTTTCTAGATTTATTGGACTACCTTGTCAAATACAGTATTAAGTATCAAAAAAATATTCCATCTGACCCCGAGATCGAGCCTCCGGGGTAGATGCCACAAAAAATGGGCCATTCGTCCATGCGTCACAGGAGCCGTGGCAGATGGCACAGACAGTATCACCGACCCCTCAGTGGATCAAAATATGACATGAAAAATACATCTATTCTTAACTAATAGTAGACCTGTTTAAAAAATTCCCGATAAAACCTATCTAACAGATAAATCATATATTTTAGGGTTTTATGTCTTAAAAAGGAAAAACTGAACCGACATAGAACCACTCTTGTGTCTGTCCTTCCACGTGTACTTAAACGACCGAATTCTGGACCGTTTATGTCAAAATTATGTATTTTTGTGACATAAACACGAATGTGATAAGTTATCAAATACATTCTGAATTTGGAGGGCACTTTTGCGGGGAAAATCAGAAGGTAAAACCTTGACGTCCCGAATGGCCGATTTTTTTTTATGAGAACGGATTTTTTGACTTAGTCGTGGTTGTTTATCTATCTAAGTATTCTATTCATCTATATAAGTATGTGTATCGTTGTCTAGTACCCAAGATACAGGGAATCCTAGTTTGGGGCTAGATCAATGTGTGTAAATAGGTCCAAGGTATTAATATTATTGAACAAAAATGAGGTGCCATTCAAGTTGTTGTTTCCTCGGATTCAGGCAGGACCTCGCCTCGCAGTGGTTCTCACGTGGTCTAGAAGCTCAGTCATGAAGCGCCCAAATGGCGGCCGACAGCCTCGAGGTATTTCGATACCCTCCTGTTCGAAGCCGAAACGTGAAGCCCTTGCTATGACAAATAGGTTGTGGGGCAGACTTTTTGCCTTAGCAATATCATAGAGGCGGTCAGCTGAGCCGTAACGCTCCAAAAAGTTTGCCTGCAAGACCGCTAGAAACAAACAAAAATCTGAAATTAAAGGATCCTAGGCGACAGGACGACCAAGTTTTGCAAACAAATCAACAGGTGAGCACGAGAAGAAAACTCAGCTCACAAACATTAAAGCCGCGATCCTAATCTTTCAAACGTAAAGGTCTGGTCCGATTGTCACTGACGCGGTATTCTACTGCTTACAAGCCACGAATCAAAAATCTGCAGTGAGTGACATCTCAAATGAAAGCAATAACTGCGAGGATCTTAATTTATTTTCATGATTTTGGCATACTTAGTAAAAAATTATATACAAAACTACCATTGTTTCCGAAAAGACATCCAAAAATTTTGAAAATAGTACCTAGTGTATGTAGTTATTTAAATATTCAAGGATAACCATGTATCAAAATAAGAAACGTAAGCTTTAAATAAGGGGGCACAGTTAAGGACACATCGGTTGTTTCGCGCGGTGGTACGGAACCCTTAGTGCGCGAGCTCTTCTCGCACTTTGGCGTTTTTTTACGTGAAATCACGATTTTTCTCTCACATAGGATAATATAATAATAATAATAATACATCATGTTTATTCAGTAATATTGCTACAGTTTTGTCATACATTTGTACAGACAATATGAGAGTCGTTACTCCCCGAAGTAGAGTTTCCCCTGTGTTTTGGGATAAGTAACATACGCTCCTCCCTAATTATATGCAACAATATTGTCTATACTGTAATTATGTACATACAGTTAAAATATTTGACTTAATTCAAATTTATAGTAAAATTTAAAGTTATAAAGTTAAGGATCTTTTATAATAGTTAAAAGTTAATTTGTTAAAATGGGATTAATTTATACATATGTGACACAAAACTTACTTGAAAAAGGAATCCGGACATTGTTAAACAGGCCATAGGCGTATGTAATCGATAACTATTTGGTCCGTTCTCACTCGACCTGGAAATAAACGTTTTGTGAACGTTTTGTTGATCGTAGCACTACCCGGGGTACACGTGCAGGGCGCTCCAAAGTATTTCCTGCACGTGAGCTATTCCTAGCTCTCCTAGACCGTCTCAACTCTAAAACCATTCTCGACCTATCTGAGCGCGCAGTGTAGGAAGCTTAACTTCTGCTGTATACATAGGGGTCTTTAGTTCAGTGTTCTGTAGTATAATAGTACTATTAAGTATTCTATGGTATACGCCTCCTTCAACATAGGGAGGTTTTCCCCCTGACATCGTGTAGATTTGCTGCATATTAAGTAGATTTGCTGCCTAATAATTAGATTAGTTGTATAGTAAGAGTATTCGTGCGTGTCATTCTTTCAACATAATCAAATCCAGAATAAATATTATCAACGATTGCCTCTATTCAACTTCAAGATAGCTGAAAGTGCTGATCGTGAGATACTGATAATAAAACTCGACACAAAACTTGATAAAATAGTCTGTAGGATAGGTTACTTGCTGTCACTATTAGCATGTCATATGTTTTAGTGAGAGGACAAGTCCACAGACCATTTGAACGAGTTACAGTGTGAAGCATAGGACGCGATGGTATGTATGGATAACCAACTACTTTTCATCAAGGTTATTCGAGGTACTAATTCTACGAAAACGAAGTCAATGCCACAAATACTCCGCTTATCATAAACTACTATTACTGCAAACCAGGTCGCCCACCAACTGCTGCTGAATGGCAAGACTAAACCCCTCCCAGGAGCTAGGAAGATCCTTAGGAACCCGGCCACCGAGACGGACACCCTGAGTAATGCTTTCAGCCGCGAAGAGATGATTGCCGCGATTAGAAGGCTGAAAAGCGGGAAGGCGTGTGGACTCGACGACCTCACTGTCGAACAGATAAAGCATTTCGGCCCTGTGACGGTGGATTGGGTTCTGAGGCTTTTCAACAACTGTCTGGAAACCAAGAAGATCCCAAAAGAATGGCGCAAGGCCCGTGTCATCGCGCTACTCAAGCCGGGCAAACCAGTTGATGACCCCAAAAGTTTTCGTCCAATCTCCCTACTATGCCACCTATACAAGCTGTTCGAAAGGATCCTTCTTGGCCGTCTTACTCCATACATCGACGATAAACTGATCCCAGAACAGGCAGGTTTCCGACCCGGCAAGTCTTGCACATCGCAAGTTCTCAACCTGACCCAGCACATTGAAGATGGATTTGAGAAAGGGAAAATCACGGGTGTCGCTTTCGTGGATTTATCGGCGGCCTATGACACTGTGAACACCAGCGTAATGATTAAAAATCTGTATGAGATCACGGGCGATTATGACTTCTGCCATATCGTAGGACAGCTCCTCAGTAACCGCCGGTTTCAAGTTAACCTGCAAACCCAGAAGAGCCGTTGGAGAAATCAGCGTAATGGATTGCCACAGGGTAGTGTCCAGGCGCCAAATCTGTTCAACATATATACAAATGACCAGCCTAGGACACAGGATACCAGAAGCTTCATATATGCTGACGACCTAGCACTCGCGGCTCAATCGGACACCTTCGAGAGCGTGGAGGGAATAATTTCCTCTTCCCTGAACAAGCTTGGCGAATACTATGCTGCTAACGGTCTGAAGCCAAACCCAGCCAAAACCGAGGCCTGTGCATACCATCTCCGCAATAGGGATGCTAAAAGGGAACTTAACATCACATGGAGAGACGTAAAACTGTCCCACAACAGTTTCCCTAAGTACCTCGGCGTAACCCTAGACAGAAGCCTGACAATGAAGCAGCATTGCACGAAGACCCAACAAAAAGTTTGCACACGCAACAACCTGCTCAAGAGGCTGACCACGACATCCTGGGGAGCAAAGCCAACCGTCCTGCGCACCACAGCCCTGGCGCTGTGCTACTCTGCGGCTGAGTACGCCTGCCCTATGTGGGAACGTTCAACGCACGCAAAGCTGGTCGACGTGGCATTGAACGAGTCATGTCGATTCATAACGGGATGTCTGAAACCCACACTAACCGACAAGCTGTACCAGCTAGCAGGAATAGCCCCCCCGGAGGTTCGGAGATCTGTCTCTAGCTCGGTTGAAAGGTCAAAGCAGACACATGACAGACGGCATCCCCTGTTCAACCATGTACCAGCCAGGCCCAGGCCGCGTTCCAGAAAAAGCTTCCTGCACTCAGTGCAGCCGCTAAGTCAACCAGCTCAAACTACACGCCTCGCCAAGTGGCAGTCACGACTGAACCATACAGACCCGAGCAACTGCGTGAAAGAGAAACTAGCTGAAGGATACAAGCTCAGCTGGCCGATCTGGAAATCTCTCAACCGTCTCAGAGCTGGAGTGGGGAGGTCCAGAGCTAACCTGGCGAGGTGGGGCATCATCTCGGAACTAGACACGGCGTGCGTCTGTGGATACCCGAGACAGACGATTGCGCACATGACTGGGTGCCCTGCGTGCCCGACAACCTGCACGGACGAGGAGCTGTATAAGGCTACCGAGCGAGCTATTGCGGTTGCGGCCTTTTGGGCCGCCCGTATCTGAGATGACCGTCGACTCGAAAAGAAGAAGAAGATCATAAACTAAACATAAACATTTATATACAGGCACATACATAGCTTCTGGCCCCACACAAGGATACCCTGTGTCGTGGGAACCAGAAACAGCGACATCACACACATATTTACATCCAAGGCCTAGGCCTTCCTTCACCTATCCCTAGGGATAATGTTTTTTCTCTATCTCCAGGGATCGCACCCGGGACCTCTCGTATGACAGGCAGAGCCACAACCGCTGCGCCACAGAGGTTGTCGATAGATCGATTTATTTATACAAAAATTAAACAAAGCATCACGCCTTTTCCCATACGTGCTGGCATAGGCACTGTGCACACTTTTAAGCCATTTATTTAATGCTAGTATTTAATCGCAGATCAAAAATACTGATTTTCACAGCAAAAACACTTTTTATGCTTTAAGTATTTTTGTTGTTCTTACATGTGCAACCTAATACGAAGGATAAAGGGGGCTTCGCTTCGCTCACTTTACCCTTCACCTATGCTACCGCAGTATTTTGCCCTGATATTTGCTGTGAAAATCAGTATTTTTGATGTGCAGTTTAATATTTCAATTTAGTTAATACTACAAGTATCTAACCTCACTGTTCTACGATTATGAAATAAATAACTCGACGGAAGACATTCATAATTTGAGGCGGATGTAATTTGAAATCTAGCCATGAATATTCATGCCGCCGGCCCCCCCCTTTTGTTTCAACCAAAGACGGATTAACCGAAATATATCGGTACTGTAATAAAAAGGTTGGACGCCTGACCTGTATTTTTAACAGACTTCAATAAGAAGGATGTTCTCATTTCGACTGTTTTTTTAGGGTTCCGTACCCGAAGGGTGTCAAACGGGACCCTATTACTAAGCCTCCACTGTCCGTCCGTCTGTCTGTCACCAGGCTGTATCTCATGAACCGTGATAGTAAGACAGTTGAAATTTTCACAGATGATGTATTTCTGTTGCCGCTATAACAACAAATACAAAAAAAAAACAGAATAACTTAAATATTGAAGGGGGCTCCATACAACCATACCATACTATGACACATAAAAACTTATGAATGCACATGCTTACGTGCATGGAGTGTGAAAGTAGCCGCACCAATAACTTTGTAAACAACATTTTGTTATGTAAAATCCAAACTATTCTCTCCACACCATCCTAACCATTGTACGGTGGTATGGAACCCTTCCTGCGCGGGTTCTACTCGCACTTGACGGTTTTTAAATGTTTGTCACGTGATTATTCCTTTAATTACGAAGCGGTTTTAGTGATTCTAATTCTGATTGGTAGAGGTCTTACTGCAGAGGTGGTCTCATATAAATTTTATCAAAATTGATTAAGCGCTTTCTGAAAAAATCAACAAAAACTAAAAATATATACACAGATGACGTTTAGTTCGTGGTTCCGTGCAGGAAAAGTTTTGATGAGGAATTTTCATGTAAGACTTCATTCGCATCCCGACCGGGGAGGAAGAAATAGGGCTTGAACTTGAAGTCGGTTTTTTTAAGTTTTTAGGTCGGTGAATTATTACTCTGTCGATTTCGGTACAAATTGAAAACGCGGTCCATCCGACCGGTATCCAACCGGAATCACCAACCGCATTCAGTCCTTGGTCACAACCAGATGATTGAGTGTTTATTAAACAAAATTCATGCGAATTTCTGCAGAATTATATCGTCCTCTGTGGAACAGTCCCCTGAACCTTATTTGGCGTCACTTTTCAGTGGCACTTTTTATTATATTTATGAGTAAAATGACTTAGAAATCTACCTTCTAGATTTTGTGAATTTCAAACGTTCATTGACTTTGATGTTATTTTTATTAAAATAAACATCTACAAGGTTCTAAAACTACTACTTAAAGACTCGGAAAAACTTCTAAGTAACCGTAATCAAAAGATACGGCTACCAGTCATGAGGATATTGTTTATGCTACTGCCGAATTTTCTTGATACTCGCAAGGGCATCAAAACTAATAAGGTACGTTCCGCTGACCTAGAATTTTGGCACCAAGCAAGGTAATTTTACCACAAGTAAATGGGGAAAGTCCCTCAAATTTCACTTTTAATAAAAGTTTTTTTTTTTTTTTAATATATAATTACGATGTACAACATTACAGGTATACACCCAATGCGTAGGATTTCCGAAGATTAATAGGGCATTTCCTTTCTCTTCCGTAAAAGGTACCATATCTATGTAGGTATATGTATGATTTATTTTATGTAGTTGTAGTATACATTTTTATTTTATATTTGATATAGTGCATATATTTTGAAAGTAATTTTTGTACGTATGTATAGAGTTTTATAGCGAACTAGAACTTTCCTGTATCATTAACTCTCCTGTCTTGCCTAGGTTGCTTATAACATGTCTTTTAATTATCTGTAACTTTATATTACCTATGCAATAAAGAATATGAATAAGTAAAGGAAAACATGCGAAATAAAAAATTCTCAGTAGCCAAGTGCATTTAAATATTAATTTATAAATTACTTCGCTTTATTTATTTTAAATAATTAATAGCTGATTTATGCTGTCATGTTTGAACAAGCAGTTTCGGCCTCATGGTACGTTTACACACATGCGGCAAGCTTCAAACCAACAAGCGTGAGATTAGAAAAACTCGAAGTCAAAGTGAAATTTATTAACGTAGATATTTACATATACTAAGCAAAATTCATTTTTTTCCTCTTCACTACATCGGACCACTGTGGGTGAAGCAGGGCGTAGAAACTCCCACAGATTGATTTTTAGAAATCTTTTAAAAATTATTGTCCTTAACTAAAACAAATATTACAATATTAATTAGTATAATTAATAAGCAGGAATAAATTATCAATAGCAAGGTCTGTTTGATTAACCCCATACAGTCACGTGATTTAAGTAATCTTGAACATTGTAATTTCCTTTTTTCGACAAAATCGCTTTAACATGCTTTTTAAATTGCTCTAATGGCAATATAGGTGTTCATATAATTGAACGTTTGAGCGATTATGGTTCGCGGGCAATCAAACATGGTGGTCGTTGACGTCTCTCTTGAGCTATATTAGGGCTTGTATATTTCTAACACAAAACAGCAAATATTATTGTCATAGAAGTATCGTACCATCAGATTAATGAAACTCTTTGATCAGGCTCCTTAAGAGAGCTTTTTAAAGAAATTGATATACTAATTGAAGCTATTCAATTTATTTTCGAAAATATAATGTATGTACGCAAGAACCTTACAACATTTTCCAAACTTAGCGATAGCTGTAATGTTTACCTAAGAAATAATCACAGAATAGTTGCGCCCCGGTTTAGACTCGCGAAGGTTAGCAATGCTTTCAAGGGTCAATGCATTCTCTATTACAACAAGATACCTCTGGAGATTTTGAAATTGCCATTTGAGCAATTTAAAAAGCATGTTAAAGCGACTTTGTCGAAAAAAGGATATTACAATGTTCAAGATTACTTAAATAACGGGACTGTATGTGGGGTTAATCTGGGTCAACACAGACCTTTCTGTCAATAATTTTTTTATTATTTTTTCCTGCTTATTAATCATAATAATTAATATTGTAATATTATTTGTATTGGTTAAGCACAAGCCAATTTTTAAAGAGATCTAAAATCTTCTCCCACAGTAGTACAATGTAGAGAAGATGCAAAAAATTACGTTTGCTAATATTATGTAAATATCTACAGCGATAAAGAACTTTGACTTTGACTTTGACTTTGACTTTGTGGTTTTCAACAAGAGCGTTACCAAAATGTGACAATCGTTTTTTTAGACTACTCGTTATCCGATTTATTCTATATCAAAATGCAATAAACGATTAGGTATATTATTATAAAAGTCAGTAGATGGCTTTGTATAAAAATAAGTTACTAAGTGGAAGAATACAGACTAAATAATAGGTATCAGAAAAAGAAACAAAAATGTTTCAACCTTTTCTATTGAAGGAGTTCAATGAATCGTGTACTCTGTGATTATTCCCATCACTTTAAAAAAAGAAAACGTCAGTCATCGTTGGATCGCTTTTTCAATTTGTTCAGATGTAGCCGGCCATAAACTAGGGGTCATTTCCAGGCAGACAATGTTCCGATACAGCCATGCGACATTTTACACGTGCCCCGCGACTTTTAACTGCGGTAAAAATTCGAGGGGCATGTTTCGGAACACCGTCTGTCATGTTGCAGCAACGTGTTGCGGGAAATACTGGGAAATGGAAACTACGATTTGTCTCCGGCTTTATAATGAAATAAATGTTTGTGTCATATATGTTGCAACAGGTACAATTCTTAACCCTGTTGAGGGCAGTCTTTATCGGTCTTCCATACAACGATTAAGCCAGGTCTTCTGTACTCCCAACACAAAAAAAAATGTCTGGAACCATCGGTCTGTCTGGTCAATCTTCTTAGTCTATACTGAGAGTACTGATTAATCTTAAAAACTGGGTTTCTTAACTTAGAACAAATGAAAAATGGTAAATAAATTTACGTTGTACTTTTGATGAAATTTTAGCTCTTGAAATATGCAATTGTAGTTAATGTGACTGCTACATTATGGAGGGCATTGAAACTCGAGAGAAAACTCATAATAATATCACTCGAGAGTTTTAATGCCTAATTATGTACAGTTACATATACTTGTTTATCTACACATATATCATAAGCTCTCTTTGATGTGTTCAGGAACCGCATGTTCGACCGGCATTGTGGCATTGATCATTGCTTTGAAGTTGTTTAGCTTGTTCATTAGTACCAACTTCACAGACAAACTAGGGGCGGCACGCAGGCGGGCGTCGGCGTTCGAAATTTGAATGTCATAATTTGAAAAATTTTGATATATCATAATATACCAATATTCACTGAAAAGAGTTTTTACCAAGAAGTTTATCATTATGCTGGGCGTAACGTGTGGTTTTTGGACGCAGTAAAGAGGGTTTGTGATACATGTGTAGAAAAATTAGTTTAAATTTGAATATGGAGTAATAGGTGTCTTAATTATTTTTAAATAATAATTTAAATACCGAACGGTTATTTGCGGCTGGTGGTTTCTGATCGGAAAAATCAAAGTCACTCACATCAACCCTATATGTCACTGTTGAATATTTATAACAACAAAAAAGTATCATAAAACTGAGCACGAGACGGTCAAAAGTAATTCTTCGTTAAAAAATTATAAAAAGAAGAGCTCCGTGGTCTAATAGGTTTCACGCTTGCTTCTCACACAGGAGATGGAGGATCGAATCCTGACCATGTACCAATGAGATAATTAATTTATCTTAAATACATTATCGGACTTTCAGGGTCTTACAACATAAAATAAACTCGTTTAACACTTGTTTAAAAACAATCATGTATGGGATTTGACATTTGTTTTGAGGTTATAAGGTGTTTAATATTTTTTGTGGTAACTTTGTTAGTATTTTGGATAACACGTTAAGCTGTAGGTCCCAGCTACTATCGCGACGTAGTAGAGGTCGTAAAACCTCTCCATCAACCCGCACTGAGCCAGCGTGGAGTATGGCTTAATCTCACTCGTATCCAGGGAAAAGCCTATGCCCCTCGGTAGGGACTTTAATGGGCTACATTTATTTTTTTAAATAAAATTATTACATTATATACATACAGTTTTTACATATTCTTAGCTCACGTCCCAAAAAAAAGCAATTGTAAAACTATAGAAAACTCACAATGAATGCTGCCGAAATCATAAAGGTTTTAGGTACCTTATTCTTCACCCTTGAGTTTGGACTTTCGACGTTCGGTCAAACCAAGTCTAAGCGCCGTAGGTTAGGATAGATAGGATACACATGTCGATGAGCTTGCACTTGAGGGTCAGCGGAAGGTTTCCCTTTTATTAGTTCCTTCATTGACCAGAAGCTCTTCCAGATAATACTTCTTTCGATTTATTTATCCTGCCTGTTATCGAAGTATGCTTTCTGGCCCAAGTAAATATACTTTTCGACATAATGTATTTAAAGACGACGACTCTACGTTTTTCGCTGTTAGTCAAGGCCTGGGTTTTTGAACGAGACATCTTGAGTCCAAACTCAAGGCTTGCATTGTTGAGTTCCTGTAACATACGCTGGAGCTCGAGTGCAGATGGGGCAAACAGGACAATATCGTCGGCGAAGTGAAGGTTTTTGAGTCTCCTGCCACCAGTAATAATGCCTCTGTCTGCCCGTGAGACTACCAGCTTCTTGAATACTTCCTCAAGAGTGCAAGTAAAAAGGTTCGTAGACAGCCGGTGGCCGTGTTTGAGGCCTCTTTTTGTCGGAAAAGAAAACCCTGATTTAGGGATATGGCTTGAAGAATACTAATATAGGTCTAATCAATAGATTAGTTTTGGAGTGCAAAGAAGATTGATGCATGTGTGACACTATCGAATTCCTTAGAGTAATCGATGAAAGCGAGATACAGATACTTTAGATAAATAGATAGATAGATAAAGCGTTTATTAAGTCATCATAATAGACAAATCAGAAGACAGAAAGTACAACATAATTATCATAGAATAGAACAACAAAGAATAGAAACAACAAGAACTTTGATTTGAAGAAATGTGAAGAAAAAACTTTGACCTAAAATCAAAAGTACAAACTCAAGGTTTGACAGTGAGCAATGGAGCGCAGCATTCTAAGTGTTTGCACGACAGAACGCGTAAGGAACACCACACTGCTCACACCCTCCTTAACTGGCTTCGTTGATGTGGTTGCACAGACCTTCAAGCTAAAGTGGAACTTGGCCGGCCAAGTCAGTCGTATGCACCCAGAAAGATGGGCGAAATCGCCACTGAAAGGCTACCGGCGTAGAGGCAAGCCTTCACCGAGACGGCGGGATGACTTTGACTAGTTCCTGCCGGGATGGCTGTTGGTGGCGCAGTCCAGGGACGTGTGAAACATTATTACGGCTACTTATAATTAAAAAAACCTTACTGGGCATTGAACCCATTTAGTATAACGCATGATTACCTCGACTTTTTAATTTGTCTATGTTAACAACAACTGTCATGTATGTTAACAACAGCTGTCATGTCAGGCGCTGTCCTAATTGACATTGGTCACGTGCCTAAGGTCGTCGACGGGGAAATTTGTAGATATATAGAGAACAGATTAATCGGAAGTGATGTCACGCGTGAATATAATATATTTCCCCCTTCGCTGGCCAACGCAACTTTTGCTCGTATTTTTTTCCGCCAAAAGTGAAACCAAGGCTAAACGTTAGAGGGCTTTATGAGAAATCAATACCAAAACTATTTAGTAGATTGCTATTGTTTTTTATCAGGCGTTATTTTTGCAGACAAAAGGTCTAACTGTTGGTTCCAACGAAAGTTTTAGGGTCTTACCACAAAAAAAATAAATCCTGTTCAACACTTGTTGATTTGATGTTTCTTTTGAGTAAACTATGTGTAACATGTTTTGTTGTAACGCAGCTACAGTCTCCATAAATATCGGAACCTATTAAAAGTATTTATGATTGTGTATCCCAATGACCATATTATTAATATATTTATATGGGCCTTAGGAAGCCACAACATCAGTCACAACGATTTTTTTAGAAATTACTAGTTTTAATGACGTATATTAATTAGACATTTCCTTACTTTTTTAAAGTGACGATGTCTTTATAATGGATAGAGCTCACGCAATCAAATTAACACGCTTAGATGCCAGTGACAAAAAATCTGGCGCGGCATAGCTGTCAACATAACAGGCGAATCAAACGAGAAGAGTAATATTAGGTAGATAGGTCGAAGAAAAAATGAACGGACGGTTGCAATATCAGTTTCGGGGACTTAGTTGTACCTTTTTTAAAGTTACTTGTTTGACGACGTAAACCACTCACTGATCATCCTTTCGAGGCATAAATAATAACAAGAACAATAATAATAATGAAAGCCCCAATCAAAACTATTTCAGCGATTATATTATTCACAGGAACCTTAATTAAATTAGAGCTGATTTCGTGTCAACGAATGCGAATGTTCCCGGCCTGGACAACTTTCCCATACTCGACATAAACAACCTAATAATATATGCTCTGGGGACATACCAAATAAGTCAGGCCAGGAGTTATTATGGCGAACATGTGAGGGGCGATGGCTAACCATCACATTACACTGTACAGGGAGGGAGAATAGGTTAGATATTTCTGTTTTGAACATATTTAACATCAATTTCATCAATCCGTGGCTTAGTCGAATCTGCTCTGTGGTCGAATCAGTCGCGACAAAGATGACAAAATTCCAAAATTCCAAATTTCCAAATGTCTTTATTACTGCATATTTACATATACTTAGCAATCGTCATTTTTTGCCACTTCTCTACATTGGACTACTGTGGGAGGAGGAGAAGGGCGTAGAAACTCCCACAGATTGATTTTTAGATCTCTTTTAAATATTTCTTATGTTTAACTAATACAATATATATATATATATATATATATATATATATGTCATTATCATAATTAGTAAGCAGGAATGAATAATTACAAAATTATTAACAGAAAGGTCTGTGTTGAGCCAGATTAACCCCATACAGTCCCATCATTTAAGTAATCTTGAACATTGTAATATCCCTTTTTCGTGAAAGTAAAATTTGAGCAATTTAAAAACCATGTTAAAGCTAACATGGTTTTTAAATTGCTCAAATGGCAATTTAAAGATCTCCAGCGCACATACTTCGTGTATATTTTGATAGAAGTTCTCAATGATGGCGCAGTAGCAACAAAAGTTTCGTTATTGTTATTGTTATTGTTCGTGCATTTCTGGGAAGAGAACTTGGTTGTTGTAGGCACGTCATGTTTGTATTGTAGTTTCAACCAACTACTTTTCATCAAGGTTATTCGAGGTACTAATTCTACGAAAACGAAGTCAATGCCACAAATACTCCGCTTATCATAAACTAAACATAAACATTTATATACAGGCACATACATAGCTTCTGGCCCCACACAAGGATTCCCTGTGTCGTGGGAACCAGAAACAGCGACATCACACACATATTTACATCCAAGGCCTAGGCCTTCCTTCACCTATCCCTAGGGATAATGTTTTTTCTCTATCTCCAGGGATCGAAGCCGGGACCTCTCGTATGGCAGGCAGAGACACGACCGCTGCGCCACAGAGGTTGTCAATAGATCGATTTATTTATACAAAAATTAAACAAAGCATCACGCCTTTTCCCATACGTGCTGGCATAGGCACTGTGCACACTTTTAAGCCATTTATTTAATGCTAGTATTTAATCGCAGATCAAAAATACTGATTTTCACAGCAAAAACACTTTTTATGCTTTAAGTATTTTTGTTGTTCTTACATGTGCAACCTAATACGAAGGATAAAGGGGGCTTCACTTCGCTCACTTTACCCTTCACCTATGCTACCGCAGTATTTTGCCCTGATATTTGCTGTGAAAATCAGTATTTTTGATGTGCATTTTAATATTTCCCTTTAGTTAATACTACATGTATCTAACCTCACTGTTCTACGATTATGAAATAAATAACTCGACGGAAGACATTCATAATTTGAGGCGGATGTAATTTGAAATCTAGCCATGAATATTCATGCCGCCGGCCCCCCCCTTTTGTTTCAACCAAAGACGGATTAACCGAAATATATCGGTACTGTAATAAAACGGTTGGACGCCTGACCTGTATTTTTAACAGACTTCAAAAAGAAGGATGTTCTCATTTCGACTGTTTTTTTAGGGTTCCGTACCCGAAGGGTGTCAAACGGGACCCTATTACTAAGCCTCCACTGTCCGTCCGTCTGTCTGTCTGTCACCAGGCTGTATCTCATGAACCGTGATAGTAAGACAGTTGAAATTTTCACAGATGATGTATTTCTGTTGCCGCTATAACAACAAATACAAAAAAAACAGAATAACTTAAATATTGAAGGGGGCTCCATGCAACAATACCGTACCGTACACATAAAAACTTATGAATGCACATGCTTACGTGCATGGAGTTTGAAAGTAGCCGCACGAATAACTTTGTAAACAACATTTTGTTATGTAAAATCCAAACTATTCTCTCCACACCATCCTAACCATTGTACGGTGGTGGTGCAACACACTTATATTATTTTATGTACACCTACATACAGATATTCATACGATGCAAATATATTCAATGCTCGAGTGGAATTATTTAATAATCGGTTGTATCTGGATAATTTAAAATGTAACTATGCAAATCTGGTGGATTCTAATAGGCTCTTAATGTGTACATTTCGGATGTTCCACGAAAATGGATATATTAATAGGAATGGCATAAAGATTGTTTTTGAGGACATATCTGGGATTGCAAAACGAATTGGAAGTGCGGACAAACAGTTAAATGAAAACAATTCTTTTCAATGGCGTCGCAGGAACCAACGGAAGATCTGACGATCGCCACTGTTGAATGTTCGTATGATGTTGAGACATTAATTAAGCCACATCTTCCAAATATTTTCGACCAAAATTTGTGTGGTATTAATACTAAAAAAGATCAACAAAATCTGAATTTAAAACATACAATAACCCTATTTCATCAAAATATAGCAAGTGTATTATCAAAACGTGATATTCTCGAAGCTGCATTAGCCGAACTTGGTACAGATATTGGAGAAATAAGCATAATCTGTCTATCCGAGACATTTCTTAGGCGCGGTACAGAAGCAAATTTAAGGTTGGTAAACTACACATTGGCTGCATCCTACTGTAGGCAACATCAACGTAGAGGTGGTACATGTATTCTATTGAAAAACGGAATAGAGTATAAAGCTACGTTAAACTTAAAACCCCAGGACTACAGTTTTGAATGCTGTGGAGTAGAGTTACTAGATTATAATTTGCATGTTATATGCATTTACCGTACCCCAGATTCACCGATTGAAACCTTTTTCAAAGAATTATCTCGCTTATTAAATTCATTAAGACGTAAAAATATTGTATTATGTGGAGATTGGAACATAGATGTGATGACAGAGAGCAGGTTTTCAAAGGAACTGTTAAGTATATTGAGCAATCATAGCATGATTAACCGCATTGACGTGCCCACTAGGAGGAAGTCGTGTATAGATCTTATTGTCACTAACGCTACAATCGAAGTCGAAGCTAAAGTTCATTGCCTGGCCTTGTCGGACCACGAAACGGGCCAGAGTATAAGTTTCCAAAAGGAGTATAGCAACAATGTTCCAAAACTTCCTGCCTTCTGGTTTGAGTATAGGAGAGACGTTTCGGATGACAATCTAAGAAAGTTTACTGAGGTCATGTCATGCCTCTCATTTGATGAAGTAATTTCAGAAACTAGTGTAGAGCGAGCGTTGAACTTATTCCACGATGTAATAGTATTGTTCTTTGAAATGTGTTTTCCGATTGAAAAAAAAAAACTATTAACAAACCAATAAAGAATAGATGGCTCGCAAAAGGAATAAAACGCTGTTGCATTACTAAGAGAAGTCTGTACATGAAATATATTATGTCACATTCATCAACTAAAAAAGACTATAAAATTACATATAAAAATTATGCCACAATATTAAAAAAATGTATCCATAACTGTCAAAAAATTCAAAATACAAACTATATAAAAAACTCGAAAAATACATGTAAAGCTTCCTGGGATATAATTAAAAATAATATTGCTAAAATTGAAGACAAAAAAGGTATTGCTAGTATAAAAATAAAGGACACACTTCATACAAATGCAAGTGATATAAGTGAGCTGTTTAATAACTTCTTTATAGACTTAACAAACACATCAGACAGTAAAGATAAAAATAATCAAGTACTGACTCCGTTAATAAGCCATAGAGCTGAATCAATATACCTGTCGCCAGTTGACGAAAAAGACATATTTAATATAATAATGACATTGAAAAATACCGCCTCCACTGGCTATGATAAAATAAACACGAAAATCCTAAAACTCTGTGCTCGGTACATTGCAAAACCTTTGACACATATAATAAACCTATCATTTACAGAAGGAAAATTCCCGTCACGTCTTAAGAAATCAGTTGTTAAACCTCTCTATAAAAAGGGCGAAAGGAACGATATGAACAATTATAGGCTTGTGACCCTAATACCCGTTCTTTCCAAAATAATAGAAAAGGCTATGTACAACAAAATATACAGTTTTGTCACACAGTTTAAAATACTTAAGGAGCAGCAGTTTGGTTTCAGAAAAAATCGTTCAACATCATTAGCTTGCTTTTCTCTTATTAATAACATTATACAAAGCTTAGATTCTAAAATGGCCGTTGCATCTATCTTCTTAGATATGAGTAAAGCCTTTGATTTCGTGTCACATCCAACTCTACTTGAAAAACTGTACAGGTATGGGATTAGAGGAAACTGTTGGGAATGGATAAATAGCTATTTAAGTCACCGGACTCAGTGTGTAGAAATAGAAATGATAAATAATAAACATAAAAAGTCATTTCACTCAAAATATTGCTCTAATGATTTTGGAGTACCGCAAGGCAGTGTACTGGGACCCCTTTTATTCCTGCTGTATATTAATGATTTACCTGACATGACTAAGAATGAGTGCGTACTGTTTGCAGATGACACAACTTTAATAGTTAAATGTAAAAATAGAAATGAGTTGCAAACAGAGATAGGTGAAACATTAGAAAGCGTTAGTAAATGGTTAGAATGTAATAATTTAAAAGTAAATATAGAGAAAACACAATTAATTCAATTTCAGACTCATGATAATGCTAATCACAATCAACTAATAATTAATCATAATAATACAATTCTAGCCGAATCTGACTACAATATTTTTAGGTGTGACAATAGATAAGTTTTGCAACTGGAAAGCTCATTTTGACAAAGTATGTCTTAAGTTAAACAGATTCGTGTACGCACTGAGGCGGATGAGAGACGTAGCCACACGAGAGGCTACTCTGTCAGCATACCACGGGTACGTTGCACCGGTACTTCGTTATGGTCTGATATTGTGGGGCAACTCGGTAGACGTTAAGCGGGCATTTATAACACAAAAGAAATGTATAAGGGCTTTGTGTGGCGCTGGATATATTGATAGTTGTAAGCCTCTGTTCAAAAAATTGGGCATACTGCCATTACCTTGTATGTACATATTTGAAGTCTGTATTTTCGTCAAAAAGTATCCAGACCTATTTAGGAAAAACTGTGAGGTATTCAATTGTAGAGGCCGAAGTAAAAACAAACTTTATTTACCACCACAAAGGCTCAAACTGTTTTCCAATAGCCCACTATGCATGTCAATTAAAATATTTAATACTATTCCGGAAGAGCTAAAAGACCTCAAAATTAATCTATTCAAAATCAAGTTATTTAATTTCTTATTGGAAAATATGTTTTATAATGTTAGTGACTTTTTAAAAAAATAATGTTTATAAATGTGTTCTTGCATTTATTTATTGTAATTATTATTGTTATTGATGATGTTATGATTGCTGTGAGTAATTTAATTGAACCAATTTTGACCTTCTATTTCCATTACTTGTATCATAATATTTGCACACCATTCTAAATGGTTAATATGCTAGGACATTAGCTATTTAAGAACTCCTTGTACGCATATTATAAGCAAATAAATGATTTATGATTTATGATTTATGGAACCCTTCCTGCGCGGGTTCTACTCGCACTTGACGGTTTTTAAATGTTTGTCACGTGATTATTCCTTTAATTACGAAGCGGTTTTAGTGATTCTAATTCTGATTGGTAGAGGTCTTACTGCAGAGGTGGTCTCATATAAATTTTATCAAAATTGATTAAGCGCTTTCTGAAAAAATCAACAAATACTAAAAATATATACACAGATGACGTTTAGTTCGTGGTTCCATGCAGGAAAAGTTTTGATGAGGAATTTTCATGTAAGACTTCATTCGCATCCCGACCGGGGAGGAAGAAATAGGGCTTGAACTTGAAGTCGGTTTTTTTAAGTTTTTAAGTCGGTGAATTACTCTGTCGATTTCGGTACAAATTGAAAATGCGGTCGATCCGACCGGTATCCAACCGGAATCACCAACCGCATTCAGTCCTTGGTCACAACCAGATGATTGAGTGTTTATTAAACAAAATTCATGCGAATTTCTGCAGAATTATATCGTCCTCTGTGGAACAGTCCCGTGAACCTTATTTGGCGTCACTTTTCAGTGGCACTTTTTATTATATTTATGAGTAAAATGACTTAGAAATCTACCCTCTAGATTTTGTGAATTTCAAACGTTCATTGACTTTGATGTTATTTTTATTAAAATAAACATCTACAAGGTTCTAAAACTACTACTTAAAGACTCGGAAAAACTTCTGAGTAACCGTAATCAAAAGATACGGCTACCAGTCATGAGGATATTGTTCATGCTACTGCCGAATATTCTTGATACTCGCAAGGGAATCAAAACTAATAGGGTATATACAGGGTGACATTTAATTAGCTGACCATATTTTGGGGAATGGTAGTACCCATTATTATGAACAACTTTCCCCAGGAAACATATGGTCGTAAACGAAATAATTTTTTGGGCCTCTCATAGTAACTTGTAAACAGCTGATCGGGTCAATGTACTGAGGGGCGATAAATATTTTTCGTTTGCGACCATATGTTTCTTTGGGAAAGTTATTCATAATGATCGGTGCTATCAATCGCCAAAATATGGTCAGCTAATTAAATGTCATCTTGTATACATATAGGGTTCCGCTGACCTAGAATTTTGGCACCAAGCAAGGTAATTTTAGCACAAGTAGATAGGGAAAGTCCCTCAAATTTCACTTTTAATAAAAGATTGATAGGGCATTTCCTTTCTCTCCCGTAAAAAATACCATATCTATGTAGGTATATGTATGATTTATTATAGTTTATGTACGTTCATGCTATGTGTTATATTTTATGTAGTTGTAGTATACACTTTTATTTTATATTTGATATAGTGCATATATTTTGAAAGTAATTTTAGTACGTATGTATAGAGTTTTATTGCGAACTAGGACTTTCACATGAACTCTCCTGTCTTGCCTAGGTTTGCTAGAAAAAATCTCTTTTTAGAGATAAGCTCGCCTTTGCTTATAACATGTCTTTTAATTGTCTGTAACTTTATATTACCTATGCAATAAAGAATATGAATAAGTAAAGGAAAACATGCGAAATAAAAAATTCTCAGTAGCCAAGTGCATTTAAATATTAATTTATAAATTACTTCGCTTTATTTATTTTAAATAATTAATAGCTGATTTATGCTGTCATGTTTGAACAAGCAGTTTCGGCCTCATGGTACGTTTACACACATGCGGCAAGCTTCAAACCAACAAGCGTGAGATTAGAAAAACTCGAAGTCAAAGTGAAATTTATTAACGTAGATATTTACATATACTAGGCAAAATTCATTTTTTTCCTCTTCACTACATCGGACCACTGTGGGTGAAGCAGGGCGTGTAAACTCCCACAGATTGATTTTTAGATATCTTTTAAAAAATTTTGTCCTTAACTAAAACAAATATTACAATATTAATTAGTATAATTAATAAGCAGGAATAAATTATTAACAGCAAGGTCTGTGTTGAGCCAGATTAACCCCATACAGTCCCGTGATTTAAGTAATCTTGAACATTGTAATTTCCTTTTTTCGACAAAGTCGCTTTAACATGCTTTTTAAATTGCTCAAATGGCAATATTCGTGTTCATATAATTGAACGACGTCTCTCTTGAGCTATATGTTAGGGCTTGTATATTTATTTCAACATTATCCAAACTTAGCGATAGCTGTAATGTTTACCTACGAAATAATCACAGACTAGTTGTGCCCCGGTTTAGACTCGCGAAGGTTAGCAATGCTTTCAAGGGTCAATGCATTCTCTATTACAACAAGATACCTCTGGAGATTTTGAAATTGCCATTTGAGCAATTTAAAAAGCATGTTAAAGCGACTTTGTCGAAAAAAGGAAATTACAATGTTCAAGATTACTTAAATCACGGGACTGTATGTGGGGTTAATCTGGGTCAACACAGACCTTTCTGTCAATAATTTTTTAATTATTTTTTCCTGCTTATTAATCATAATAATTAATATTGCATTGGTTGGTTGGTTGGTTATTTGTATTGGTTAAGCACAAGCCAATTTTTAAAGAGATCTAAAATCTTCTCCCACAGTAGTACAATGTAGAGAAGAGGCAAAAAATTACGTTTGCTAATATTATGTAAATATCTACAGCGATAAAGAACTTTGACTTTGACTTTGACTTTGTGGTTTTCAAAAAGAGCGTTACCAAAATATGACAATCGTTTTTTTAGACTACTCGTTATCCGATTTATTCTATATCAAAATGCTATAAACGATTAGGTATATTATTATAAAAGTCAGTAGATGGCTTTGTATAAAAATAAGTTACTAAGTGGAAGAATACAGACTAAAGAATAGGTATCAGAAAAAGAAACAAAAATGTTTCAACCTTTTCTATTGAAGGAGTTCAATGAATCGTGTACTCTGTGATTATTCCCATCACTTTAAAAAAAGAAAACGTCAGTCATCGTTGGATCGCTTTTTCAATTTGTTCAGATGTAGCCGGCGATAAACTATTTCCAGACAGACAATGTTCCGATACAGCCATGCGACATTTTACACGTGCCCCGCGACTTTTAACTGCGGTAAAAATTCGAGGGGCATGTTTCGGAACACCGTCTGTCATGTTGCAGCAACGTGTTGCGGGAAATACTGGGAAATGGAAACTACGATTTGTCTCCGGCTTTATAATGAAATAAATTTTTGTGTCATATATGTTGCAACAGGTACAATTCTTAACCCTGTTGAGGGCAGTCTTTATCGGTCTTCCATACAACGATTAAGCCAGGTCTTCTGTACTCCCAACACAAAAAAAAATGTCTGGAACCATCGGTCTGTCTGGTCAATCTTCTTAGTCTATACTGAGAGTACTGATTAATCTTAAAAACTGGGTTTCTTAACTTAGAACAAATGAAAAATGGTAAATAAATTTACGTTGTACTTTTGATGAAATTTTAGCACTTGAAATATGCAATTGTAGTTAATGTGACTGCTACATTATGGAGGGCATTGAAACTCGAGAGAAAACTCATAATAATATCACTCGAGAGTTTTAATGCCTAATTATGTACAGTTACATATACTTGTTTATCTACACATATATCATAAGCTCTCTTTGATGTGTTCAGGAACCGCATGTTCGACCGGCATTGTGGCATTGATCATTGCTTTGAAGTTGTTTAGCTTGTTCATTAGTACCAACTTCACAGACAAACTAGGGGCGGCACGCAGGCGGGCGTCGGCGTTCGAAATTTGAATGTCATAATTTGAAAAATTTTGGTATATCATAATATACCAATATTCACTGAAATGAGTTTTTACCAAGAAGTTTATCATTATGCTGGGCGTAACGTGTGGTTTTTGGACGCAGTAAAGAGGGTTTGTGATACATGTGTAGAAAAATTAGTTTAAATTTGAATATGGAGTAATAGGTGTCTTAATTATTTTTAAATAATAATTTAAATACCGAACGGTTATTTGCGGCTGGTGGTTTCTGATCGGAAAAATCAAAGTCACTCACATCAACCCTATATGTCACTGTTGAATATTTATAACAACAAAAAAGTATCATAAAACTGAGCACGAGACGGTCAAAAGTAATTCTTCGTTAAAAAATTATAAAAAGAAGAGCTCCGTGGTTTAATAGGTTTCACGCTTTCTTCTCACATAGGAGATGGAGGATCGAATCCTGACCATGTACCAATGAGATAATTAATTTATCTTAAATACATTATCGGACTTTCAGGGTCTTACAACATAAAATAAACTCGTTTAACACTTGTTTAAAAACAATCATGTATGGGATTTGACATTTGTTTTGAGGTTATAAGGTGTTTAATATTTTTTGTGGTAACTTTGTTAGTATTTTGGATAACACGTTAAGCTGTAGGTCCCAGCTACTATCGCGACGTGGTAGAGGTCGTAAAACCTCTCCATCAACCCGCACTGAGCCAGCGTGGTGGAGTATGGCTTAATTTCACTCGTATCCAGGGAAAAGCCTATGCCCCTCGGTAGGGACTTTAATGGGCTACATTTATTTTTTTAAATAAAATTATTACATTATATACATACAGTTTTTACATATTCTTAGCTCACGTCCCAAAAAAAGCAATTGTAAAACTATATAAAACTCACAACGAATGCTGCCGAAATCATAAAGGTTTTAGGTACCTTATTCTTCACCCTTGAGTTTGGACTTTCGACGTTCGGTCAAACCAAGTCGCCGTAGGTTAGGATAGATAGGATACACATGTCGATGAGTTTGCACTTGAGGGTCAGCGGAAGGTTTCCCTTTCATTAGTTCCTTCATTGACCAGAAGCTCTTCCAGGTAATACTTCTTTCGATTTATTTATCCTGCCTGTTATCGAAGGATGCTTTCTGGCCCAAGTAAATATACTTTTCGACATAATGTATTTAAAGACGACGACTCTACGTTTTTCGCTGTTAGTCAAGGCCTGGGTTTTTGAACGAGACATCTTGAGTCCAAACTCAAGGCTTGCATTGTTGAGTTCCTGTAACATACGCTGGAGCTCGAGTGCAGATGGGGCAAACAGGACAATATCGTCGGCGAAGTGAAGGTTTTTGAGTCTCCTGCCACCAGTTATAATGCCTCTGTCTGCCCGTGAGACTACCAGCTTCTTGAATACTTCCTCGAGAGTGCAAGTAAAAAGGTTCGTAGACAGCCGGTGGCCGTGTTTGAGGCCTCTTTTTGTCGGAAAAGAAAACCCTGATTTAGGGATATGGCTTGAAGAATACTAATATAGGTCTAATCAATAGATTAGTTTTGGAGTGCAAAGAAGATTGATGCATGTGTGACACTATCGAATTCCTTAGAGTAATCGATGAACGCGAGATACAGATACTTTAGATAAATAGATAGATAGATAAAGCGTTTATTTAGTCATCATAATAGACAAATCAGAAGACAGAAAGTACAACATAATTATCATAGAATAGAACAACAAAGAATAGAAACAACAAGAACTTTGATTTGAAGAAATGTGAAGAAAAAACTTTGACCTAAAATCAAAAGTACAAACTCAAGGTTTGACAGTGAGCAATGGAGCGCAGCATTCTAAGTGTTTGCACGACAGAACGCGTAAGGAACACCACACTGCTCACACCCTCCTTAACTGGCTTCGTTGATGTGGTTGCACAGACCTTCAAGCTAAAGTGGAACTTGGCCGGCCAAGTCAGTCGTATGCACCCAGAAAGATGGGCGAAATCGCCACTGAATGGCTACCGGCGTAGAGGCAAGCCTTCACCGAGACGGCGGGATGACTTTGACTAGTTCCTGCCGGGATGGCTGTTGGTGGCGCAGTCCAGGGACGTGTGAAACATTATTACGGCTACTTATAATTAAAAAAACCTTAGTGGGCATTGAACCCATTTAGTATAACGCATGATTACCTCGACTTTTTAATTTATCTATGTTAACAACAACTGTCATGTATGTTAACAACAGTTGTCATGTCAGGCGCTGTCCTAATTGACATTGGTCACGTGCCTGAGGTCGTCGACGGGGAAATTTGTAGATATATAGAGAACAGATTAATCGGAAGTGATGTCACGCGTGAATATAATATATTTCCCCCTTCGCTGGCCAACGCAACTTTTGCTCGTATTTTTTTCCGCCAAAAGTGAAACCAAGGCTAAACGTTAGAGGGCTTTATGAGAAATCAATACCAAAACTATTTAGTAGATTGCTATTGTTTTTTATCAGGCGTTATTTTTGCAGACAAAAGGTCTAACTGTTGGTTCCAACGAAAGTTTTAGGGTCTTACCACAAAAAAATTAAATCCTGTTCAACACTTGTTGATTTGATGTTTCTTTTGAGTTTAAACTATGTGTAACATGTTTTGTTGTAACGCAGCTACAGTCTCCATAAATATCGGAACCTATTAAAAGTATTTATGATTGTGTATCCCAATGACCATATTATTAATATATTTATATGGGCCTTAGGAAGCCACAACATCAGTCACAATGTTTTTTTTAGAAATTACTTGTTTTAATGACGTTTATTAATTAGACATTTCCTTACTTTTTTAAAGTGACGATGTCTTTATAATGGATAGAGCTCACGCAATCAAATTGAAGATCTCGGGGCCATGAACTATCACGCTTAGATGCCAGTGACAAAAAATCTGGCGCGGCATAGCTGTCAACGTAACAGGCGAATCAAACGAAGAGTAATATTAGGTAGATAGGTCGAAGAAAAAATGAACGGACGGTTGCAATATCAGTTTCGGGGACCTGTACCTTTTTTAAAGTTACTTGTTTGACGACGTAAACCACTCACTGATCATCCTTTCGAGGCATAAATAATAACAAGAATAATAATAATAATGAAAGCCCCAATCAAAACTATTTCAGCGATTATATTATTCACAGGAACCTTAATTAAATTAGAGCTGATTTCGTGTCAACGAATGCGAATGTTCCCGGCCTGGACAACTTTCCCATACGCGACATAAACAACCTAATAATATATGCTCTGGGGACATACCAAATAAGTCAGGCCAGGAGTTATTATGGCGAACATGTGAGGGGCGATTGCTAACCATCACATTACACTGTACAGGGAGGGAGAATAGGTTAGATATTTCTGTTTTGAACATATTTAACATCAATTTCATCAATCCGTGGCTTAGTCGAATCTGCTCTGTGGTCGAATCAGTCGCGACAAAGATGACAAAATTCCAAAATTCCAAATTTCCAAATGTCTTTATTACTGCATATTTACATATACTTAGCAATCGTCATTTTTTGCCACTTCTCTACATTGGACTACTGTGGGAGGAGGAGAAGGGCGTAGAAACTCCCACAGATTGATTTTTAGATCTCTTTTAAATATTTCTTATGTTTAACTAATACAATATATATATATGTATGTACAAGGCATGATTTGGGACTTGATAATTTGGGGGGATAAATTGAAAAATTTCTGCATCCCCTGAGTTGGGGGATGCAGAAATTTTTATTTATATGAACCATTTACCCAAGTTATTACACTTTTAGTATACAAAGTATGTTTCGAAACTTTAGACACACAGCGAATGTTTCGAAGTCCATGTCCTTAAATTAAACAGTGGGTAAATTTAGACACACACACACGCGCATTTTTATGAATGTAGCGTTTAATACGGAGACAAGACCTCAAAATATACATTTAGGAAGTAAATCAAATAGGTGACGCAATTCGGCTATTACCTACGTATTTATAAATTGTCGAATTCCGAATAATTTTCCGTAAATGCTCTAAAACTGATATATTCTAGACTTGAAGTGATCTCGACTCACGAGCATGATTGATTAGTTCCGAGATGAAGTCAAATAAATAAATCAACACCCTGCATGTTGAAATCAAATACGTTTATCTGCCGTAGTATTTGCATAAAGGCCAATTCTATCATAATGGCCAATATTTAATTAAAATGGATTTGATAAAATGGAAAATTTTAATATATGTAACATAATAGTAGTTTATGTGACTGCTGCATAATGGGGGGCATTACAACTCGAGAGTTTCATAATAATATCACTCGAGAGTTTTAATGCCTAATTATGTACAGTTACATACACTAGTTTAACTACACACATATCATAAGCTCTCTTTGATGTGTTCAGGAACCGCATGTTTGACCGGCATTGTGATTCTGCAATTGTTTAGCTTGTTCTTTAGTACCAACTTCACGCAGGCGGGCGTCGGCGTTCGAAATTTGAATGTCAGTACCAACTTCACAGACAAACTAGGGACGGCACGCGGGTGAGCGTCGGCGTTCGAAATTTGAATGTCATTATATGTAGAAAAACTACACATAATGACCATTATGTGTAGTTTTCCAGATACGAAACGAGTTTTTACCAAGTAGCTTAACATAATGCTGATCCTAACGTGCGGTTTTTGAACGCAGTAAAGAGGGTTTATGATACGTGTGTAGATAATAGTAGTTTTTGTGACTGCTGCATAATGGAGGGCATTAAAACTCGAGAGTGGGTTTATGAAACGAGCCGAAGGCGACTTTCATAATATCACTCGAGAGTTTTAATGCCTAATTATGTACAGTTACATACACTAGTTTCTCTACACACATATCATCAGCTCTCTTTGATGTGTTCAGTAACCGCATGTTTGACCGGCATTGTGGTTCTGCAATTGTTTAGCTTGTTCTTTAGTACCAACTTCACGCAGACGGGCGTCGGCGTTCGAAATTTGAATGTCAGTACCAACTTCACAGACAAACTAGGGACGGCAGGCGGGTGGGCGTCGGCGTTCGAAATTTGAATGTCATTATATGTAGAAAAACTACACATAATGACCATTATGTGTAGTTTTCCAGATACGAAACGAGTTTTTACCAAGTAGTTTAACATAATGCTGATCGTAACGTGCGGTTTTTGAACGCAGTAAAGAGGGTTTATGATACGTGTGTAGATAAACAGGATAAAATGCCTTTCTCTTCATTATATCAGTGAGCTACTGGGGGAGAAGAAGGAACCTTTTCTTCTTGTTAATTGTAATCTGTTTTATATAGGGAATCAAGACCAAAAATTATCACATTTTTGCATAATACCTTAGATACCTACGTATAGTTTGAGAACATTTACGGAGTATACCTAAAAGTGTGTGAAAAGTGGGATTTGGGCACCCCCGTTTTGCTACGTGGAATATGCGGAGGGCGATGGATGAAAAGATTGATGAAGTGTGTGAGATGATGGATAGAAAGTGAATAGATGTGTCTTGTGTGAACGAGACTAAAAGGAAAGGGTCAGTAACAACAATCCATGGCTCCTTAACAGCCTTCTGGTCTGGAGTTACAGAGGCCGAGGTAGGATGTAAAGAGGTAGGCATTGTCCTCTCCCAACGTATGTCGCAATGTGTTGGTGAGTATGAATGTGTAGATTCAAGAGTCCTCTGGATAAGACTCAGGGTGGGGCTCATACGACAATTTGTGGTAGGCGTGTTTGCCCCGGATATGGGTCTACTGAAAACGGTTCGAGAGGAGTTTTGGGAAAATTTGCGAGAAGTGTTGTTGAAGTGCGAAGCAAACGAGAGGATTATAATGCTAGGGGATTTTAATACATGGGTAGGAGTGCAGCGAGATGGATATGATCAAGTGTTGGGTAAGTTTGGTGATGAACACGTGAACGAGAATGGCTTAGGTCTTCCCGAAGAGTGTCTGGAAAATAATCTTTCTATGACAAACACTTTGTTCTGTCACAAAAAGATTCACATGTATACTTGGCAGAAACAGCAAGAAAGGATTATTTATCTTTATTTAGAAACAAACAGTCTCTTATATAATACAATGTTACAATATAGGGTAATAAGAATTATAGACCTACAGTTTCCTTAAATAGATATGATTCGATTTTATAATAATCGACGAAATACTGCGAAACAATGTTATCGACACGAGAGTATGGGGGTCGATGTCACATCACACGAAATACACGACTTTTAGATTGTCTCATTCGTGTGACACAAAAATTCGTGAAATCTACCCGTGCCGAGGCGCTAACGTAGGGTTGGATAATTTTCGGGTAATTTGCCAGATAAAAACGTTGGCGACACCGCCCTCAAATGCCGACCACAGAGTTGGAACGAATAAAAGTAGAATGAAATTGCAAGAATGTTCGAGCTGAATGGGGCAGTCGTGGCTTAGAACGTCATGATGGTAATTTTGCTTCTGACTACATCGGTCTCGAAGATAATGACTACACATCGCCAATAACAAAGCCTTTAATGGTATAAGGATGTAGGTAGTAAGTAGGTATGTCCCTGAAAATACATTTTCTACATTTACAGTTGAATTTATTTTCCTCCAATTTAGGTGCAGTCAGTGATGAACATGGGGAGAGATTTCATGAAGATTGGATGTCAAAGGAAATGGACTCCTAGCATGCTGGCAGATTATTTCTGGACTTCTCCGTAAATGTCCTCAAACTATGCTATAACTTTAAACATGTGCTCAATCTATGCTTTCTTTTCGGGAGATATGTATGTACATACAAGGCATGATTTGGGACTTGAGATGTTTTTAGGGTGATAAATTCAGCATGACTTATATAAGTAGGTTGTTACAAAAAGAGGGTTACACCGGTTTGTGTTTAGTAGAGTTTATACTACTAACAAACTCATCAGTGCACCTGATGATAATGCCACGAACGCTTTTCGTTCTTTTTCTGAAGAATTCCTGAGAGCAAATATGTATAAAAGTAGTATGAATTAACAGGCTTACTTCTTAGATTTTTCACAATGCCAAATTGATTTTTTATTTTAGTTAATAGGCCATAGAAGACAAAATCTAAGTTACGATTTTTCTATTTTTTAAGGCTATACCAAATTTTTGTACAAAAAGGTGACATTTTGACATCAAAAATTAAATCAACATTCATTATTTATAAAAGAACGATAGCCAGCATGACTTAGTACTAAAACTAGGTCACCTAGAATGTTTTGTATGAGGCGCGGGAGAACCCCACTTTCCCCCCCTCCCCTCCCAAGAGGGTTATACAAATGAATTTTTTTTTGTAATTTTTTCATCTTTATTCTTCTCATAGACATTATTGTAATAAAGTCAACCGTTGAAGCATTATTTAAAAAAACCGGTCAAGTGCGAGTCCAAATCGCGCACGAAGGGTTCCGTACCACCGTTCAATGGAAGCGATGGTGTGGAGTGAATAGTTTGGATTTTACACAGCAAAATATTGTTTACAAAGTTATTGGTGCGGTTACTTTCACACTCCATGTACGTAACCAGGTGCATCCATAAGTTTGTATGTGATATTGAAAGAATTGTTGTATGGGAGCCCCCTTAAATATTTCTTTTATCCTGTTTTTTAGTATTTGTTGTTATAGCGGCAACAGAAATACATAATCTGTGAAATCAAATCAAATCAAAATCAAATCAAAAATCATTTATTTCCATAGGATGTTGTTACATCACTTAGATCCGTCATTACATTTTTTTGGGTGAGTCAACTAACACAATGGCGGAATCTGTGGAGAAGAGCTCACCGAAGAAACTCCACAGTCGTCGCATCTTTTGCGTTTCCTTTTTTAAATAAAATATTGTCAAATTACAAAATGAATGCTAATTATATATCGAAACAGCCTGTTACTCTAACAATCTATTCCCATGGACATCTGTCCTCTAAGTAATCAGATATCCTATAGTAACCTTTTTTATACAATTTCTGTTTTATTATTATTTTAAACTTGTCTAAAGGTAAGTTTTTAATATCAGTAGGGACCTTATTGTAATAGCGTATACAATTGCCTTTAAAAGAATTACTAATTTTATGTAGTCGGCTTACATAAGCAACCAACTTGTCTTTATTTCTAGTATTAAAATTGTGTATATCACTGTACTTCTGAAAATTAGTTATATTTCTTTTTACATACACAAGATTGTCATAGATATATTGAGACACAAATGTCAGAATATTGATTTCTTTAAACTTTTCCCTCAGTGACACTCTAGGCCCTAATCTATAAATTGCACGAACAGCCCGTTTCTGCAGAATAAATATACTATTAGCATTCGCAGCGTGACCCCACAATAAAATACCATAGGTCATTAGACTATGAAAGTAACTAAAGTAGACTAGGTGAAAATTTCAACTCTCTATAGCTAGCTAGGTTCTTGAGATACAGCCTGGTGACAGACGGACGGACGGACGGACGGACAGCGGAGTATTAGTAATAGGGTCCCGTTTGGAACCCTTCGGGCACGGAACCCTAAAAAGAACAAACTTTGGCCGAAATCTTAAATTTTTCATGGATAGCCTCTACTTAAGCGATACAGATTTAAATTTCTTCTACTCCACCTTTTGTAGGGCAAAAACTTCTAATGACTGGATTACTAGGTACCAAGGCAAAGGGAAAGGTGAAGACTAACTAACTAGCCATGAACATCGAACATTTTTGTATGGTGCCTGGGTGGCATACTGGGATACTTGCGTACCCTAAAATTTCGCTTTTTCATGTACACACCTATAAAACATTTAATAGTGTAAACAAATGACTAAATTAGATATTCAAACTGAACTTTCTCAGAAATGCTATACTATTTACGACATTAGTTCAAAAACATTTGTTGTTTGTAATTAAATTCTCTACCGATGGACAATTTCATATAGGTGTACACAGAAAAAGTTTAATTTTAGGGAATTTCAACCCCAGGTTCTAGGTATACCAGAAAGGTTCGATGTTCTGAGATTTTTTTTACTTCATTCTAAACACTAGTCACCGAGAATCATTTATGATAGCAAACGACAATAATGTTTGAGTACACAACCCTTGGCGCTAATATCGCTTGCAGGCAGGCGCGACACGGCTTAGGCTGCCACGGGATTATTTTTGGGGTTTCATATCTCAAAAGGAGAAAACCTTATAGGATCTATCACTCGTGCGCCTGTCTGTCTATCTGTCACAGTCCATTTGCTCAGTATGTACTGGACCGATTTAGTTGAAACTTGGTACACTTGTTGTACTTGGATATGCTCAGATTTGACTGATGCGGCTGATGATACATAATTCCGATCACAAGATATAGGTAGACCCAACACATGTATATTTTTCACTTGCGAGCATTTGTTCGACGGGGATAGGTAAATGAGTGTGAGTCTTACGTTACCCACGAGTCTTATGTACCTATGCATCAGGAGAATCCACGCTGGTGTTGCCTTTGGATCAGTACATGCAGAGCATATAAATAGTAGCGTATAAAAATATGAGACTCAATGTAAACGATTACTAAAATTTTGTATAAAAAATTTCTCTGACCTCATAGTAACCGTTGTATACGTAATTACTTCGAGTCCTGTCCCCAAACTATACAAAAGTCCTCAAAGCATATATATATTATATATATATATGTCATTATCATAATTAGTATGTTTGAGTACACAATCCGAATGAATAATTACAAAATTATTAACAGCAAGGTCTGTGTTGAGCCAGATTAACCCCATACAGTCCCATCATTTAAGTAATCTTGAACATTGTAATATCCCTTTTTCGTGAAAGTAAAATTTGAGCAATTTAAAAACCATGTTAAAGCTAACATGGTTTTTAAATTGCTCAAATGGCAATTTCAAGATCTCCAGCGCACATACTTCGTGTATATTTTGATAGAAGTTCTCAATGATGGCGCAGTAGCAACAAAAGGGCATTATTGTTCATGCATTTCTGGGAAGAGAACTTGGTTGTTGTAGGCACGTCATGTTTGTATTGTAGTTTATGGTGTGGGGTAGATAGACATCAACAAAACTTAAGTCCTCCAGCTAAATTTCTGGATTTACTAATGTGACCTGATTTGGAAAGTAAGACGAGTAGGTAGTGATAGAATAGAATGCAATAGAAACCACAATTGTTCAACTGTCACAATTCACAGAATATAAAAATAAACAATAACAAGTGCGAAATAAAAGATACATATAACGACAAAACACAGAAACAAAATGAGAATAGGTAGAACGGCAACTTGCGATATGTATCGCAACAGTGAATCAGCTCCGACTCAACATGTGTTAGCTGGGCGTTCACGGACAGTTTGATAGACGATAGAACTGATTCGATCTGTTGACGAATAGATCATCGGACCATGAGTGTGAAAACATACGATGAAACTTTTTACGGAAGCCAACCACGGATTTCCGGGCCAACGTCGATTTCCGCCGCGTTTCGTCGTTTTTTTCCATCAGTCAGAGCTAGTGCCATTTTAACGCTCTCGGTGCTAAATCTAGCTGGTTTTGGTATGTTTAGCGCGAATTTTAGACAGCGCTTTTTTAAATTTTTCTATCGAAATACAGGAAATGATTTCGGTTGTGTAAAATAAAGCATAGACAAGAGAAGCTCTGTTGAATTAAGAGGCCGGATATCTCTAGGAGGGGACTTATGACGTGATAATGAGATGACGAACAATGAGAGATATTTTCAAATAAAATAAATAAGTTTAATTATATCATGTCCTTTACTGTTGAAAATTGGAGCTAAAGCCAGCCCTTTTTTGATCCCTGATTTTTTAAGAACTAAGCGCTTTTTTGAGTATTGTTAGCGCTGAATAGGGTTTCGATCTGGCAACACTGCTGTCTATCGAGAACTCAAGGCCAGTTACGCCAGTGAATGGGAAATCGAACGGCTTCATCCGATCTATTATATATCTATATATTCGTCTCTGACCGTCGATGGATCAAATTAGTTCCATCGTCGATCAAACTAACCGAAACCAAGCTTTAAATCCTGTAACGCTGATATTCTGCCGGTACCTTTTGGGGACTGAATAAATAAGTGTGGGTAGGTGTTAATTAACTTAAATATTATTAGTCACTATATTAAATGAAGCCATTCAATATAATGCAAATAATATGAATATAATACAACACAAATAAAATGAATATATTAGAAATATTTATTGTAAAAGATAAATAACTACCTACATATATAATAATTTAGACATGTTAATTATTTATGTAAACATTTATATAACAAAATGAACTTAATAAAACATAGATTCTTATGGTAATAAAGTTTATTCAAAATGACCCCCGCGATTTTGAATACAGGCCTTTATTCTGCGCGGCCAGTCGTCTATCGCAGCACGAACGAGGTCCATGTCAATATCGGCGGCTGCCTTAATCAAGGATGCCTTGAGTGACTCCAAATCAGGATGAGGCTTTGAGCAGGCCTTTTCCTCCAAGTGTTGCCATATTTTGTAATCTAACGGACTCAAATCTGGACTGGAGGAGGGCCAGTCTTCGTGCCGGATGAAGTCGATTTCACGCGCCGCCAGCCAGTCTTGTGTGCTTTTCGCTCTATGAGCTGGCGCAGAATCTTTTTGGAATACCCAGTGCCTGTTATTAAACATGGTATGAGAAACAGGTTCCACAAGATTCTTGAGGACTGTATTTTGATACACAACTGCATTCGTTTTTACGCCTTTCTCACAAAAATGTACCTCAGTTAAGCCCCAATAAGAGACTCCCAACAAAACCATGAGCGAGGATGGAAAATGACCTTGTTGGACACGCGGAATACGGTTGCTCGCTTCTTCACTGCTGTGTGCGTACACGTTATCATTTTATTTGTTGTAGCTCTCTTCCACGGTGAAAATTTTTTCATCCGAAAAAAGAATTTCCCGATGCTTTTTTCCCGCGTACCGCTTCAACAAAGCGCGGCATCTCTTCAGTCTCAGGTCCATTAAACGAGCGTCCAAACGATGTCCTGTTTTTCTTCGATATGCCCTAAGCCCTAAGTCTTCATCTAACATCCTTTTCACCGTGGTCCTGCTTAACCCCAACTGAAGGGCCAACAGTTTCTGCTTACGTATGGGATTTCTTTGAATTCGCGCCTTCACAGCTTTTATCACTGCTGGAGTCCTAACAGAGCGAGGGCCACCACTTCTTGACCTGTCATCTACACTAGAGTCTTCATTGTATCGTTTTATGGTACGATAAACGAATCTTTTCGTTATATTAAAAAAAATCAGTAAGTCGAAAATCTGAATTGGCGCGTAACCGCAACGATGCAACGCAATTACTGCGACACGGTCTTCTTTAAGTGTCTACTCCATATTTAAAAATGAGGAAAATTCTAAAAAGTACACATTTTTATTTTCATGAAAAATTCGAAATTCGAATTCAATAAACTTTTTTGTGGCCAGCGTTCTAAATTCAAAAGTTTTTATTGTGTGACAGAACTTATGACCTGACTGTGTATAATAAATAATATTATCATATGACTTAACCAATATATGTAATTTTATGCGTTTTAATTATGTGACGCAGGTCCTTTCCGAGACAGAATCTGGCATCTGACTTTTGCAGATATACACTCAGAGAAAAATCGGCTGACAAAGCGACAATAAAAGCTTTGTTAGAATTTTATTGTTACCGCACGTAAGTGCATCGTCGCTGCAGCTATAGGCCCATAGTGTCTGTGACAATATTTTTAGTGTTGAAATGTTTTTTTGTAAATTCAGCTAAAGACTCGTTGATACGGTAACTATGGTAAAAATATTTAAACGGGATAACAACGGCACGTTGTCACCTTATCAACGTTCTGAAGTTATGTTGTAGCAAAGTATTATCTATCAAAATAGCCGTTGTTCCTATGGCTAAATGGTGTTGTTGATACGGCAACGTTGAAATGGCAGTGGAGACTTTTTTAACAGAAAATATATTGCAGCATCTGTTGCAGTCTATGCTCGGTAAGTAACAGTGCCCTAATAAAATTATGAGGTTCATGTCGTTGCTTTGCTATATTGGCTGTAACCTGTGCTTTGTTTCTCATCACACTTCAAACAAATATCTTCGAAATGGTTTCAGACCTTTGCAGCTGTTGGCCGAATCTCCTTTCTGCGAGGATTTTAGGTTAGGTATCTAGAAATAGAAATAAAAATAGTTTATTTAACAAAAGGTTTACAGATACGCTTAATTTAATACATTGACACCTACTTGCTAATAAATGACTCGTATACAAAGTAAAAGTTACCAGTGGCCCTCACACTAGGTCAGACCTGTATCGTGAGGACCTGGATCTTTGATATAATGTTGGCTCAATTTTTATGTATGATTGGCTGGCCAGAGGTGTTCTAGGTGATATAATAAAATAATAATCTTTAATAGTGTGACAGGCATGAAGTGTTGTAAAAGTATGTAACAAAAAACAAAAAAAATGATAATACATAGTTAGCTCAAGTGGTTGCAAATTAAGTTATAATTTAATTATAGTAGATATACATATACAATCTAGGGAAAAAGAATGTTGGGAGAGGGAAAGGATATAGGGACAAGGATTACGTGTCGATTTTCAGGAGATACTCTGTTTCTCGATATGTAAGGGTTTTTAGCCACTTAAGAATAAGGAGCTTAGAAGTCCCTACCGTACAATGTTTAATGGCACAGTGCTCAAGAACCCTGTTGTATATAAATGCTGATAAGAATTTAGGGAAGCGGCGGGCGAATGAGGTTTTGACTTCAGTTATCAGAACACGGAAGACCCTTTTCTTCAGCAGTTCTTCGTAATTGGTGCTGTGGATTGTGTGACGATGCATATGAGTGGCAGTTCTGTAGATGAATGTTTGGCGTGTGGTGAGTAGGTCTGCTTCTGCATATAGAGCTGCAGTCGGGAAACTGTATGGCTTTTTTAGCATTACTTTTATCACTGACCGTTGAGCTCTCTCTAGTTTGAGCATAGCAGTTATTCCAGATCCGCCCCATACCTTGATGCAGTAGCTCAGTACTGAGTCGCATAAGACTATGTAGACTAGTCTAAGGACATTTTTGCGAGCCGAGTGTTGTAGTGCGCGCATTACAAATATAAGTTTTCTCACTCTTGACGCTGTATCGGAGATGTGGGTCTTAAAGGACAGGTTCTGGTCAATTGTTACTCCCAGATATTTGATGGTGTCGACACGATCTATCTCCGCACACTCACATCGGTTCTGGTTACAGAAGGAGTGGATTCGCATATGAATGTTGGGTTTGGGTTCCGAGGCCCGGATTTTGTGGAAGCACATGTATTTTGTTTTTTTGCCATTCAGTGTGAGGAGATTTCTGTTTAACCAATTATCGATACTTGTCATCTCCTGTTCACCTTTTTCCAGGACCTTATCCCAATTGTCGCCATTGAAGACAGCAACAGTGTCGTCAGCATAGCAAATGATGTTTACGTCTGGGGACGGAGCTTTATGAATGTCGTTTATATAAATCAGGAAGAGGGTGGGTCCGAGTACACTTCCCTGGGGTACGCCGACGTCAATTGGTAGTTCTCGACTAATGTTTTCGTCTATTTTTATGCTGAGTTTCCTGTCGGTGAGGTAGCTTCCGAACCAGTTCAGGGTATGTCCTCGGAGCCCATGGTTTTCCAAGCTTCTTGAGCAGTAGGGATATGGACACGGTGTCGAAGGCCTTTGCCAAATCTAAAAAGACTCCGATGCACTTTTTCCCTGTGTCAAGGTAAGAAGATACCAGGTCAACCAAGGACCCGACGGCATATTCCCCTTCTGAAGCCAAATTGTTTGTCTGAGATCAGTCGGTGTTTCTCAAGATAAGAGACCAGTCGCCAGTTCACAAGTGTCTCGAGTATCTTTGAGAGGACGGGAAGCAGGGATATAGGTCGGTAGTTTTCTGGCAACTTCCTGTTACCACTTTTATATATGGGGATGACTCTTGCAAGCTTCCACGATTGGGGAAAGATGCCTGTTGATAGACTGAGGTTGAAGATGTGGGTTAAGGGGACAACGATTTCGCTGCATATCTCTTTAATTACTCTAGGGGTGAGGCCGTCGTGACCAGGAGCACTGTCGTTTTTGAGGTTCAAAATGATTTTCCGCACTTCGTGAATGTCTGTTGGAAGCATGAAAAAGGGTTCAGGAGCACATTCATTCAGCGTAATCCCCGTGGTAAGTTCCTCGTGTGATTTCTGGTCTTTATGAAGTATCTTATTGGCTAGGTCTACGCCCACGCTAGCAAAATATTCGTTGCAGAGGTTCACCGACTCTTGTGGATCTGGCTTTATTTTTGTCAGCTCGGTTGCGGAAGACATTTTTCGATTGCGGTTACTAATGTTGTTAATAACTTTCCAGAGACTTTTTGGGTCATTCTTTTTACTTTCTTTTTCAGCACTTTCATATTCACGCTTGAGTTTTCGAAGCAGTTCCACACAAAAAATTTTGTATCTGCTGTGAGTAAGCTTTCGGACTGGGTCATTGGGGTGTTTCCTTGATTCAAGATGGAGTTTATCTCGGTGTTTGATACATCTCATCAAGCCTGGAGTAATCCATGGTTTCAAGATAAGGCTGGATCTGCTTAGCCGCTTCAAGGATGTGTGTTTATCCACCGCGGTATTCAGGGTATGGCTGAACAAGGAGACGGCCGATTCAACCTCTGCAGCGTTCATAACTGGGGCCCAGTCTGCTTTTTGTAGTTCAGAAATCACTCCAAGGAAATCGACTTTTTTAAATACTCTCTCAGGTTTCTTAAGGCAGCCTTTGGACAGAGACAACGCCATTATCGCTAAATTATGGTCAGTCACGTCTATAATAGCTACCAAACCGAGGACTAATTTGGTGCTGGCTCGAATGAATATGTGGTCAAGGCAGTTATTTAGTCTTCTCGTTGGCTTGGTGATTGCGGGAATGAATCCCAGTTCAGCCATTGTACAAAGGTATTCCGTGCTTACCATATCCTGTTCGTCAAGGATATTCGATGTAGAGAAGCGGCAAAAATTGACGTTTGCTAAGTATATGTAAATATCTACAGTAATAAAGTACTTTTGAGTTTGAGTTTGAGTTTATTAATATTAATATCTCCAGCAACAATCACCGATTTTTCGTTTTTGAGGCCTGATAAGAGGTCGTTAAGAGAGGCAGTGAATCTTTCGCAATTTGTTAAAGACGGGGTTCGGTAAATGCCTAGGATGGTTGTAGATTTTGGGAGCTCGATGGACAGACATTCGGCTTCATCTAAGGTAGGCTTATGGACACTTGCATTCCATGAGTCTTTTATGTAGGCAGTCACACCGCCACTTCGATTGTGGTTGTGTTTGGTGAAGAAGGAGTTGTAGCCTTGTATTTCTCCTACGCCTGCTCCCGGAGCCAACCAGCATTCGGTGAGTACGATGATGTCAAAACTTGTGTTTAAGCGTTTAAGGGTTACCAAAAACTCGTCAAAATTATGATTAATACTGCGGATATTTAAGGTCAGAATTCTGAAATTCAGTTCTTCCGTTAGTGACTCGGAACATTTTTCCACCGAATCATGCAATTGACATTCTATTGAATACGAGTGGTCTATTCAGTTAACAGTTTCCAAAAAGACAAGGAGGGCGGCTATTTGAGAAAGCGGAAAGGAATGTCAGTTGCATGAAAGCATGGCGAGCTGATGCGGAGACAAGGCTGTACTGAATTTTGTTTGTGAGGATTTGGAAGATCAGTTTCATGGAGTGGGCTAGGGTATGGAGGAAGGACAGGAATGGGATGGATCTTAGGAGCATATATATAAAGCAAAGCACTAAATTAAAGGTTTCGTCAAGTACGGTGATAGATGTAAAGAATAAAGTGGACTAAATTGGACGAAAATCCGTGGCTTTAGGGTTGATGAAGGTGCCAACTTTCTGATCAATATCTGCTTCGGAGCGTATGAGGATGGCAGGCATTTTTTCAGCTTTGCGCACGAAAATATTACCGTCATGCACCCATGAGAACCGGAACCTATGCTGCAGTGCCCATTGCCTTGCGCTCCGAAATAACAGCCTGTTTGCTTTGGTCAGTCGCTCGTTTATGTAGACATCCAGATTGGTACCGGGTACTATGTCTAGCGAGGTGACGTTTTTTCTGTCTTTTGCCGCCCTTACTATCTCGTCTCGTTTAGCTCGGCGAACTAGCTTGACCACATTATTGTGGTCCTGCGGTCGTCTTATGACGGGGCAGGTTCTTGGGATTAGAGGGTGACTGAGGTAGGAGCGATCGCCGGGGTCCAGCTCGGTGAAATCCGTCAATGTCTGACTCGGTGAGCACAACCCCGATCTTGGTGGCAGTTGTTAGTACCAATTGACGAATGTTTTCGTTTTCAGTCTCTGGTATTCCAGCAATCTCGATGTCATTCCGTAGTCCTTGTTGTTGCAGGTCAGCTACGGAGGAGCGAAGGTCGGTGATTTCTTGGTTTTTAAGCCAATTTAATAATATTATCATTTTCCGGGGTTGGCGAGGGGACCGACATCATTGCAATTTGGTTTCTTAGTTCGGTAACTTCTTTTCTAAGGTGAGTTCTTCATTTTGAAGCGATAGGTCGTTGACTGCGACTCTAAGCTGTCTTAGCTCTGTAAGGATGACAGCGGTGTCGAACGCCGAGCCATACTCTGGGCATACGCAAGTCAAATTTGCCGGGTCTGAGGACTGGAGGTTGAGTGAGTCGTACACACATGCTTTGTGTAATCTATTGTCACAGCTGTTGCAGTCATAGTACTCCGCTTCGTTTATTAAACCGCAACAGACACCACATTTTAGGTACGGACCCATCAACATGATGTGTTTCTTTTAGAGTTCGAGGTCAAGAAGTAAAAAACAGGGGCCAAATCTAGGTTGCGAAAATTAGTCCTCCCAGAGACAACTCGCCCTCTCGTTCCGCCGTCGCTTCTGCTGAGTAGTGTACTCACTTGCCGGGCGACCGATGAATCACGCAGATCGCTGTCGGCCGGCGATGGAGGCGGCCGCACGCAAGTGTGATGCTTACGTCGATCGCTTAGCGGCGGGAGTCCTCTGTACTTGCACGGTCAGCTGACGCACGGGCACTTCACGTGATCGATGAGTTAACGTTTAATTTATCGACTCTAAAGCCTGTTTTCCATTAATTTATGCGATTCTGTTTTGCACACTTTGTTTCTCCGTTTTCAATTAGTAAGTGGTAAAAGTTTCACTGCGGTATTTTGAATAAATTGAATTGAATAGCAGTAAAAGCTCGGGAGCGATTACGGAAACAGCTTAACGGCCAGCGGGCGCGTCAAAGATCGAGCGGGCGCGTCAAAGATCCAATCATTTTGAAACAGTGGGACTCTAACCTGACCAAAAGAGATTATTGGCAGGCTCAAGATACATTTATTAATCACAGGGTCGTGAGTCGAATATTGGTGATATAGTTGAAACGCTGGATAGGGACTCGCCGGGAATTTGTAGATTTCAGCTCCTTGGTAGACTCAATCCGACTGGTCCACTTCTCCAGACGTCAACAAGTGATCATGCGGTTAGCGCCAGGAGGATATTACTCCTCGGCGTGGAACCGATTCAGAGCTCCGTTAGCGCCAGGAGGATATTACTCCTCAGCGTGGAACCGATTCAGAGCTCCGTTAGCGCCAGGAGGATATTACTCCTCAGCGTGGAACCGATTCAGAGCTCCGTTAGCGCCAGGAGGATATTATTCCTCGGCGTGGAACCCTGGAAAGAGACCAGTGTGAATGATAGGAATACAGAAGCGCTACAGCGCCCAGCTATCAGGTGACGGCTCCCCACACGGAGACTTCCGACGAGGGCCCTAGGGTAATTAGGATCTAAGAGTGCCGCAGTCCAATAGACACTGTATAGAAAAGGGAAATACATAGAGAGTATAAAATACACGAAAATAAGAAAGACTAACTACGAACCAATGCTTACCCATGGATTGGGGATAGTAGGGAAGTTTCAAATCAACTACTGCACTTTACAGCAACTAAACATTCAGCTCCATTACAGGACTAAAGGGACTAGCCCATCGCCGCAACTAAAGGCGTGACTTAAAAATTATTGATGCAGAAGATACAACCTCACGTTTCAGAGCTCAAACAATGTCTGCCTCAAAAAAAACAATCAGCTGCCAGACGAGATTCCAGATCCGAATTTCCGAATTTATATAGTTGTACTTTTAATCTGGCTAATCCGCCAGTAGCCAATATGGTCAAAGAGGTAGTACGTTACAATTTTATTCATCTGGTTCCATTCATTTTAGCAGGATAAAATTATCCTTTTTTTCTCGGGGTTACTAACTTGGCGCGGATGCCCAAGAAGGTTGTGATGATACACCGTCCTAAGATCGTCTAGTTCGCTCAAGGTCCTATAAAGACCAAATCAGCGTTTTGTTAGTAAAGGGGCAAATACGAAGTACCCGTAACCGGCGAGCTTGCATGAAGAGACTTATGAATGTTGAGGAAGTGAGAGATTTATGCCAGGATCGTAGCAGGAGGAGGTCTTTGGTCTCTGCCTACCCCTCTTCCGGGAAATAGGCGTGAGCATATGTATGTATGTATGTACTAAATTTCATTGCAATCATTTCAGTAGGTATACCTCTCCTCACGAGTTATGAGCGCTGAACGAAAACTGGCACCTTGGGGCAGGGGTTACTGCGCATTTGTTAAACATAATCAGCGCCCAGAAACCGGCCGTAAGTGCGTTTGTCCACAGTTCGATAAATGACAGCTCCGATCACCTCCATTAGTCAGGAAAAATGTCGAAAATTACCTTGAGAATTGCGTTTTGCCGCGTGCACACCGGCCCAACGAACGCCAACGAATGGTTCTATTTTATTTTATTTTATTTTTATTTATTTGGGACGAAAAACAACTACACAATACATAGATGTAACTATTACAAAAATAAAAAAGTGTTTTATTGTGGAGCCCACAGGTACATTTTAGTTGGGGCTGTCTGTTAACAAAATAATTATGTCTTTTTTTGTATATATGGATCTCAAGCTTATAAAAATAATAAAGAAAGAAACAGGAATCTATCCTAAATAAAAATTTGTCCAACGCACTGCAAAAATATGTTGTAATTAAAAAAATTACCATTCAATAATTCGAAAACTGTATATTGGTGTACTAAATATGTCTACATATTCTGGTTCTGTGGTGCTACGGCATCTACGGCCAAGCATTTGTAGCTAAATGTAGTTCAATAAAACCGGTCAAGTGCGAGTAGGACATCGGACCCGCACACGAAGGGTTCCATACCATTGTACACGGAAAAACGAAGAACAACAGTCTATTGTACGAGTACATATACGTATTTAATTTTTATTAATAAAATATTAAATACCAGCTAGGACTACATTTAAGGCCGTAGATCGAAACATTGATAAATAGTTTTGTGTATGTAAGTAAGTATGTTAGTATTAAACTATGTGCTCAGGTTAACGAAACTCTTTGCTCAATGAAACCGGAAGTGGTTAGAAATTGAGTAACTTATTTACAGAAATAAAATCAGATATGATAAAAAATATATATTATTTATCATTATTCGAATCAGCAGTTATTGATCACATAATGCCAAATAACTAGCACAAAACTCAATACCTGCAATTAAAAATATTTTCCGATAACATCGGGAGAGTCCATTTTTCACCGATAAACAAATAAAACAAAATGGCTAAGAAAATTGCCATACCAATAATTTCTTCTATGGGTACTTCTTTTAATTCTTGAAAATCGGTATGTTTCATTATTCGTTGCTGTTGCGGCACATTCTGTGAAATTTTCAGCTCTCTACCTATTTCGGCTGAAACTCAAACTCAAAAAAACTCAAAACTCAAAACGTTTATTCTGTAAATAGGCCACAAGGGCACTTTCACATGTCATTTCATTTCATTTTTTACAGAACATTTGGTATTATTATCATATTATCAGAAAAAAAAAGTACTTAATTATTGTTTCTGAGAGATGTAAAGAGTCTCAAATGTCATAATAAAATAATTAAAATATAAATAACAGAGATGTATAGTCTCTTTAGTCAATAATACAATGATAATAGGAGATGTAAATGGTCCCCACAGTCAAGAGTTGTATAATTAAATTAATCTTTGGAGGTGTAAAAGGCCTCCAAGTGTCCAGTAAAAGAAACTCTGGCAGTGAGGATGCTCACAATTAATTAGAACAATTCAGTCCCAAGCATTTTTATCGTCTATGTACTCTTTAATACTGTAGTAAGCTTTAGAAATAAGCCTTTGCTTGATGTATTTCTTGAACTTATTAATTGATAGATCTGTCAAAGTGCTTGGGAGTTTATTGTAAAATCTTACACAATTACCCTTGAACGAGTTTTTTATTTTATGGAGCCGAGTAGTGGGCACTGCAAGTTTGTCCTTGTTTCTAGTATTAAAGTTATGTATATCACAGTTTCTTCGAAAGTTAACAATGTTCTTATGGACATACATAATATTCTCGTAAATATATTGACTATGGACTGTCAATATATTTACTTCTTTAAACTTATTTCTAAGAGAATCTCTATTATTCATTTTATAAATCGCACGAACAGCCCGCTTTTGCAGCACAAAAATAGTATTTATGTCAGCAGCACTGCCCCAGAGCAGAATACCGTAGGACATAATACTATGAAAATAACTAAAATAAACTAATCTGGCTGTTTTTAAATCTGTCAAGTGACGGATTTTCCTGCATGCAAAAGCTGCAGAGCTCAGTCTGTTCGATAGCTTATCAATATGTGGACCCCATTGGAGTTTGGAATCCAACGTTATACCTAGAAACACTGTGCTGGTTACCAATTCCAATTCCTCATTTTTAATTGTTATACATGTCTGATTATTTTTAACGTTAGTAGTAAGAAACTTAACACATTTAGTCTTTTTCTCATTTAATAGCAGATTATTAACATTAAACCAATTTACCACTCTTGATATGGTATTGTTCACGTGATCATCAGTAGCGTGTTGGTTTCGCTTTGTTTTAAAAATAAGTGAGGTGTCATCAGCAAACAGTACCATATCATGACAGTCCCTTCCTAGATAGGGTAAGTCGTTTATATAGATGAGGAATAGGAAGGGTCCCAATATTGAGCCCTGTGGCACGCCCAAAGAAACCAATGATCCTGGTGATCGTTCTCCGTTTACGTCTACCCTTTGTATTCTTCCGTTCAGATAAGATTTTAACAAATTCAATGACGTGTCTCTAACTCCATAATGATGTAATTTCCTGATCAATGTTTCATGACAAACGCAATCAAAAGCCTTAGATAAGTCACAAAAAATGCCTAGGGCATCTTGTGACTCTTCCCAGGCATCAAAAATACTTTCAATGAACTTAATTCCGGCATCTGTTGTTGAACGACCGCGAGTGAATCCAAACTGTTTGTTATGCATTAGCTTATTTGATTCAAAATGATGATCCGATAGAGCCCGGTGACGGACGGACGGACGGACAGACGGACAGCGGAGGCTTAGTAATAGGGTCCCGTTTGGCACCCTTCGGGTACGGAACCCTAAAAAGTAGCCATATTGGGTAATTTTACCACCTAAAGTAACTAAATGTAGGGAAAAGCAGTTCTCAAAAATGTATGAAACTTTCAACTATTTTAGTTGCTAGATCTAGCTACAAAGTAGTTAAGATGGCAACACTGGCCATTTGTTGACCTTCATTGGGCCGGTGAGTACTCAGCATTTGGTTTTTAAAGTCATTAACATAACCTTACCTAACATATGGCCAAATTATCACAAGTCTCAGATAGCTAAAGCACAAAATAACAAAGCTCTTCTTTTTCAGATCAAGAACTCTACAACACTGTTCTAATGAACGGAGTCACTCCAAGGGCCTGTAGGAATGCTCTAGTTACTATTCTTCACAAGAAAGGATATAAAGCCAACCTGCAAAATTATAGACCCATCAGCCTGTTCTCACAGGTCTATAAACTGTTCGCCAATGTCCTGTGCATCAGACTGACGCGCCAGCTCGACGAATACCAACCTGTCGAGCAAGCCGGCTCCCGGAAGGAATACTTACTCCACATTAGACCATTTTCACTCTGTCAAGCAACTGATGGAGAAATATAGAGAATATAACGGGGCCCTATGCTTCGCCTTCGTAGATTACGAAAAGGCATTCGACAGTATCAAGAACTGGGCCGTCTTCTATTCCCTCCATCGTTGCGGAATTGATAAGAGATACGTGGATGTCCTCCGGTAGCTGTACAGGTCCGCCACTCTACAGGTGCGAATACACAAACTAACCAACCCCGTTCCGATAGAACGGGGAATCCGCCACGGAGATACTCTTTCGCCCAAGCTCTTCACCAATGCCCTAGGACGCTTTGAAAACTGTAGACTGGAGCGAAAGTGGTCTCAATATCAACGGCGTGGGTCTTTTGCACCTGAGATTCGCTGACGATCTGGTCCTGGTGGCTGAGAACGTTGCTGATCTCCAGACTATGCTCACAGAATTGCATGAGGCATCCCTGAGGGTCGGCCTCAAGATGAATATGTCAAAGACAAAGATTATGACAGACACTTCCACAAGCAAAGGTATCGACATTATTGTTGATAACCGACGCCTAGAAGTGGTTGAGGAGTATATCTATCTTGGACATTGTTTGTCTTTTGGTCGACAGAGCCAGGTAAAAGAGATCGCTAGACGAGTCCAGCTAGGATGGGCTGCTTTCGCAAAACTAAGGGATGTTCTGACCTCTAACATCCCGCAATGCCAGAAGACAGAGGTATTTAACCAATGTGTACTGCCCACTCTCACATACGGTGCCGAAATATGGACGCTCATGAAGGAGATTGTGCACAAAGTCACAGTGACACAAAGAGCTGGATACTATTCCTTTTAGGCCAACGACGTATTGCTAGCCAACCTCCGACCATTTACCTCCTTAGGTAGGTTCACATTTTTTATTTGCGACAGGTACGCATTTCCGATATGTACGGTTAGTACGTGAATAGTTTTTTCGTACAGATCGGAAAAGGCGAAGACATCAAGTCACAGGCCGTGACGTGTAGCCGTGTTGACGTGAGGAAATATTTACTACATTATTTGCAATAAAATCGCGGCTGCACTGTAGTGAGGTAATTTCAATAACTTTTCTTTATTACCTTTTTGTCTACACTAGACCTCGTTGGATTTTCTTTTCCCTATTTTTTCTAAAATAAACAAAAAAGGTCAACTGCAATTCGCCATGTAGGTAACAAAATTGAAAATGACAATTTCATAGGTAGGTTTCACTTTTTACTTACGGCCACGTTGTGCGGCAGTGCTTTGGGTAATACACTAAATTCACAAACTATTTGTGCTGACGAAAGGCGACGTGCTCCTACTGCTCCAACTCCGATATCTCGTGGGCAATCAATCAAACTGACATTTTGAAGGAACTTAGTCGCCTTCAGACAAAGCACCTTTTGATTGCGATAGCGTCTGTTTTTTGAAGCATATATGAATGAACAATATCGCAATATATTTTGACAGTAGTCATTACAAAATTGCAATCAAATTCCGAGTCGCAATAACAGAGATAGAGAATATCATTTAATCGAACTACTGCGGCTGTAAGCGACGCCCGCCATCACATAGATTGCAAGACTTAGAGAGACGATTTTATCTATGTACTTATCAGTTCACCCCAAAAAGATACTAAATATCAAGAAAACTTCATGCTTTAAAGTTCCTGGAACGATATTTTCCTGGTTGCTATTTCCGGGCTAAACCGATTCTAGTAAACTGGAAAAGCTCTAGAGGGTTTCAGAACTTAAAAGCTTGAGCTTAATTGGACTGTTATCGGCTGGACGGAGGAACAAAACAGTTTATCTGTTACAAACTTTTAGCTCGAATTTAGTCTAACAATTTTAGGGTTCCGTACCCAAAAAGTGGCAATCGGGACACTATTACTAAGCCTCCGCTGTCCATCCATCTTTCCGTCTGTCCGTCTGTCTGTCTATCCATCCATCTCTCCGTTAGCGTATTTCATTAACTGTAATAGGTAGAGAGTTTAAAGTTTCACAGAATGTGTATTTCTGTTGCCGCTACAGCAACAAGTAACGCAATTTCTAAAATTAAAGGGGATTCACAAACGAAAGAGGTATATTTTTGCGTTATTCCTTGTAATTTAGTACGGAACCATTCGTTTGTGAGTCTGACTGGCACTTGAACATTTTTTTACCAGACCAACAAATTTGCAAAATTAATTTTTATATAATTTTAACAAACGAACTAGTATCTATGTACCATAATAACATAGGAACAGCGAGAAGGCCGGCTGCATGGTTTTGTTGATAAATTGTTGTCCTGCTCACCCTATGTTAGACGGAATCACTCGAGCGGATGAAGGACCATTCTACTACGAGGAACTCGTCTCTTCAAAGGCGAACTTCCAACGGCTACACCATTTTGCGCACGCGTGGCGTAGAAAGAGATGTGGCTGAGAATTCGGCTAAAATGTTAAATGACAAACATGCGACATCGGCACCGTTTGTGTGTGTCACATCACCAGAAGGGTGGGACGCTGCTATCTTTTCCCCTGCGCCCCTGAATTGGGAGCGGCGGGAAAAGGACAGGCGGATGGCAAGGAAGGCCGGTCCAGCCATGTGGGGGGCGCACAGAAATAGCTGCGGGTTACAAGAGCTCCATGCACATCTAAACCGTTGCTCCCTCGCTTTTGCTTCATTATGACATGAAGTCATGACGCAAAATAGCTCTATAAATAGCTCAAAATAGTCTGCCATAAGCTCTGATATGGATTTACCAAACTCTCTAGTAAATTATTCTAGCTCACATTTTGCAATTTGGTAGGTAGTTGCCGATTTTCATGTAAAGAGGTGACTTTCGTGTCCTTCATTAATTCTCTAATGTTTGAATAATCCGAGTTAAGTTTTAATTTGGCTGATTCCGACAGTCCAGCTTTTCAAAACAAATTTTATCAGATTAGCAAGACATTCCTTTTTTCTAGTATTAAACCATAATATTCGATGCCGTCGATTGTTTTCTATTTGGTGCCTTAACCGTCATAACTGTCTCAATACTGTTTTCAGGTTGAAAGTCTCCATCTCGACAGGTTTACATAAAGTTTGTACCTCAGAATATACTGTCTTAAATAATTCGCCAAATTCCTCAATGGATTTTACCACTTTTATCTTATTATCTATCTTTCCCTCGACTTGCACCTAGTTTTATCAAATATGTACGTATTGTACGTATCCCTTTTAATTCGTCATTTACCTTTTTGAACATATCATTAATTTTACGTTAAATTGTATCGCTATTTTATGTAGTTCAAAATTAAATTGTTTTTGTATAATTAATGATTAGTTTTTCCCGTTATCTCACGAATACATATTATTTACTCACGCGCAACGTTCCTAGTATTGCAGTTGCAAAACTTAAATCATTTATTGTAAGTAGGCAAAAATAATTCTCTTTTATGATGACTTTTAACACACCATTTTACACGCCTAGGTACATGCATGCAAGCTCAATATCCGTATGCCATTCCAATCTGAAGCAACGCCGATTGTTGCTGGGGTTCTAGCGGCAGGCCCAGTAATCTTATTAAAAATGCCAATTATCATAGCATAATTGTTAAATTCATGGCTTGAGGCTGGATTGACATAAGTTATCACGAGTTGGTCGCAAATGTTCAGGAATCTGATAAACACATTAGAGTTTCCATCAAACTCAGGGACTAATCTCAAGGCTTTATAAATCCTGTCTGTCTCGTCTATCTGCCATATTGTGTGAGATTGTGGCAGGATCTGCGAGAAGAATGTGTGAAAGGATTGTGTGATGTTGTAATTTAAACTCATTGTATTGAAATTTTATCTGACATTGATTTAATTTAATTTTATTGACGTTAATCTAATTTTATTTTATTGACATTATGTTGGGTGATATGCAAATTGTATTTTTGATTGTATCGAAATTCTATCTGATATTAAGCTGATTTTATTTTGTTGACATTATTCAAATATTATTTTATAGATATTGTGCAAATTGTATTTTTATCAAGTTATTTTTTTTTGTTTTTATAAGTGCTGTGTGTAACGCCTTGGATTGTTATCTGTAAAGTTGTATACTAAGATGGAATAAATAAATAAAAAAAAAACTGAGGTTGAAGTGGAACCCCATTATTAACGGCGGCATCATTTGCCGAATGAACTTGTTCGTCATTCATTGTCGAATGATATTGGTCTTCTTATGATTGTTCAATAGCTTCTAGGAGATCTAAGTGGCGATTTTGGTCCCTTAGCTGTCTCCTAATATCCTGACGATTGTTGGGTATTATACCCCTACTAGATATAGTGGGAAAAAAATCTTGGCTTATACTTAGGATCTAAGAAATTGGACAAAAGGGTGTGAAGGAATAGCGTCTTCCCTTGCTCAGCAATCAACCTTTGCCATCTCATCCTGGTTTGCTGGAAGAGATCTCTTATTATAGATAAGCTCGCCTTTTTACACTATTTTCATGTAACTATTGTTTTTTTATAAGTTTTGCGTGCAATAAAGAAAATATGAATAGCAACCAATGGGAATACTGCGGACTCAGCATTAGATTTAATAACATCCTCACCTACCTTGAAGCAGAAATCATGGTCGCCAGGTATTACTTTGCCAGTTTCACTGTTTATTATTTGCCATACCGCCTTCATTACATTGTTTTAATTTTCTGTTTTTCTAGTAAAGTGTAAAGTTTTGCATTTCTATAAACCAATTTTAAAGCTTAAGGATATTTTCTAACATAGTCTTGAAATTGTCTATCAAATTTTTGTTTATAAATATCAATTAAGATAACTCTACTTTTACGAATTCCAAAAGTTGCTAAGTCGTAAAAAAATATTAATCGTTATTGTCACTGACTTTCTGTAATTTTAAAACTTTATTAAATTATATTTAAATAATGTTAAAGAAGTCTGAATACATTTTGTTCGGCTTCTGTTTACAAAATACATTTTTAGTCTATGGGATGTAATTGGCCTTTAAAACCGTTATCTAAGCAGGTTTGGCTGTAAGTGTAATTTGAGTCGACTCTAAAAATACATGTTTTTTATGAAGCCTGGGTTGTGTCCCGCTGCTGGGCAAAGGCCTCCCCTATCTCCCTATCCTGTGCCACCCCAGCCCGGTCCGGCACAAACCTGGGCAGGTCGTCCCGCCATCTTCATGACGGCCTGCCTCTACGCGGAGTCCATCGTTGGGCACCCATTCGTTTGTAAGTGTGGCCCACTTGTTGGGGTGCATGCGGCAACTGTGACCGGCTCAGTCCCACTTCAGCCTAGTCGTCTTTGTGCTAACGTCAGCAATCCTGGAGATGGAGCGCAGTGTCTTGTCAGTCTAACACCGGTTAAAAAACGCTCCATCACTTTTTGGCAAACCTTGAGTTTGGACTTCTGGTTCTCCGCCAGCGACCAAGGTTGAGCACCGTAGGTTAGGATAGGCAGTATACACATGTCGAAGAGTTTGCGCTTCAGTTTGCCCTGTATTTGATTTCCCGTCGATAGATTAAATTATTTCATTATAGTTATTAAGCGTTAGTTTAGTTATTATTTCATGGTTATATCCACAAGTAAATGTACATTAAAATCGCTACAAATTATTTCAAAAAATTTTTTTTTTTACATATGTAGTTCAGTGACAGCTTACTCCACAATTTTCTCAAAAGCTTTTTTCTCGTCCCTGGGTCTGTAAATAGAAAAACAATAATATGACAGCAAGAATATCTTTCCATTTTTTTATTTTAATATTATTTTTACTAAGATTAAAGAAAGAGGTGGATCAACAGTCTTTCTTTTGTAACAACTGACAGTTCTGTAATTATTTTCGTTAAAAGACATAATTATTTCCTTTAGCCAGTGTTCTGTTATACACAAAACATCGGTGTCAGAACTACAAAAAATAATTCTAGAACAAGTTCTTTGCCAGGTAGCCCCTGCGTATTTTGCTGTGTAATATGTGACTGCTTCATACATAACCTTTGTGGGAATTGGGAAAAAAGTGATACAACAGTATAATTTTCACCTTGTTTTACCATATCAATATCAATGTAAGTATTACTACTAAATACTACACTAGGAACCTCTGTCAAACTTATTATGACTGGGTCATATAATAAATTAAAACTATCAAGTTATTGTTTAAAGTAGTAATCAAGATAAAAAATATATTTTGCTGCCCAAAATCAGAAATAAACACGTTAATGTCATGATAAATATAATTGTCATATTGATCTGTTTGCTGCACAAATGTTGGTTATAATCTTTTTACAACAAGTTTGTCCACTAAATTGAACAGCTAATTTGGTGTACTTGTTTCACCCCTTTCAAATTACCCACCAACAAAAATCATTGTACTGCATTTTCTAAAACTGCGATTCAAAAATATGTTGTACTCTATGTGTATAAAGCACCGGACATACAAATGTTTATCACACGGCGTTTCCAACACTAATCCAGCATCACAGAATCCAAGCTTAGCCCTATCTTATCAGAGAAAACACATGTAATATGTTCTTCACCCCATTCATAGGTAGACGTTGCTGTTGAAGACCATTTTGGATCTCTGTCGCTACCTCACATAACATCGAGAAAGTTTTGAGTTTCTTTTCCCCAGGGATAGCAATCAGAAATCCCACACGATGTCTCTCATCAGGCGGTTAAGGGCAATCCGACTGTGGAACGAATCACTAACGTGAGCTATTAGAGATAGCGCCAGTTTCTGAATTGAGAAATTCACTATGTTCCGTTCTTTTTTGTAACATCTGCAGAGACAGAACGATACTAAGCATTTGATAAGTGAAATTCTCAATTCAGTAATCGGAGGATAGTCCCTCAATTTTCACTTTTACGAAAATATTGAAATAGCATTTCTTTTCTGTTCAGTAATAGTATAGCCCCCACAATATAAATACTTTTATATATTTTGGGGCCACTATTATTATTGGCCAATTTAAATTATCTAGCAAAAAGTGTACCACATCCGAAGGTTTTGTTTGCGGTATTGCTCGGTTGTCATAAAATGCTTAGAGATACTACATTTCGAATCAGAAATAAATAATATATTGAGTGGACTAGTCAAATTGCTTCAAAACAATAATATAATAAACAACCTTCAAAATCTGAAATTATGTAATTTCACCAGCCTCAAGCAAATCCACCAACCTTAAAAATATACTTTAATAACCAAAACATAGAAATAGTTTAAACAATAAAATTCCTCGGACTACAACTAGACCAAAATTGTGGATGGAAAATTCACATAAAGAAACTATGCTGTAAAATAAACAGCTTTGTATACCCACTTAGGAGTCTAGCACATATTACGTCCACTGAGGCGGCCATAACAGCATACTTTGGCTAAACTAGGGTATCATTTCATTTGCTAATTCTACCGATAGAGAGAAATCGTTCATACTTCATGAAAAAGGCATCAGGGTTTTTGCTGGTATTAAACCATCGGAAATTCGCAGACTTTATTTTAAAAATATGTGATATTACCATCAATTCATACTCTGAATGTCTAATGTTTATAGAGAAAAAATATAAGCGTTTTACTGAGCGCAATACAATTAATTAAAGTACCTAACTTACGGAATAAACACATTCTTATATCACCAATTCCTAAATGCTCACTTTATACGAATAGCGTATTCTAGCTATTAAAATATCTGGGGGCACGGTAGGCACGGCACTTATACGACTTATACGCCGCGCACTATAATGCGCGGCGTATAAGTCGTATAAGTCAATCCACAATGGCGGTGTCTGCGCAGGTAAAACCGACTGTTTTAGATACATTTTACCCTAGGTACAGACCTATCAACTTAAGCTGATACTTGCATTTGTGTGAGTGCACACCGATAGTGTAGGTAGAGTGTCAATCGGCTTGAGGCGCGGCCCGTCCCGCGCATGGTTTAAACTGGTTTATACTAGTTTAAATCAAGCGGCCTGAGGCGCGGCACGTCCGCTATGCACCGCTTCCCTGCCGCCCGCTCACAAACTTCACTTCACCTCCGGTACTGGTAGCAGATAGACGTGTAATTTTATGTGATTGATTGTGTTTGAAATATTAGTGAAATGGCTCCTACTGCTCCTGGCTGCTGCTAATGGCTCCTACAATCGACGATATAACGGAACGATTAATTATTAACACAGGCTCTGACTCTGATGAATCATCAGACGAGAGTGAAGATGAAGATGCAATGAGCGGAGTAGAAGAGTTATAAGATTCAGTCATTATGAGGTCGAGAATTGGACAGTTGGTAACATTGTGTTTTATGGACTTCGTTTAAATAAAACATTGATTTTATTTGTATGTGTTTTACTAACTGTACTTTTGGCGATCACTCACACAAATGCAAGTATCAGCTTAAGTTGATAGGTCTGTACTGTACTACTTTTTCTCGAAGCGCTTCGTCGCTTTTTTGAACCCTCACAACTTGGGTTTGGATTATAAACAAAATTCTCGGGATATAATGTCATCAAAATATAAAGTATCCATTGCATAGGTCTCATACTTTAGATTTCGTCACTGACACACTGATGATCATCAAAATTTATAGGGTACTTTGTAAAGTTCTAGAAAGCTGAAATTATGTATGTAAGCTATATATGTGTACTAATAAGAACAAAAAAAAACTGATACTTGGAACTTTTACCCCCCTAATCCCTTAAACTAGGGGATTGAAGTTTGTATGAGTTTCCGCTAATTTTGATGCTTGAGGTCTGAAAATTGATCAAGGGATTCCTTGTTATAATAGTAGTTTATGTGACTGCTACATAATGGATGGCATTAATACTCGAGAGTGGGCTTATGAAACGAGCCGAAGGCGAGTATCATAATAATATCACTCGAGAGTAATGATCAATCAATTTTAATGCCTAACTATGTACAGTTACACACAGTAGTTCATCTAGTTTGCGAGGATTTCCTCGCAAAAAAACTATACTAGGGGGATAGGGGAGCTCCAAATACTCCCCCATTGAACGATATCTACAGCCGACTCCATCCAAGACGGGGTTATTTTTACAATAAATAATCCCATTTGATAATCTCTTAAAATTTTACTTTATCGTTTCTTACACCCTCTAAATTCTGCATCAAATTGACAATCACTCAAAGTCGCCATCAAGTGAGCAATCATTCAGCATACCATATTTAGGTCAAATCGTCTGGCGGTCCTCGACTAATTGTCGCAGAAGGTATTTAAGGGGAAGCCTTTTTGGCAAGACCTCATTATTCATAAGCTCCTACTTTGATCTGGATTCTCTTTACGTTAAAAGGACCTCAGGAGGAATGACCATTGGAAGCGCCATCATCCATCATCATCTGACCTAGAAGTAGTTACAAGATTTTTAAGCTTGCATTAGTAAATAGTAGATGGTTTGGAAAAACCGAACCACGTACCAAAGAGATATGTCCAGAGCTGTAGCGAATGATAGGAGGGCATATCACGCAAAAATTAAGTACTGGCGTCATGCCTCTGCCACCCCCTACGAGAAAAGACGTAAAGATAACGCCTTCAATGCTAATTATTATGAGGGAAAGAGAAACAGAGCGCCAATTATGGACCAAAATAGGATTGAGATTTTGGTTGGATTCAGAAATATCACAACTTATAATTTCTTTATTGCACAAAAATAATTAAAATAAAAAGATATACATTTTAACTGTGTATAAAGACGAGCTTATCTCTAGCTAGAGATCTCTTACAGCAAATCAAGTCAGGATGAGAAAGGTTGATCGCTGAGCACGGGTAGACCTATGTGTAGAACTAAACCTAATTATAATTTTCCTGGTACGTACATATACAGTCTATTACCGGCATGTGGGCATTTATAAAAACTGATAATAACATGCTCCGTTAACAATCGTTTGCACGTCTTATTAAATCATAATTATGTTAATTAACTCCACAATTAAACTTTCTAAATTTGCAGCTTAAATATAGTTGACGTATTTCCTAATAGTCGTAACTCATGTCGTTGAATTACTTGGTACAAGGCATGTCGATAGTGTGACAGTGTGACAGGCACGACAAGTGTTGATAGTGTGACAGTGTGACAGGCACGACAAGTGTTGACAGTAACTTGCGTGCTTTACATTGCGGGCAATTAAAATTTTGTTAGAAAGTTAACAAACCCTGAAATTTAATTTATTGTTATGGTTATGTTACAGACACACGTTATTTTAACGTCCTTAATTAAAAGCCCAGCTGCTGGTAACACACTATATATAACAACTCAATAAACTAAATATACGAGTGCCTACACTATATATGTACATAAATAAATTAAATATAGACATACTAATAAACACCTACATACTCGTAATATATTGATTGTAAAGCCCATTTAAACTTCGGACAGTTTATAAGATTTGACACGCTTTTTAGTGCCCCAGAAATTATTTTAAATATAACTACCGCTTAATTCTAAATGAAGACTACACGTGAGTCAAAAAACGGTTAAAATATTGCCGTTCCAAAATAAAAGGTTTTTTTTACACTAAAAAAAACATATTATGAAGCTTTTTCCAGCTAGTTTATATTATAATACATCTGTAAAGTACTGGGTCTCTTAAAAGAAACGTCATATAGAAAAAAACGATAATAATTAAGTAAGTCATCTTCAGGAAATGTGTTAATTATTTATTTAAACTACACTCTTGGAGTATTTATTTCGTAAAAATAACATCGTCAACTTGTAAACTCTCGCGGACTCTGCACTCTGAAACTTACCGAAGCGGCTCGGCGGGCAGACTCTGCGATGCGGCTCGGCGGGCAGACTCTGCGAAGCGGCTCGGCGGGCAGACTCTGCGATGGACAGGAAAACAGTCTCACTGGTTCCTGGCGTTCTTGATGATCTTATTTTGGCTTTTCCCGTGTACACTAGTGTCTTCAAAGTTCTCTACACCCACTTAACCTGAGTTACCACCGGAGCGTTAGCTAACGCCACTTTTCCACTATAAGTTTGAAATTTTATTACCATAGCATAGGATTCTAAATCGCGACCCGTCTCAACTACCCTCGGTTTTTCAGTAGTTAATTCATTGGTGACTCGAAATAAAATTCTGCTATTAATCATATGTACTTTTTCGACCGGTTGAATTTAGATTGCGTGCATATGGATTTTCAAAAAAGGTTGGGTTTAAAATGAAACTACTTAGTGATAACTACTATCACTTTTGGGACTTCCCCTTAAAATACGCGGAACAACAATTAAATTTAGTCAATTGTTCAACACACTTCAATAGCAATAATATTCCATTATTACGACATTGACCTAATAAAAACAACTTTGCATCACATATTGTATGTATAGAAAGAAGTATTAATTTACTGTTACTGGCAATATTAGTTTGCGTGTGTTCTTCGCTTGTTGCGAACCTGAAGACAAATAAAAATATGCGTACGGTACGGTACGAATTCAGTTTAACTTCTATTACATGTACTCGTAGTGACATGTAGTAACGTGTCTTAGAAGTTAAGCTGAATTCGAAATTCGAAAGTGCATCGGAAATTACGTAAATAAACATTATTTTTCATGACATTCTAAATCACTTCTCGATTTTCGATTCACCTCCTAAGAAGTTTCAAAAAAGTTTATTGACGCCTAGAAGCTAATTTGGGCTTCAATTCATAAAAAACTTTCTAGAATGATATAGCACAAATTCGGAAAAGATAAAAATATTCTTAATTTTCTACAAATACTTATCTGAATGAATGAAAAAGAAGTGAAAGTTACGTACCAACCTACAAAGAGATATTTGCATGGAAATGAAAAAGTGCGAGGTTCAGTTCGTACAATTCTGTACATATACGTATAAATAGATAATATATAGTTTTGGTCCCATTTCGATGACGTTGTGAAACAGTGAACACGAAGAACCGTGAAAAGGAGACGGGGAGAATATACTACACTTGTTGCAATCGTGTCCAGAAGATTCGAAAAGATCTTCGCTTTTTAGTTGTTCGTTTAAATTCGGAAGACATTCTGACGCCAAAGGAATCATAAAAATATATGCAACGATTTGTAAAGGTAACGAACTTTGAAGCCGGTGTAGCAAACCCAACAACAGGTATACTGCTTAGTTTAAAATTTCTTTTACATTTGATTCGGAAAATAAGAATGTAATAAAAGGAAAACATGGATTTTTCTAACAATTCTTCAAGTCGGGAGTTAGAATACAGAAATGAAATACGTACATTACTAGTATTAAAATATTGGTCATGCAATATCAAAATATTTTCCGACTTCAGCTAAAAATAGCACCATTGCCGCTTGATTTTGGGATCTCAGGCAAAAAAATCTTTACCTAACTCGTTCGAAAAGGCTTTTTACTAACCTCGCTACTACCCACGCCTTCGGCTCCTGCCGTTAGCTCCTCGGTCCGTAAATATAAGCCTTTGCGAACTCGTGGGAAATGTACTATTTCTTAATAAACTGTTCTACAACTACGAATGAGCGTCCTATGTCACTTTTAATTTAAATGTTCCGCCATGAGTCCCTGCGGCCCTTAACGATCTCGCTAACGACATCTTAACGACTCAAAAAAAAATGGTTGACTTCAGATTTACCATAATGTGTTACCTACTGTGCCAGTACGAAAATTTAAAAAATGACATCCCCGTAGAGTTTCTTGGTGCTATCTTCTCTGATGGGCGTATTTCCGAAGCACTGGTAGAGTTAATGGAGTTTCTTTTTCCTGTGCGAGATTCAGCCATGAATCACCACTTGAAAGGGGGAAATTTCCTTTTTCAAACTCAAACCATAATCAGTTATGTACTCATTAGTTTAGTTGATCATATTTTTTTTTCATGTATATGAGACGTAAGTAAGTGTTTGACTTGTAAAAGTGCATATTTAGCCTACTTGCAATAAATGATTTGAGTTTTGAGTCAAAGTTTTACAAATATATGCTTGTAACCAATTTTTTCAACACACCTGCTCGTAAAGTAGGTCTTATTACAGCGTATTTACACTGATAATGCAGAATATTACCCATGCCGTGCCTTTTACATTACATTATCGCACTAGTGCCTTTTCATTACATATCTTTTTAAATATTAGCAAGAAGTATTAATGTTTCGAAAACAGCTAAGTAGTTATTTGCGTAAATATAAAATTCAATTCAAAATGTGATAAATAATTAAAGAATTTCATGAAACTGCTTGTTAGCTTGTTGGTATTTATATTTTGATGGTGTATTTTTACCTATAAATACCCAATTTCAAAATTTATAAATATGTGGCTGATTAGCTACTTTGCCGGTGCCCTTATCTCAGACTTGCGCGTGCATGCAGCGCTGAGCGCGCGAAAAAATAAAATTACGGACGCCATCTTTTAAATGGGTTTCTGTTTATTAAGTTTATTCACAGTATTGCATTTCATTAGTGTTGTTTTGTAAAATGTCGAATTTAGATAACGAAGAATTACTTATCGAGTGTACGCCGCCAGATATCATAGTTGAAGCGCAAAATGCGAGTGATAGTCTTTTGCCCTCAAAATCAAAAGATAAATACATGCAAGCCTACGCAAATTTCATTCAATGGAAAACTAGCAAAAATGCAAGCTCTTTCTCAGAGAACGTGTTCATGGCTTACTTTAGTGAACTGGCGAAGAGGTATAAACCTAGTTCGCTTTGGTGTATATATTCTATGTTGAAGAGTACCGTGCAGAATAAAAATGCAATTGACATCAAAGCGTACACCAATCTAACTGCATTCTTGAAAAGACGTTCAGACGGCTTTTACAGTCGAAAATCCAAGGTTTTAACACCTAATGAAGTGGAGAAGTTCATTAAAGAAGCACCGGATAATCAATATCTAGCGACAAAGGTCAGTTCCACTATTTAGTTTTGTATTCATTATTATAATATTTGTAGGCGGTATTGTGAGTGTTGATATAATAGGAACTAAGTACGATTATTATAACATAATTATGATTTTATTTATTTTCAGGTCGCATTAATATTCGGAATTACTGGTGCCTGTAGGCGTCAGGAATTAAACAACATTACGACAAAAGATAAAGAGAATCACGGAGAGATGCTACTTGTCAAAATTCCGAACACTAAAAATAAAATTCCTCGGTCATTTACTATTCACGGACCATTTTATGAAATAGTGAAAAAATATGAAACTTTACGTTCAACAAAAGGAAAATCTGACCGGTTCTTCCAAAATTTTCAAAACGGCAAATGCACGAGTCAGCCTATCGGAGTGAACAAATTTGGATCGATGCCTAGAGAAATTGCCAAGTTTTTAGGCTTACCACAGGCTGACGCTTACACCGGACACAGTTTTAGGCGGACTTCAGCTACATTGCTGGCTAATTCAGGAGCCGATATATTGACTATAAAACGCCATGGGGGATGGCGATCTAATAATGTCGCCGAGTCATATATTGAGGACTCCATCCAAAATAAAGCCGACATAAGTGCCAAAATAACACAAGCAATCCATTTGGAGCCACAATCCAAGAAGTTCTGCCCTGAACCGCGTCCTTCCACCTCATATGCCAATGATGATTTGGGATTTCATACGTTTGCTAATGATGAAACGCAATGTTCTTCTATTACCTCCTTTCAGAATGTTGCATTATCACCGACATTTACAGTTACCCAAGAACAAAGCAATGAAATAATTAATAATACAATTAAACATACAGTACAAATGCCTCATAAGGCGGTAGCATATCATTTCAATAATTGTACTTTTAATAACTGTTTCAATAATTAAAGTTTTTAAATAAATGTGAACTTTTATTTACTTTTCCTCGCAAGTGTGTTGAAAAACGTCGTATGAAACACGTGAGCATTGGTCATTACACTTCTCGTCTCCATTAAGCCTTCGCCTTCGGCTCAGGCTTAAAAACCGACTCGAGTGTAATGACCATCATACCACACTTGTATCATAATGTACTATTATTCACTACTTTGTTTTTGTAAGAGTTATTGTAACGACTTTTTGAGGTGAAACAATAAATAAAGCTACCTAGCCAAAGTATTTACCTGAAAATACAGGGTTTTATATCATACATCATATTACAACGGGATCATTTTGATAAATGTTCGCTTCTGCGCTTTTACGAGCAGTCTAAAAGTTACTTTGTTATTCAGTAGAAATTTATTTATATTGAGGCGATTATTTGAAAAACAAATGTTATCAACAGCAAAAGGACTTCATGAAAAGAAAATTTACCCTGAATTATATTTTTTGTTTATTTTGGTTACATAGTGTTCGACGAGAACAGATACCAACAATATAGGTAGAACACCGGGATTACTAAACTCATAATACGTATATATTTGGTTATGGTACTGAGTATTGAGAAATGCCCATCTCTTACGCGCTATTCCTCTTAACAGTAACCAAATTCTGAAAAAACATATAAGTATTATGTAAACATTATTTTCTTGAAATTTTTCCTTTAAAATTATTTTTTTTTTCATTAAAGATATGTCAATATGAAAAAAAATATAAGATGTTTGTCACCTAAAACTTGCTATATCTTGCGAAAAAATCATTGAATCTTGCGTCAAAAAATTGATATTTGGTTTTTTACAGAAAAAATACTCTTTCTCACTGTGCCACAGCGACTGACTTAACATCCATGTTGCAGTGTGAGCTGTTATGAACTTTATAATAATATGGTGGAGTCCAAAATTTGAACCATCATAAAATCGCATTCTTTATTTTCCTATTTTGAGTCGTTTTAACAACACTCTTCAACTCTCGCCGACCAAACAACAGTCCCTAAACAAACAAACTCTTGAACACAGGAGAAATGAAATCAACAAAGACCACGCTGCATCTGCTGATACTCCTCCATATGACCCTGAGGATATCCACAAGAGACCTTAGTGAGGGCGAGAGGAGCTCCAGAGCCGCGTTTGTCCAGAAACTGCTGAATAAACACAAGGTTATTGACGGCAGGATCAAGCTGGTTGGTGGAACTAGATATCAAGGTAAAGTAATCGCATGGGTTCTTTTTAGGGTTATGGTTTATGGGGTTAATCTGGCTCAACACAGACCTTGCTGTTAATAATTTTGTAATTATTTATTCCTGCTTATTAATTATGATAATGATGATACAAATATATTTTGTATTAGTTAAGCACAAGCAATTTTTAAAAGAGATCTAATAAAAACCGGTCAAGTGCAAATCGCGCACGAAGGGTTCCGTACCACCGTTCAATGGAAGCGATGGTGTGGAGTGAATAGTTTGGATTTTACACAGCAAAATATTGTTTACAAAGTTATTGGTGCGGTTACTTTCACACTCCATGTACGTAACCAGGTGCATCCATAAGTTTGTATGTGGTATTGTTGTGACGATCCGTGTTGAATTCCACGCCTCAACCGAACGGCGTGGAATCATGAGGGGCTGGGTTTTTGCCGGCACGGGAGAGAATCGTGAGTGGTACTTTACCTTGCCGTCGTAGACCGGAATTCGAAAGCTCGATTTGAGGCAGGAATACGGGATAGGAGCACAAGTTTGGGGGGAGAGGAACCGAATCTCACTCTTTTCGCCGCCCGACGCTGTCGCCGGCGTGTTGCTTGCCGACACGAGGAGTCCGAATACGACGAATTGGTGACCGAACAACTTTAGCCTTCACAACACGAATCACTCACTCCACTGACGTGAATCTACTTATTTCCCGACGAATATTATGATTACCACTCCGACCAGGCCCGACACCTGTGTTAGACAATTGTTACACTGAGATACAATCAAGGCCCGACGCCATGAGCAGACATGTTTTTTCTCACGACAAGAAAGTAACCCCTAATTTTCATCTCGTTTCTGTACGAGTGACAGCTGCGGTTCCGTTTCCGCTAGTGATGTCCCGATTACTAGCGATCGATCCGCGCAACGAAAACCGGTGCGTTCCGAAGCATAAATATTAAACAGTCACCCGCCCGGACAGGCCCGAACCTGTCCCTAATCAATAGGAAGGCGAGAAAGTGTTGCGACCGCTCTCTTGAGGACCGAGTCCCCCACCTTGACTTCTGCTGATCGAGGCGTGCCATCCCGACCCGTGTACAAATTGACGATCCGTCCTCGTCTCCATCTCAATGATGGCAGGTTCGCATCCTTAATCAGCACCAAATCACCGACTTGAGGGGGGCTCGTCCGGTCATTCCACTTAAGGCGCTGCTGCAAGATGTGCAAGTACTCAAGGGACCACCGTTTCCAAAAATCTTGAGCCATCTGCTGCAACATCTGCCACCTAGTTAACCGACTTAACTTAACATCACCGAATGGGTATTCTGGCAGGGCGTTAAGGGGCTGACCTATCAGGAAGTGACCCGGCGTCAACGCTTCCAAATCATTTAGATCCGAACTGAGCGGGCATAACGGACGCGAGTTCAGTGTCATTTCAATTTTACAGAACAGCGTCGCAAGCTCTTCAAAGCGTAGAGAGGTCTCACCGACGATCCTCGTCAGGTGCGACTTAGCCGATTTAACCGCAGCCTCAAAAATTCCTCCCCAATGAGGACATCCCGGCGGACTGAAAACCCATTCAATCCCACGTCGGGAGCAAGCCGTACCGATGGCGTCCTGGTTACCGTTCAGGAATTGCGTGACCTCCTGCAGATATCGCCTGGCTCCGACAAAATTTGTGCCGTTGTCCGAACGGATTAATGTCGGGAGGCCCCTTCGTGAGACGAACCGATCTAGACATGCGATAAATGCCTCTGTAGTGAGGTCACTGACCATCTCCAAGTAGACTGCCTTCGTGGCCAAGCACACGAAGATGCACAGGTATGCCTTCACTAATCTGGCGTTCCGTAGCTGTGAAGACTTGACCATGAATGGTCCCGCGAAATCCGTTCCGACACCCGCAAAGGGCCGGATTTCGTTAACCCTATCCGAGGGCAAATCGCCCATCTGGGGCTGCATCGTAGCCGCCTTGGCCCGATAACAAGGCAGGCACCGAAATACGACACTACGCACTAAGCGTCTTCCCGATAGAATCCAGAACTCGCGCTGGAGAAACGCCATCAAGGCGTGGCATCTGATATGCCCATTCCGAATGTGTCGATCCTGTATCAACAGTTCGACCAACTTCCCTTTCCTAGGGAGTAACAACGGGTGGCGAGCCGCATAAGGCAGGTTGGCATTCCGCAGCCGACCTCCTACCCTCAGCAATCCTTGAGGGTCAATGAACGGGTTGAGCCGAGCCACAGCTCCCTTCAGTTGGACGCGTCCGCGTCTCAGAATGTCCAGTTCGGACTTAAAGTGCACCGTCTGCATGTTCCGTACCAATGCGAACAACGCATGGTTCCGTTCCCGTGGTATCAGGACCTGTGTCCGCACTCGTTGCGCCTCAGAATTCCGACAATTCCGCGCAAATCGGCAGATCCAGGCGGTCACATTGACCAGCTTGTCGAGCGAGCTGTACCGTTCCAGCAGGCTGAACTCCTCTTCCGGCTCTGGTTGCGTCGTACAGACACCGACTGTCAAGGCGCCGTTCGCCGAGGTAACGCGTGGACTCATTGGCCAATCCGATTCGGCTTGGGTCAACCATTTTGGACCCCACCACAAGGGATGTCCAACCAACTCCGGAGCGTGACACCCACGAGACGCACAGTCTGCTGGGTTCATCTCCCCTGGAACAGGTCTCCAGATTAAGGGAACCTCCGAATTCAAAATCTGCGAAACCCGATTCGCCACAAAAATCTCCAGCTTGTGAACTGAAGCCTTCAGCCAGCATAACACGATCTGGCTGTCCGTCCAAGCGTAGACCGTATCTTCTAACGGTATTGACCCACGAATAACCGTCATCGTGTGGTTGAGCAGACGAGTCAGGAGAGCCGCTCCCGAAAGCTCTAATTTGGGAATGGTCAGGCGAGTGCGCAACGGCGCAACCTTGCTCTTGGCCATGACCAACCGCACATCAACCTCCCCCAAGGAGTCGACCGTACGAAGATACACCGCAGCTCCGTAGCCCTTCTCCGAGGCATCGCAAAACCCATGCAGGGTGGCGGTGTATCGTTTGGTGGGGACCAACCTCCGTGGCAGTGAAATCCGATTGATGCCAGGGAGGGTCGAAAAGAACGAGTCCCACTCTGAGCTCAATGACCCGCTGATCGGGTCGTCCCATTTCAGCTCAGCAGACCACAATTGCTGCATAAAACACTTGAGCTGAAATGTTACCGGGGTGATCCACCCGTTTGGATCAAATGTCCTAGCCACCGTTGAAAGGACGTTCCGTTTCGTCCAGACCTTCGGGGAGTCCAACTCGACCCGATACGAAAACATATCTGACACCGGCTGGTACTGGACGCCTAATACCGACAACATATTTGGATTTTCCAAATTTTCAAAAATGTGGGGATCCTGCTGGTAGTCATCCGGAAGACCAGACAGTAACTCTGGAGAGTTCGACATCCATTTCCAGAGCTCGTAACCTCCACCCCGTAAGAGCTCAACTAGCTCGTCCCGTCGAGCGAGCGCCTCCTCTACGGAATCTGCGCCGGTACAGATATCGTCCACGTAGAGGTCCTGCTCCAGTATCGCTGCTCCTCTAGGGGAATTTAACCGTTCTCGATCCGCTAACTCCCGCAGAGTGCGAATCGCCAAATAAGGACTAGACCGTAGCCCGTACGTGTTGGTGTTCAGCTCGTACACCCTGATGGGCTGATCTGGGCTCTCTCGCCACAGTATCAGCTGATACCGTCTATCGTCAGGGTGAATGACCGTCTGTCTAAACATCATCCGGATGTCAGCTACAAACACAACATTGTGTCGACGGAACCGTGTGATAACATCCGCGAAGTCATGGTTCAACTTCGACCCTGAATGCAAACACTGGTTCAGGTTCATGCCGTTAGATGTTGATGCCGATCCATCGAACACTACCCGTATTTTGCCCTCCGGGGTCCTCAAGACCGCGTGATGGGGCAGGAAGCAGTGGTCTTCACGCTTCCAGTCGATACCCGAAACCGACATGTGGCCGAGCGACTCGTATTCCCGCATGAAGTTGACGTACTTCTGCCGGAAAATCCCGTCACGCTTCATGCGTCGTTCCATCGACAGAAGCCGCGTCTCGGCTGCATGGTGTGAACTGCCCAGCGGTGGGCGATCACTCCGGAATGGAAGACGTGTGAGAAATCGACCTGACCGAAGGCGACCAGTATTGTTCCGATAAAACTGTTCACACTCTTCTTCAACCGGGTCCAACCGGCGGACCGTAGGTGGTTCCTCCACCTCCCAAAACTTCTGTATCACCTCCGAGAGTACAGAACCGAATAAGGGACTAAGAGTCGCTAGGCGTGGGGCAGCCGGCATGACCGGACCCATTACCGCATGGCCCAGTCTGGTGTTGACCGAAACCAGACCAGTCGCCTGCAACACGTGGACACCTGGCACTAACAGGTATCCCAAGGCATCGACACCCAATAAAATGTCTACTGGGCCCGGAATATCGAACTCCGGGTCAGCCAGTGACAACCCAGCGACCAACTGTCACACCGAGGGCGACAACCGTACGTGAGGGTGTGAGCCCATCACATTAGGCATGACTAATGCCGTGACCGTCAGATTCACCGATGAATCCACCCGTGACGAGAGAGTAATCCGACATACTCCCTTAACGGAACCGACTTCCGTGTTCCCAATTCCCCGAATGGAATGTGGATACTCCCTTACCGAAATGCCCAACCGTCTTACAAGGTTGCACGAGACTAAGCACCCCTGGGCCCCCGAGTCCAATAGTGCTCGTGCCACACATGATTTGCCGTCCGAACTCCACGCTATCACCGAGGCGGTGGGGAGCATGACCATCTGTGGAGTGGCGACACCCTGTAAGTGGGCGGCGTGTCCCTAGCGGGAACCTCCGCGAGATCCGAACCCGCTCAGACCTCCGTCGGCCTTGGAGTAACTCGGCTGCTGATATGCAACCGGCGTATCAGACCGTATGTGCATCAAGGGGTCCCAACCCGTATAAAAGGCCCCTCGCTGTCCTGGTATCCGATCATACCGGACGGTGTACGGTGTGCCCGGTGCGCACCGTGGATGGAGGGGGGAGAGCGGATCCAACCTGGGGCACTCTAGGAATGGGGGCGACATACGACTGTTCGCCTCCCTGTTCGCCTCCCAAAGCGACGGGCAGGGTGGCGCAGAGGGTGGTGGGCTCCCAGCCTTCACGCCACTCATAGGTGCCATCTGACACCCGCCCGTAACACGCGGTGAGCCAGCGGCCCGAAGTCCTCGCTGACTCTGGACAGCAGCGACCGAACCCCGGCTATCCCGCATGTTACCCCCCGCGCTGCCCCCTTCCCCTCGGGGGGGGGCCCGTCCGCGGGTACCACAGTCACCCCGTTGGTGACTCCCGTTGCCCGGAGGGGGACTGGGTCCGGCCCTGGTTGGGCCCTGTGGCCGACCAACCTGAGTCCGGCCCTGGTGACCGTCCGAAGGGCCTGACCGATTCAGGCACAACACGATGTGGTGCTTGCCACCACAGCACTCACAGGGGAACGCGCGTGAGCACTCGCTCAGCGAGTGCGGCCCCAAACAACCGAAACACAATCGGTGGCGGAAGACTACCTTCCTGCGGGCAGCTACCCCGAGCGCCTTAAAGTTGGCGCAACTGGTCACTTCATGACCGGCACTGTCGCAGTGCACACAGCCGTCACCCGACGGCGCGGCATTCAAAACGCCAAATTGTTTCGACCGCCCACCCCCCCGTGGGGGCGGGGGGCGCGGCCCCTCCCGCATCCGCGCGGGTTGGCGCTGCACACTGGCCTCCGTATCCAGGTCGTCCCGACCGTGGACCAGACTATCGAATAAATTGATGAATGCCGGCCACTCATCAATTGCCCCACCGAAGGCCGGAATCTCCAGGTGTGGCAGCCATCCAACAACACCCTTAGGGGGGGGGGGGGGGTCTCCGCTACCCTCCCCGCGGTCATTCCGACGCGACTGCTTAATTTTTTCCGCGCGACGCTCGATGTCGCCCAAGCACTCCATCGCTTGGTCAGCATCCGCGCAGAGCTGCTTCACTGCAACCACCGAGGCCTCATCCGTAAGCCCGAGGGCTTCAGCCTCCGCAGCCAGCCGACACACCTTCCCGACGCGTGTCATTGCGTCCTCCACACGCTTGAGCAGGACATCGTCCATGTCAGGTCGCTCCACATACTTGTGAGTATGGGCGAGCCATCTCATCTCCTCACGGACACCATACCGCAGTACCGTCAAGGGCGAAGGTGCCATGGTTACCGATTCAATTGTTTCTGGTCCTATGCTTCACTACCGATCTAAGCACAGCCAGAGACCAGCACTTGCCCGTCAGCGCTGGGCACAGAAATTAAAACTAAGTTGTCAAAACCAAGGCAACCACTAAAACAATTAAATCCTAAACAATATTTAATATGGTCGCCCTGTGGACATACACCTTATAAATATACACTCTAAATCAATTAGAGAATGCCACCATAAAGCACAATAAAAATAACACCCAAAATTTGTTATATAAACAATAAAAAATAAAATTTATTGAAAAATAATAAGTGGTGGGCTCCGAGACTATAAACCTAAGCAATATAGCATCCTAACCACACTGGATTCCGAAATCCAAGCTATTTTTAATATAATGTAGGTAGCCGGGAACCTTCTAGAAGTGGTCCCTCCGATATGACCCACACTTCTACTGAGGTCAGCAAAATCAGCTTAATACCCCTTAAATAGCCTGACACTGCTTTGTAATCCGAAACAACACTGCAATGCTATGGAACCCGACTGCAATGCTATAGTCCTACCGAATGACTGTTTCTTAGGCACACCGAGTAGTTTCCGACTACAAATTTATAATAATTGTTAACTAAATTGACAATTATACTTTCACTAACCGAAAATGAACTTTAATTGTGGTATACCGACCACAGACTCACTCACAACTGATTGCCGGCCAATCTTAGATATTCTTTTCTCCCAACTACCATGTGGCAAAAAAACAACCCTACAACCGTCCGTGAAACGGTGATTTCCCACTAGGAAACCGCGCCTGCTACCAAAATGTTTAATTCCACGCCTCAACCGAACGGCGTGGAATCATGAGGGGCTGGGTTTTTGCCGGCACGGGAGAGAATCGTGAGTGGTACTTTACCTTGCCGTCGTAGACCGGAATTCGAAAGCTCGATTCGAGGCAGGAAACGGGATAGGAGCACAAGTTTGGGGGGAGAGGAACCGAATCTCAGTCTTTTCGCCGCCCGACGCTGTCACCGGCGTGTTGCTTGCCGACACGAGGAGTCCGAATACGACGAGTTGGTGACCGAACAACTTTAGCCTTCACAACACGAATCACTCACTCCACTGACGTGAATCTACTTATTTCCCGACGATTATTATGATTACCACTCCGACCAGGCCCGACAACTGTGTTAGACAATTGTTACACTGAGATACAATCAAGGCCCGACGCCATGAGCAGACATGTTTTTTCTCACGACAAGAAAGTAACCTCTAATTTTCATCTCGTTTCTGTACGAGTGACAGCTGCGGTTCCGTTTCCGCTAGTGATGTCCCGATTACTCGCGATCGATCCGAGCAACGAAAACCGGTGCGTTCCGAAGCATAAGCATTAAACAGGGAGCAACCTTAAATATTTATTTTATCCTGTTTTTTAGTATTTGTTGTTATAGCGGCAACAGAAATACATAATCTGTGAAAATTTCAACTCTCTAGCTAGCTAGGTTCTTGAGATACAGCCTGGTGACAGACGGACGGACGGACGGACGGACGGACAGCGAAGTCTTAGTAATAGGGTTCCGTTCTTACCCGTTGGGTACGGAACCCTAAAAATCAATCTTTCGGAGTTTCTACTCCCCTCTTCTCCCACAGTGGTCCAATGTTGAGAAGTGGCAAAAAATGACGATTGCTAAGTATATATGTAAATGTCTACAGTAATAAAGACATTTGGAATTTGGTTCCGTACCCGAAGGGTGCCAAATGGGACCCTATTACTAAGCCTCCGCTGTCCGTCCGTCCGTCTGTCACCAGCATGGTGACAGACGGACGGACGGACGGCGTATCTCATAAACCGTGATAGTTAGACAGTTGAAATTTTCACAGATGATGTATTTCTGTTGCTGCATAATATTGTTAGAAGTATTTATATACTAAAAAACAGAATAAAATAAATATTTAAAGGGGCTCCCATATAACAAACGTTTTTTTTCTCGTATTTGCTCGATATTGATAACGGCAATAGGTAGACGCTTGAAATATTCACAGAATATTTGGTTAAATATCCACTTTAAAATTAATAAATATTTAAGGGGGGCCCCCATACAACAGTTTTTTTGCCGTTTTAATAGATAATGGTACGGAACCTTTCGTGCGCGAGTCCGACTCGCACTTGGCCGGTTTTTTAACATTCGCGCAAATTTTCACCGCTTCTCTTACCCACATTACCCTATGCAAGAGAGAGAGGTCGCCTTTCACGCAGGAGATGCGGGTTCGATACCCGGTCGACCATCTACCAATATAGGCGTTCTAATCAAACGGTGATGGAAAATCCGTAAGTTAACCTTCTTACCCCCACAGCTGCGGTTATGGGCTAGCCCCCTGTGGTGCAAAATGCAGTATCGATGAAACGTGGGCACAACTGTGCCTCTGCCACCTCGTATGCGAAAAGTCGTGACGGTATTTTTATATTTATGTATAAACTTAGCTGTGAGGCCTCTGGAAACGGTCTCACCTCATATAGGTTCTAATAGAAATGTGTAGTCATTTCTAAATGGTGGGAATCATTTGAACAACTTTTTCTATTAAATATATTTCAAAGTCAAAGTCAACGTTCTTTATTGCTGTAGATATTTACATATACTTAGCTAACGTCATTTTTTGCCTCTTCTCTACATTGGACCACTGAGGGAGAGAAGGGCGTAGAAACCCCCACAGATTGATTTTTAGATCTCTTTTAAAAATTGGTTGTGCTTAACTTATACAAATAAGAAAAATTTAATTATTATGATAAATAAGCAGAAATAAATAATAACAAAATTATTAACAGCAAGGTCTGTGTTGAGCTTTGATCAGAGCACCTTAGTGAAGTGTAAATAAAGCAAGTTTCCTAGTGAAAACTGTTCAGAATTATGTCCCTATCAACTTCCTAGATATATGACTACATTTTTCTCTTATACCCTGTATACAGTTGGCACCTAGTTGCTTTGGCTCTGAGCCACCTCCCTCTGTCTCTCCCCAACTTACCCAATGCTCATAAGAAAGGTCATAGCACCTCCAGAGCTAAAAATGTACCTGTAAATCAAAATCAAAAACACATTTTTTTTATTACTGTAGATATTTACATATAATTATAATAATAATAACTTGGACACTATATACACACATTGATCTAGCCCCAAACCAGGATTCCCTGTATCTTGGGTACTAGACTACAATACACATACATATATAGATAAATATTATACTTCGATAGATAAACTACCATAACTAGGGTACAAACATCCGTTCTCATCAAACAAATATTTGCCCCCACCGGAACTTGAAACCGGGACCCTTGGCTTCGTAGGCAGTTTCAATGCCGACGCGGCCATTCGGGTAGTCAAGATTATATTAATATATATACATACACTTAGCAAATGTCATTTTTCCCTCTTCTCTACATTGGACCACTGTGGGAGTTGAAGGGCGAGAAACTACCACTAATATATTGTTAGATCTTTTTTTCTAAATTAGTTCTGTTTAACTAATACAAATCTTACAATATAAATTATTATAAATAATATGCAGTAATAAATAATCACAAAATTATCAACAGCGAGTTCTGTGTTGAGTTAGATTAACCCCATCAGTCCCGTCATTTAAGGAAACCTTAACATTGTTATATCCCTTTTTAGACAAAGTAGCTATTACATGGTTTTTAAATTACTAACTTCATCATAGCATCACGCCTTTTCCCTAACGGGGTGGCAGAGGCACAATTGTGCCCACTTTGAGCCAGTTATCCAATAATCCATTTTGCGTGACAGAAGGCTAGCCCATCGCCGCAGCTATGGAGCAATGAACGCCTCCTCAAGATGTTTTCCAACACCGTTACAGGGAACGTGTACATCTATCATGCCGGTCGATGGGGCGCCATCTGCGATGATTCCTGGGACGATGCCGCTGCAAATGTCGTCTGTTCGACGTTCAACAGAAGCGGACTTGCTACTTACGCGAGCCAGTTTGGTGAAGCAAAAGGTGAGTACATCGAGGACCACCCAAACGGTCTGTTTCTAGGGTTCCATACCAACATCAGTAGTTGTAGAAGACCACTGTAAGGGTTTTCAAAATTCAAAATTCAAAAAGAGTTTATTTCCATAAGAAACACATAGGTAACATTTGGAGAATGTCAAATCTTAAACTAACACATGTATAAGGTACAGGGAAATATAGAACTCAATTTGAATTCCATCACCTCAATGTTTTAGATGCTGGAGACAAAGAGGCGACTAGAAACCTCCAGCTTTATACGTTATTTTTTACAGAATTGGAGCAAACACCTTCCCAAGCTTTTTTGTCTTCTACATAATCTGATATTTTGTAGTAACCTTTTTTACATAAGTGACTTTTAACAACATTTTTAAATTTATTTACAGACAATTCTTGTAGGTCAGTCGGTATTTTGTTGTAAAAGCGAATACATTGCCCTTTAAAAGATACATTAACCTTATGGAGCCTAGTAGTAGGTATAGCTAGTTTATTCCTATTTCTAGTGTTTACATTGTGCCTGTCGCTATTCTTAGGAAAATTATCAATATTTTTGTGGACGTACATTAGGTTTTCATACATATACTGACACGGCACTGTCATAATGTTAATTTCCGTAAATTTACAACGCAGTGACTCTCTGGGACCCACATTGTAGATTGCACGAACAGCCCTCTTTTGCAGCACAAATATTATTTTAATGTCTGCAGCGTTCCCCCACAGCAGTATGCCGTAAGACATAATGCTATGTAAGTAGCTGAAGTAAACTAGTCTAGCTGTTTCCACGTCCGTAAAAAGACGGATTTTTTTAACTGCATAAACTGCGGAACTGAGTTTTTTTGATAGCTTATCTATGTGTGGGCCCCACTGCAGCTTATTATCTAAGGTGATTACTAGGAATACCGTGCTGTCTACAATTTCTAAATTTTCACCTTTAACATTAACATTAGCGGAGACTTGTTTAACATTGGGGAGTATAAACTGAATACATTTAGTTTTGTTATTGTTCAGTAAAAGATTATTAGCACTAAACCAATTGACTACCTTTGAGATTGCATTATTCACATCGTCAAAGTTCAAACTGCGTCGTTTCATTTTAAACAAAAGTGAAGTGTCATCTGCAAACAGTATAATCTCATGATTATCTCTGACAAGATGTGGCAGGTTATTAATATAAACCAAAAAGAGGAATGGCCCGAGTATGGAACCCTGCGGTACACCCATAGTAACCACAGACCCTGGAGATCGTTTTCCATTAATGTCTACTCTCTGTATCCTGTTATTTAATTAAGAAGAGAGAAGATCTAAAGAGTTATCCCTAATTCCATAGTGATGTAATTTCCTGATCAATGTCCCATGGACAACGCAATCAAAATCCTTAGACAAATCGCAAAAAACTCCTAGAGCATCATGCGACTCCTCCCAGGCATCATATATATGTGATATTAACTCAATACCGGCATCAGTAGTTGATTTGCCTTGTGTAAAACCAAATTGTTTACAGTGGAGCATGTTGTTGGTGTTGAAATGTGTAAGAAGTTGATTTAAAATTACTTTTTCAAATACTTTACTAAATGTAGGCAATACCGATATCGGTCTGAAGTTAGAAGGGTCAGATGTACTACCCGATTTAAAAAAGGTACTAATTTACTGTGTTTCATTAAATCAGGAAACACGCCAGATTCAATATATACAGAACTAAAGTTAGCTTCAAATAGCACCAAGAAAACCTGGAAAACAATAAAAAAATAGCCAATATGGATAAAAACAAAAAGAGTAACCTGGAACTATTGGAACTTGAACAAACTACTGCTCAGTCACTAGAATTTATTAACAATTACTTTGTGAACATAGGGAAACAACTAGCTGAGAAAATCAAAAACAATCCTAACGGTATAGACAAAATAGTAACAAAATCTGATTGTAACACAAATCTAAACACTTTTGTATTCCTGGATACCGATAAATCCGAAGTTGAAACAACAATACTAAATCTAAAGTTAGACTGCGCTATAGGTTGGGACGAAATATCCACAAGGACGATTAAACTAGCCAAGAGTCTTATAGTAAAACCATTGACGCATATGATAAACAACTGTTTCTCAACAGGTATATTCCCTGACGTGTTTAAACGATCTCTGGTACTTCCAATATTTAAAAGTGGAGACAAAAGCGAAATTGGCAACTACAGGCCCATTTCGGTCCTACCCGTTCTATCAAAAATAATAGAGAAGCTTCTTAATCGTAGGCTCCAAAAATTTCTACATGAGCAAAAGCTTCTATCAGGGTCACAATTTGGATTTAGAGGGGGTAGGTCAACTGTAGATGCCGTGCTCTCACTAACTGAAGAAATCGTTCAAAGACTAGATAAAAGACAGAAGTGTATAGGAGTATTTTTAGACCTTGCCAAGGCTTTTGATACGGTTTCAGTGCCCATTCTAATAAACAAAATGGAGAAAATGGGTATAAGGGGTATTCCCCTTGCCATCTTTCAAAACTATCTACAAAACCGAGTTCAACGCATAAAATTCGATAATTTAATTAGCAGTGACATGGATATAGCATATGGAGTTCCCCAGTGTAGCGTGCTGGGACCCACGCTATTTCTCATCTACATTAATGGCCTTTGCCAACATAAACTAGACAACTGTAAAATAGTAACTTTTGCAGATGACACAGCATTGGTCTTTCATGGGGATTCGTGGGACCTAGTTCGTAGTCATGCAGAGACGGGGCTTGCTATTATTTCATCCTGGCTCAAAAACAATCTCCTCACTCTTAATATATCTAAGTCACAATATTTAACCTTCTCTATCATTAATAGAGGGCAACCACCCCCCGACTTTGAGATCAAAGTGCATAGTTGCAAAGATTACAGTAACATTAATTGCCAATGCCATGCCATGGCAAAAAGCAACACCATAAAATATCTTGGAGTCATCATTGACGATAACCTGACTTGGAAGCCCCACATTAAAATGCTAGCAGGTCGATTGAGAAAGCTAATCTGGATCTTCAAAAAACTCAGACATGTAGCACCACCCTACCTTTTGAAGACAGTTTACTATACGCTTGCACAATCCGTTTTAACGTACTGTATTCCAGCATGGGGTGGGGCCTGTAAAACACACTTGATCGAACTGGAACGAGCACAAAGATCGCTGCTAAAGGTCTCCACTTTCAAGCCATACAGCTTCCCTAGTGCTGACCTGTACAAGTACTGTGAGCTCCTCACAGTCCGACAATTATACATACACCAAACAACACTAAGAGGCCACACAAATCTAAATTATAATCCCTCCAAAATATCCAGCCGTAGAACTGAATTCGTTTGCATAACTCCTAACTTTCAAACCGAATTTGCTGGAAGGCAGTACAACATACAAGCACCTAGTCTATACAATAAAATGAATAAAATTCTTAACATCTACCCCCTAAGCTACCAAGAAGTAAAAATCAAGTTACGAAAGTTCCTTCTAAAAGTAAAATACAGTGAAACCGAAGATCTTCTGCTAAGAATAATGTCACTTATAGCTAACCGATATTTACTACTCACCTGAATAAGATCAACCATAAATCAACACTTTACTACCTATAAAACCCTTCAGACACTTACATATTAAAGATAAAAGATAAATACTTACCTACTTATTGTAAAATCATTCAGCTAAACGAAACTAATCTAAACCTTGCAATGAAATTCTTATTTGTCAGGACTCACAATATCATTTACATAAATATTGAAAAGTGTTAACAGAATAAATTGCACTAAATTATTGTATAATTTTAATATATTTTGTTAATGTATTAATTACATAATTCACACACTCACTTAACCCTATAGTGAGGCAACTTCCCAGAGACAACTTTTGGTGATAACCACTTGACTCTCGACATACAGGTTCCTAAGAATCTGGTTCAAGAGTCAACAAGTATGAACCAGATATGCACCATAAGTAGCCTTTATTGATTAATTTTTATTGTCTAATGTAATTAGTTATAAGTTGGCTCAATAAATACTATTTTCATTTTCATTTCAATATATGCATTAAATATGAAAGCTAAATCAAGTGCAATAACATTTATTAGGGGCTTCACAACATGAACAGAAATATCCCAGAGGTCTGCAGTTTTCTTAACATTTATTGAATTAAAGGCTGTGCTTCACTATGATTCCATTGTTTTTCACTATATAATTCATATAAATTTTGTCTACTTTTAAGTATACCTACTGTGTTTGTCTATCTGTTTGTTTGTCTGAGATCACAATCGATCTGGTAGTAAATACTGCATTGAACGCATTGCTGAATTTGTAAAAAAAATATAATATGACTCATTAGGGTTATCATTAGAGTAATTGATAGGTAGTTTGCTATCCCAATTCAATTTAAACCTTTCAAACCGATGTGCAGTCACAGGTATGTATTGTATCTTTCTTGTAGAACTTTTTTTTAAGTTGAATTTCTAGTCTAATGTATTGACCTAAATGGTCTGACTTTAAATTACTTATATTTTTTTTAAGTACAATTTTTTCATTTGGATAAGCAAATATATTGTCTATACAATTTGCTGAGGTTTCAGTTATTCAAGTAGGTTCCATGAAAAGTGGCTTTAAGTTGTGAGAATTAAATAAGTTAGTTAGTCTCGTACTAAGGGAGTAAGTTTCTAATAAATTTACATTGAAGTCTCCACATATCATAAGAGTTTTATTAGATTTTGATACTTTAAATAATATGTCATCCATGACTTTTTCAAAAACATCAAATGAACCTGATGGTGGGCTGTAAACTCTTATTACAATTATGCGCTCCAATTCAACAAATGCTACTTCAATGTGGCTTTTAACTGATAAACATACTATGTCATTACGGTTTTTGAACTTTATGGGTTTATTTAGAAATATTAGAGAGCCTCCACGAACAGCATGTGATCTGCAAAAAGAACTACCAACCTGGTGGTTACTGAAATTTAACATGAGCTCATGGCTTTTTAGCCAATGTTCTAATAGACATAAAATATCAATAATAAAAGAGTTCATGTACAATTCCAACTCTAATAATTTACTGCTAATACCTTGAATATTTTGGTGGACCAGATTAGTAAACTTTGCATTTATTTTACAATATTGAATTTTTCTGTTTTTATTATGTACTTTATTAATATTATTTGACGGGCTAGAGACTTCCTACATTGTCGTTGTATTTAATTTAAATGACTTGGAAAAGCTTCCAAGGTTTTGTTTGAAACATCAGTATAATGCTCAATAGAGGCATTATGTGTAGCCAAATTTTTGACTGTTATACGTGGGGCGCACTGTAAGTTTCCGGAATGAATATGAAAAAATACTATTAAAGGTACAAAATTAATTTATTGTTTTTCAAAATAATCTCCCTTGGCGTCTATGCACTTTTTCATTCGATGAAACCAGTTTTGAAAACTTTTGTGCCACTCCTCTGTGGTGACCTCTGAAACGTGTTTTTCATACTCCTCGACAGCCTCTTCTGGTGATGAAAATCGTTGACCGCGTAATTGGTTCTTAATTTTCGGGAACAGAAAAAAGTCACAAGGTGCCAGGTCGGGACTGTATGCAGGATGACTCATGAGTTCTACATTTTTCGCCTTCAAAAAGTCGTTTGTCTGTCTGGCCGTGTGAGAACTAGCATTGTCGTGGTGCAGGATGATACGGCGTTTACGGTTATTTTTACGGAGTTCGTCAATAACTTCTGGCAAACAAATGGTCGTGTACCAGTCACTATTCATTGTACGACAATTCTCTAAAGCAACAGTAGCCACGTGTCCAGTTTTATTAAAAAAAGAAGCAATCATCCGCTTAGATGCACTTTTCACGCGCGCCACTTTGGTTGGTTTCGGCTCATCTTGAAAGACCCATACGCTCGATTGCTGCTTTGTTTTGGGATCGTAGCAATAAATCCATGTTTCGTCACCTGTTACTATGTCCCACACCAAATTTGACGCAGCTTCGTTGAATCTGGTAAGCATGGCACTGCACCAAGTGACGCAGTCCGTTTTTTGAGCCTCGGTCAAGTTGTGTGGGATCCACCGCGAGCACAGCTTTCTCACACCCAAATGTTTGTGTAGGATTAATTGTATTTGACTCATGCCTATTTCTAAGGATGCGCGAATTTCATGGTAGGTCACATGCCTGTCTGTTTCAATCATACGGTGCACAGCATCGATGTTTTTGTTGGTCACAGCGGTGGACGGCCGACCATCGCGAGATTCGTCACTGAGATTGATACGACCACGCTTGAATTCTGCAAACCAGCTATAAACAGTTGTCTTGCATGGTGCTTCATTGCCAAAAGCTGTTTCAAGCCGAGCGATGCTCTGTTGAGCTGTCAAATTACACTTAAAATCGTAGAAAATCATACTACGAAAATTTTCCCGAGTTAAATCCATGTTGATGCAGACACACAATTTTTTAAATGGCGCCACAAGGTAAAAACAAAAGCCAGTCAGATGAAACAAACTGCATTCTACAGCCAAAGAGTTCTTTTTTCAAATGTTGCAATAATTTTTTAAATATTGTTTATGTAATAGGCCAGTTCCGGAAACTTACAGTGCGCCCTATGTATTAAAATAATAGGACAGCGAATTTGCTACTTGTCTTTTGTAATAACTAGGAAGGTAATATTTACCTTTAGTCAAATAATATTTATTTCTACTAACAAAATTGTTAGAATCTATTACATGTATATTATTATTGCATGATATAGTATGCAAGGTCATATTCAGCTTATATCTAAGGTTGTTTTCTGAATGTGGCAGGCTGTCGCTGTAAGGGAATGTGAACATAACAATTTGTTTTACTTTTAAAGAACATAGCTTGTCTAAATATTTAATTAAGTCAGACTTGTTCACATTACCCCTATGACCGAGGCATATGATTAAATATCAGTCATCATTATATGTAGCATTATCTACTTTTTGCATAATATCATGCAGATTACAGTTCTTTCCCGTGCTGCCCAACACTTAAAAGTTATAAAACAAATGGTTTTTATATATAATAATAATACCTTGGACACTATTTACACACATTGGTCTAGCCCCAAACTAGGATTCCCTGTATCTTGGGTGCTAGACAACGATACACATACTTATATAGATAAATATTATACTTAGATAGATAAACAACCATGACTAAGGTACAAACATCCGTTCTCATCAAACAAATATTTGCCCCCACCGGGACTCGAACCCGGGACCCTTGGCTTTGTAGGCAGGGTTACTGCCGACTCGGCCATTCGGGTCGTCGAATGGTTTTTTAAATTCGACTAAAAGTTTAAGGGTTTCCAATCACATGCTAGCTGCAAGGGAAATAAGCTTTAAAGTGGGCTTCCACTGTGCTGGCCCGTACGCCCGCCAGATATGCGGAAATATCTCATCACGTACTATGTCTTATACACGTCATTAATAACATGTACCAACCTAGTTTATAAGCTAGGATTGTATTCCAATCAATAAACACGACATTAACCTGAGCATGCAGTGACAAGCCTTTTATTACGTCTCCCGTCGATTGCCACTCTGTCGGCAAATCCACTTCTGGTACTGATCTCAAAAGGTAAAAATATATATAGGATCACTCGCGTGTCCGTCCGTCTGTCAGATACTCATTTTTCAGGGACTATAAGAGATAAGAGTCTTGAAATTTCCTGCAAAAATACTTCACCTGATAACCGCAACGTAAATCATCAAGTGGAGGGGATAAAATGACAAAACAAAAAAAAACGTAATAATACATATATGGCATCGTTAAAAAGGGCTCTTGATAACCTTTTCAAAAATATGATTTATTAATTTTAGTTTTGAAAACTTCAAAAGTGATGATCAAAAAAGTTCAAAAAAAATCTACTCCACCCCCCTTATCTCCGAAACGAAATATGAACAAAATACAGATTTTAGACCTTAGCAAAAAATTACAGGAAATCCTACCCTATTTATTTGTAAACCATATACAAACTTATAAATAAACCTGGTTACCAACATGAAGTATTTAAGTAGCCGCACCAATAACTTTTAAAATATCATTTTGCTATGTAAAATCCAAACTATTCACTTCAGACCATTCCTACCATTGTACGGTGGTAAGGAACCCTTCGTGCGCGCATCCGACTCACACTTGACCGTTTTTTTTTTTATTTCCTGCAGAAAAAAGGAGGCAGTGACACCATTGTAAAAATAAATAGTTTATATTTTACGCTAGATTACATTTATATATAGATAGAGATTTTTTAGATATTTACATAAACTTTTTGCCTTTTCTCTACATTTACCACTGTGGAAAGGGCGTAGAAACTCCCACAGATTGATTTTAAGATCTCTTTTAAAAATTGCTTGTGCTTAACTTACACAAATATATCAATATAAATTATAACAATTAATAAGCAGGAATAAATAATTGCAAAATTATTAACAGCAAGGACTGTGTTGAGCTAGATTCAGTAGAGAATGCACTGAACCTTGAAATAATTGCTAACCTGCGCGAGTCTAAACTGGGGCGCAACTAGTCTGTGATTATATGTTAGGTAAACATTACAGCTATCGCTAAGTTTAGAAAATGTTGTAAGGTTCTTGCGTACACTCATTATATTTTCGAAAATAAATTAAGAACTTAGTATGATGAATATGAGAAGTTATTATGTCAATTTCTTCAAAAAGTAATCTTAAGGAGTCTTTTCGTTTACATTAAAAATAGCTCGAAGTGCTCTTTTCTGTAAAATTAAAATATTTTGAATATCCGCTGCTTTCCCCCACATCAAGATACTATCAAGGACTTGACACAATGTAAGTAACTAAAATATACTAGCCTAGATGTAGCCACATCTGTGTTTTGTCTGATGTTTCTAATAGCGTAAGCCGCAGAACTTAATTTACCAGCAAATTTATCTGTGTAGGGTCCCCACTGAAATTAACTATCAATGGTTATTCCAAGATACTTCGTATCATTCACTTATCCTAACGTGTTGCTGTCTAATACTAAACTGGTCTCTACTTGCCTAAAATTTGGACGTGAGAATTTGATACACTTGGTTTCACAAGCGTTTAATAATAATTTTTTAATTGTGAACCAATTCAAGGTTAAATACAATAATGCACCATTAACATCATCAAAATCTTCTCTTCGTCTTTCAATTTTGGAGACCAGTGAATTATCATCAGCAAACAACAATACGTCAATCAATTTATTCACCATAAAAGACAGATCGTTAATATATACCAGGAATAAGAAAGGGCTTAATAAGGAACCTTGTGGAACGCCAATTTTTACATCCGATCCATCAGATTTAACGCCGTTGACTTCTGTCTTTTGAATTCTATTGCTTATTGAATTCTATTACTAGATCCAATGCAACTCCGTAATGATTTTATTAGGGTTCTATTCATTAAAATGCGGTACTGGCAAATTCATATCTATGTTTTTCGTATAAGTATCTAGTCTACGGGATGTAATGGGCTTATACAATGATGGATCAGTCTTATCGCTAATTTTTAGTCGCTTCTTTGCCTCCAGCATCTAAAACATTGAGGTGACGGAATTCAAATTGAGTTCAATTCAAATGTGTTAGTTTAAGATTTGACATTCTGAAAATGTAACCTATGTGTTTCTTATGGAAATAAACTCTTTTTGAATTTTGAATTTTGAATTTTATCCTTACTAGCAATTGGTGATGAAACTTACCGCTGAGATCGGATGGTAATTTTAATTAGTTCATAAGACAATAGAGGAAATTTCTAGCATACAAGAGCCACTTAGCCCAGGGGCTGCCTGGCAAAGAACTTGTATAAGAATTGTTCCTAAAAATTCTTACATCGATGTTATTTATAATACAGAACACTGGCTAAAGAAAAATATGATGTATTTTAACATAAATAATCACAAAATTGTCAGTTGTCACAATAGAAAGAGGTGCTGATAGAGGTAGTTCTTTTATCTTAGTTAAAAATAATATTAAGGTGAAACAACGGAAAAATATTCTTGGACTTGTAATGTATGTGGGTAGTTATACATATTGTGTACCTACCGCGTTCTGTCAATAAAGTCAGTCTCAGTTTAGCTGGTCGTTTGATTGCATCACTCCTGTAGATATATTACATATTGGCTAACGAGATGGGATCTAAATGCAATTTTAATGAGTTCGATGTGCGTAGGGGGAATTGGGCCACCTACATCACACAGTTACGTGCGTGGTTTGAAGTGAACGGAGTTGCGCCTGAGAAGTTCACCAAGTACCTCGTGGCGGTCGTCGGGCCGGACGCGTTGGACTTGATCATCGATTTGTGTTACCCAGAAGTGCCAGATTCAGTGCTGTTTGAAGATATTGTAACCAAATTAAAAGTTAATTTATCGCCAAAGCGGTCCGAGGTCGCGGAACGGATCGGTTTTCGCAGTTGCAAACAAGGGGCGGGGCAGTCGCTCAATGAATACTTGGCAAAATTGAGGCAGCTCGCGAAAGATTGCAACTTAGTCAAACTGGAGTACTTGGAGGAGAACCTACGCGACCAGCTTGTGTACGGCTTGCGAAGCGACGCCATCAGGTTCCGACTGATGGCCGAGGACAAGCTGACGCTGTCGTTGGAGGCGGCGGAACGAGACTAGCGAGCCAGTGACGTGGTGGCGGCGGCGCCGAGCAGCGAGGGCATGCACGCGGTGCGCGGCCGGCGGCAGCGGGGGCGGCGGCGCGGGCGCCCCACGCACCAGGCAGCCCGGGCCGCGGCGACGCGCTTGTCGCAGTGTGGTCGGTGCGCGCGCACCCACCAGCAAGGAAGATGCAGTTTAGCAAACTCAGTTTGCTATGTGTGTTCACAAAAGGGGCACATAGCTAAAGTGTGTAAAATGCGTAGAAATGTGAACAATGTGGTTGTCGATCAATATTCGTACAGTGACATCGAAAATCATAATTACAGTGACGAATACGACGAGGAAGACGACGTGCCGGTATACGTAATTCAGGTTGGTAGTGCGAGTGACCGTCCTTGGTATAGGAAAGTGCTGGTCAACGTTACGGAACTGTACATGCAGCTGGACAGTGGATCAGGTGTATGCGCGATACCACAAGCACTTTTCTCATATGAAGATTATACCTACAACAATTCAACTGCGAATGTACTGTGGACAAAGTGTGCAACCGTTAGGTATGATTAAATGTTCCGTGATGTATAAAGATAAAGTTGTAAACAATTTAGAGTTGATCATTGTGAGTGCGAAAGATAGCCCGGCGTTGCTAGGTAGGCGGTGGATGTCAGCGTTGGGCATAGAATGTACAAAAACAGATGACGTATTGGCGGTCTCGGTATCGGCGGAGTGTGCAGGCGCAGCCGTGGTCAAGGACAACAAGTTACGTCATAAGGAGGTACTCGAGCAACTCAAAGGTACATATCCTAATGTATTTACCCCAGGTATAGGAACTTTCAACGAAGACATCGAGCGCATGTGCCGCGAGTGCGACACCTGCGCTATGGAGAGGCCGGCATCGCCGCGGGCGACTTTGCATCCTTGGGCGTGGCCGCAGCTACCGTGGTACAGAGTGCACGTAGACTTTTTGTCACCAAAGGCACAGTCATATTATTTGGTACTCGTAGACGCGCACTCAAAGTGGCTGGAAGCGTGCCGAGTGAGCGGCACCAGCGCGGCAGTCACCATAACGCGCCTACGGGAGGTATTTTCAAGGTTTGGAAATCCGCGCGAACTTGTTTCTGATAACGGACCCCCCTTTACTAGTGCGGAATTTGGGCATTTTATGAAACAAGAGGCGATAAAACATATTTTGGTGTCACCCTACAAGACAAGCAGTAATGGCGCGGCAGAAAATGCCGTAAAATTTGTCAAAATGTGCCTGAGGAAAGCAGCACGGGATAAATGCGACGCGGATGTAGCATTGCAGACGTTTTTGATGAGGCATCGTTGTACACCACATACCACTACGGGGCGCACACCCTCGGAGTTGCTGACGAAAAGAATTATGAGAACTAGTTTTGACATTCTTCGCCCCGACCCTGCTGAACACTTGCGAGCGGCACAGCGCAGGCAAATGGAGGCGCATACAGTAAGTAACCGGGGAACGCGGGAATTTGCAATGGGGGAGGAAGTATTATTTAGGGTTTATGCGAACAATAAATGTTATTGGAAGAAGGGGGTTATCGATACTCAGCTAGGTCCGCTGTCTTACCGAGTGCGAGAGGGAGAGAGTATACACAAGAGGCATGTCGATCAGCTGATCAAAGATCAGAGTATAGCCTACATGCCGGAAACTATACAAGCGCGGCCGACTTGTCAAGCGGGTATAGAACCAATAACATCGGCACCTGTCGAAGTAACTGCGTTGTCACCGGTTGCGCAGGCACAGCAGGAAACTGGGCCGCTCTCGCCGGCCGCGGTCCCAGGTTCCGTCCGAGAGGGCTCTGCGCGCGCGTCGCCGATATCTACACCGCCACCGCAGAATTATCTAGTAGATAGCCGGCCCTTACGCGCCCGACGTCCACCCACTCGTTATGGTTTTAAAATAGATTAAAGTTTATGCTGGTTCTTACTATGCTGTTTACTGTTACTGTTTCTGTGTAATATTTAGGAAAATGTTTCTATCTTAGATGATGATACTATGTAACATATAATTTACTCTGTGCTATGTAATACTCATTACTCCATAGCTGCGGTGATGGGCTAACCCCCTGTCACGCAAAATGGAGTATTGAGACACTGCTATGTGTACTTAGTGTTTCTAGATTAAGTGTGGGAGGATGTAATGTATGTGGGTAGTTATACATATTGTGTACCTACCGCGTTCTGTCAATAAAGTCAGTCTCAGTTTATCTGGTCGTTTGATTGCATCGCTCCTGTAGATATATTACAGGACTTACTGTTGAAAGACAAATAAAGGTATCCTGTGTTGAATTCTACAGCCATATTATTGTTTGTGTCTACAGACCTCAGCGGGATGAAATAGGCCATAGAAATTTCGAAATATTTGAAAAATATATAGAGGAAGCCCTCACTATTTTTTATAATATATAAACAAGTTTATTTGTGTGTGGCGATCTTAATGAAGATTTGTTTGTATATACAACAATGAAACAACAATTAATAACGTTATTCAAAACATTTAATTTATGTCATGTATTTCTAGAGCTGACTAGAATTACACTTACCAGCAAAACTTGCTTAGATACAGTTTTTAGTGACTATGCTGCATTCACAAGTAAAAATGTAATAACCATCCCGATCACAGCGCTCAAACAGTTTCATTCCCAATTGCTAGGTTTAAGTTTTGTATACTGGTATACTGATAGACATGACGAAAGCTTATGATAAAGTTCAGTTTAATATACTGTTGAATAAGTTAAACGGTGTGGGCATTAGAGGCAAAGCACACGACTGGCTTACTTCATATTTACACAATAGAGAACAATACGTCCAAATAGAATATTATAATCAGACTACAAGAGAAATCGTATACCATAAATCTGACTGCATAACTACTCATGCCTCAATACCTCAAGGTAGCGTAATCGGATGCCTACTTTTTCTTATTTATATCAACGATCTCCCAAAAATTCTAAATGACCCTTGCATCCTATTTGCTGATGACATATCCCTAGTTTCCTCCCACAAAAATAACGATAATATAAACGAAAAACTCACAAAATGCCTTGACACCGTTACTGACTGGATGACTGACCACAACCTCGAAATAAATCCCCACAAAACAAAATTAATATCGTTTTATCCACATCAAAAACCGCCCCTCGATATCAACTTTAGCTATAATAATATTCCACTAGAAATAATAAAAGAGGCAAGTTTATTAGGAATTATCATAGACTCTCACTTAAATTGGAAGTCGCATGTACAGAAACTTAAAGGTAAAATATCTAAATTCTCATATGCTTTAAGGGAAGTAAAAAAATCAACTAACACCGCCACTGCTCTTCCAGCATACTACGCACACGCACATTCCTTACTTAATTATGGCATCATACTGTGGGGAAACAGCACCGACGCTCCACAATTATTTAGACTACAGAAAAAGCTGCTGAGAATTATAGCAAACATAGAACCAACACACACATGTAAACCACATTTCAAAACATATAGCATCCTCACCCTCCCCTCTATTTACTTATTCGAAATAATAAAGCTAGTCAGAAAAAATCCAGAAACATACAAGACCAGAGACACACTGAATAACTTATACTCCTTCAGACACAAACACAAAATTCTCCTCCCAAAAATTAATATGTCATTGCAATCCACTAACACATATATTATGTCCATAACCATCTATAACAAACTTCCAGATAGTTACAAAAATGTTTCTAACGAAATAGAATTCCAAAGAAAGTAAAAAATCATCTCCTCCAAAAAGCGTACTACAGCATTGAAGAATATTTAAATGAAACACACTTTCTATAATCACACACAAACACTCACACACATGCACTTACACACCCTCAAACACACTCATAACACACACACACAGGTACACATACACAAATGCATGTAAATCTTATAATTATAATACTTTAATGTTACGCTAATACTGTAGATAATAGTAGGTAATGATCTCAATGTTATAAAGTTAACCATTTTATGATATTTTATTATTGTGCAAGTTCGATGTAAGATATTGCAGTGCCCTCACTGGGTTCATTGTCGGATCTTGAAATTCTATATATATATATATATATATATATATATATATATATATATATATATATATATATATATATCACCATATACCACCACAATGTCGCAATAAACGTTTTGAGTTTGAGTTTGAGGTTAAGACTGATCCATCATTTTATAGGCCTATTACATCCCATTGACTAGAGACGTATACGAAATATAAATTTTCCAGTTCCGGATTTTAATGTTCAGAACCCAAATAAAATCTATTCAGATTTTTTCAACATTATTCAAACAGAATTCAATAAAGTTTTTAAAATTTAAGAAAATCAGTGACTTAGGCGGTATATCTAAATCAAATGACTGGGCAACGTTTGGAATTCGTAAAAGTAGAGTTATCCTGTATAACCTGTATGAACAAAAAACCTAAAATTTGGTAGAAAATTATATGACTATGATGAAAAATATTCCAAAACTTTCAAGTTGGTTTGTTGTGCAAAAGCGTTACACATTAATAGAAAAATACAAAATTCAAATAATAGAATAAAAACAGTTTGGCAAATAAGAAACCGTGAAACTGGCAAAGTTATACCAAGGGACAATTATTTCTGCTTAAAGATATGTGTTGATGTTCTTAAACCCAACGCTGAGGTAGCTCGAGGTTTTGAAACATTCTCACATCAGTGCGTCTAAATTAATCTCTGATTCTGCCTAAAGGTAGGTGATGATGTTGTTAAATACAATGTTGAAGTTGCTCGAGCTTTCGAAAAAATCTTCACCAGTGTACCCCTTACTCACGACAGATCGTCTAAATTAATCTCCATATGAAGCAGAGACTTTGTTAAAAACAACACTAGCGTCAGCAATGTATATTTTCAAATTTGATCAAGTATATCCCAAGGACATTGTCAAGACATTAAGACTACTGAACTTAAAAAATACCGAGGATCTGTGGGGTATATCAGTCAAAGTCATTTGTTCGATAATTCCAGTTATAGCTTATTGATTCAATAAATGTGTTGACGATGAAGTTTTCTCAGAAATGAAACACATTAAACGGATACCTCTGTTCAAATCGGGAGATAAGGGAGATGCTTTAAATTTAAGGCCAATATCTATTCTTCCGGCATTAAGTAAAATATTTGAAAAGATTATGCTCATCATCATCATCATCATCATCAACCGTAAAAACAACTCCACGCCGAAAACTACGGTTTCACTAGGGGTAAATCGATTACAGATGCAGGTATTACCCTTAAATCTCATATTTATTCTGCATGGGAGGCCGCATAGGATGTTATCGGAGTTTTGGCGATCTGTCGAAGGCATTTGATTGTGTTGATCATGATACGCTACTACTGAAATTAAATTATAACGGAGTTAGAAGTACAGCGTTGCATCTAGTAAGATCGAACTTAGGCAATATAATTGAAAATGCCAATGGCGTTAAATCTGAATGCTCCATATTAGGCCCTTTCTTATTCCTTGTTTATATTAATGATCTGAATTTCATGGTGGAGAAATTGACTGACGTCGTGTTGTTTGCTGGTGGTACTTCACTGGTCTTCAAAATTGAAAGACAATTTTTTATTTATAATTTTAATGTTGTATTGTCTTAAACATTAAATTGGTTCACAGTTAATCATTTATTGTTAAACGCTGGTATTACCAAGTGTTTCAAATTCTCACTTCCAAATTTCAGGCAAGTTGAGAATAGTTTCGTTTTAAACAGCAACACGTTAGAATTAATAAATGATACGAAGTTTCTTGGATTAACCATTGATAGCTAATTGCATTAGAGATCCCACATTGTTAAATTAGCTGGTAAATTAAGTTCTGCGGCTTACGCTGTTAGGAATATCAGAAAAAACTCGGATGTGGCTACATCTAGGCAAGTATATTTTAGTTACTTTCATAGTGGCATGTCCTATGGTATCTTGTTGTGGGGGAAAGATGTGGATATCCAAACAATTTTTATTTTACAGAAAACAGCTCTTCGAGCATACTTACTGTAGCTAGACAATTTGTTTTCGAAAATATAATTTATTTACGCGGGAACCTTGTAACATTTTCCAAGCTTAGCGATAGCTGTAATGTTAACCTAAGAAATAATCACAGACTAGTTGCGCCCCGGTTTAGACTCGCGAAAGTTAACAATTCTTTCAAGGATCAGTGCATTCTCTACAACTATAAGTTACCTCTTTTTAAATTGCCATTTGAGCAATTTAAAAAGCATTTTAAAGCGGCTTAGTCGAAAAAGGGATATAACAATCTGCATGATAACTTAAATGATGGGACTATATGGAGTTAATCTAGCTCAACATAGTCCGTGCTGTTAATAATTTTGTAATTATTTATTCCTGCTTAATAATCATAATAATTAATATTTCTAATATTTGTATTAGTTAAGAACAAGCAAGTTTTTAAAAAGATCTAAAAGTTTCTATGCCCTACTTCTCCCACAGTGGTCCAATGTAGAGAAGTTGAAAAAAATACATTTGCAGTATTTGTAAATATCTACAATTATAAATAAATTTGACTTTGACCTTGACTTCGACTTTACGTTAGAAAGAAAAAAATAAAGAAAGCATTTCTTCCCAGCTGATCGAGGCGCTAACTCCACACAAATATTTCCAACCTCATACAAAATTGTTATCGCGACCCGCCTCAGCAGCTGCAAAATGGCAGCTAACTCAGCATAATGCTTAAGTTATACACCTTAGCGCTGGTTTTCAGTCAGTGTCAGTGGTGACCCACATGCATCACCAAGCGTAGTACCATGGTGTGTAGATACATTAAAATAATAATTTCATATAATACTGGTATAAATTCTGTCAATATAATGATATTGGTCAATTAAATAAAATAAAACAATAAAAACATAGGAATAACCTACCACAGCCTAATAAAAACAAAGCACACATGCATATACAAGATGGCTCAGCAGAGAGAGAAAGACTAGACACTACTAGTCCAGTCTGTGGGTCATGGTAACAGGAATATGGTAGTACCTGCTGATCAAGCAGGTACACCCTTAGATTTCGCCGAAAGGTCCGTCCGAATACTTAAGTTGGGTTTGTTAGGTGATTACTTTATAATAGAATCTGGAGCCGAAACGAGGCGGAGAGGAGCACGGAGCTTTAAAGTAGAATGTAAAATTTTGTTCAACATTTAGTTAATTTGGGATGATAATGTATTTTTTGGAAGTATTTTTTACTTAATGTGGTAAACAAATAAACATAAGCATTTTAATACTCCATTATGCATAGAGCTATCTGGTCGTATAGGTGTCTAAATACTATTTTAAATAATGTTTAAAACTGCACCCCTCGTGACGTCGATTGTTCTAAAAATTTTAAAGGTTATTTGCGGCTGGTTTTTTGAACGAAAACATGTTACTCACATGTCACAATTGGACATTCATGTCAACAAAAATATTGCAGAAAATCAAGCAAAGGACGGTCAAAAATAACTCTTCACTGTAAATTAATGGACTCATTACATGTTTTTGCAGATTTTACGTATACCTATTTAACGCAGATCCTACATAATATAAATTGTAAAACTATAGAAAACTCACAACAAATGCTGTCGAAATGTTAAAGGTTATTCTTCTCTCTGAGTGGATCTCGAACCCATTTATTACGAGAGGCATGATTGCCTCCTTCTAATCTTAGAATTTCATATAGACTTTGTTATAATCTGAGATCTCGCCACTTTATTAAAATTATATGATCAATATTTGTTAACTTTGTGACCTTCAGCTTCAATTTTTATTCTTGGCAATCTGTTTTTTGTTATTGACAGACTGGAATTTTTTTTTTCGTTGAAGGGGGAAAAAATTAATCACCCATACCCAGGAGTCAGACCTCCCTGCTAGGTCCGTGTCCCTACACATTGAGCGGGCATCATCAGCTCGTGCAGTATATGGACTAAAAACAATCCCTGTGTTGTTTAACAGTACTCACAGAAACATCTAACGATAAGATGTTTCAGTGAGCCATGGGAACGGGAAAGCTATTTAACCGCAAAGGGAATTTAAACCACAAAATAAGTAAGGAAGGAGAGCAAAAAGTTTCGTTCATCTGAGATTTGAGGAAACTACGCTGTAAATCACAAATGAAGGGCATTCTGTTTTTTTGGCAATCCCAGTAATCCTGTAATATTTTTAATGGCTATGACGTCATTTATTTAAGAACACAATTATTTCGATACAGTTTTCTTATTTTGATGCCCTTGAAAATATTTTTACACGCCGTATTTAAAAAATAAAAGTGATCCCTTTTTTCCTATTTTTGCGTTTTGTCTGCGTAACGGAACGCTTTGTCGGATTTAATTAAATTTCTATATAAATTTATTTTTTCAGAAAAGTACTGGATGGATGACGTTGTCTGCGAAGGCGATGAGGCTCACCTGACGCACTGCAAGTTCTCTGGGTGGGGCTCCTCAGACTGCCACTCCTCGGAGGCAGCTGGGGTAATTTGCATGACCAGGTATTTGAATTTTATCAATTACTTCAGTGTTGCGGCAATGGGCTAGCTCCCTGTCAGACATCATGGAGTATTGAATAACTGGCTAAATATGGGCACATATGTGCCTCCGCCACCCCGTATGGGCAAGCGCATAACACAATGTTGATTTTTTAAACTATTTTAGTATTGCCTGTACTTTCTTTCTTTGGAATGGGCCTTGGAACGTTTTGTGTGTGTATACCGTGGGGGTAGTGCCAGAGACATAGATGCATATAAGACAATAGAGGAAATCTCTAGCATACATGAACCACTAAATATATCAAGCAAGCATAGGAGATCAAAAATGTATAATATCTTGCCCGAATTAAAAAAGTCAAAAAAGTGAAATAATATCCCAATATTAATAAGACTTCTGTTTAAACAATTACCAAAAACGCACCTATTTTACTACCAATAAATTCGAAATGGCTGCCAGAATGGATAAATGTCCACCAAATTGTGTTTGGATAAATAATCACCAAACTTCTTTTTCTGTTTTGTGTACTTAAGTTTATGTTTTAAGTATTTTTTGTTGTTCTTACATGTTCAACCTAAAACGAACCCTTCACCTAAGCTACCGCAGTATTTTGCCCTGATATTTTTTGCAACTTTTGTTGTTCATTATCCTTTTTGGGTAGGAAAAATATATTTTAGTGATCATTATATTTGTTGCCTATTAATAATGTTCCAACAAAAGGACTCCACTTAAATATTACCCATCAAAACATGCAGGGGCTACCTGGCAAAGGACTTGTATTATTTATAATTAATTATTGATAATTCTGACACCGATGTTATTTGTATTACAGAACACTGGTTAAAGGAAAATATGATGTCTTTTAACATACATAATTACAAAATTGGCATTTGTTACAATAGAAAGACTGCCGATAGAGGTGGTACTTTAATCTTAATATAAATAAAATTAAGGTGAAACAACGGAAAGACACTTATTCTTGCACTTACTGTAGAAATACAAATAGAGGTATCATGTACTGAGTTAGATAGCCATATTATTGTTTGTGTCTACAGACCTCCGAAAGATGAAAAAAGTCATGGCAATTTTGAAGTATTCGAGAAAATTATGGAGGAGGCCCTCACTTTACTATCTAATAACAGAAAAAAAAATGTGGCGATCGAAATATAGATTTGCTTGTTGATACAACAATGAAACAACGATTAATAATTTTATTAAAATAATTTGATCTATGTCATGTATTTTTAAAGCCCACTAGAATTACACTTACCGCCATACTTGCACCGTTTTTTGCGACTATGCATTCATAAATAAAAAGTAATTAACTGCTTACAATCCGATCACAGTGGTCAAACAGTTTCATTCCAAATTGCTCGCAAGGATAACACTGATCCATCATTTTATAGGCCGTCCCGTACAGAAATATACAAAAATACTTAGATATAAATGAAGTACCGTATTTTAATGAACAGAACAAAGTCAAAGTCAAAGTACTTTATTACTGTAGATATTTACATATACTTAGCAAACGTCATTTTTTGCCTCTTCTCTACATTGGACCACTGTGGGAGAAGCAGGGCGTAGAAACACCCACAGATTGATTTTTAGATCTCTTTTAAAAATAGGTTGTGCTTAACTAATACAAATATGAAAAATTTAATTGTTATGATTGATAAGCAGGAATAAATAGCTACAAAAATATTAACAGCAAGGTCTGTGTTGAGCCAGATCAACCCCATACAGTCCTGTCATTTAAGTAATCTTGAACATTGTAATATCCCTTTTTCGACAAAGTCGCTTTAACATGCTTTTTAAATTGCTCAAATGGCAATTTCAAAATCTCCAGAGGTATCCTATTGTAGTAGAGAATGCACTGACCCTTGAAAGAATTGCTAACCTTCGCGAGTCTAAAAAGGGGCGCACATAGTCTGTGATTATTTCTTAGGTTAACATTACAGCTATCGCTAAGTTTGGAAAATGTTGTAAGGTTCTTGCGTACATACATTATATTTTCGAAAATAAATTGACTAGCTACTGTTAGTATGTCAATTTCTTTAAAAAGCTCTCTTAAGGAGTCTGTTCGTTTTAAATTATAAATTGCTCGAATAGCTCTTTTCTGTTAAATAAAAATAGTTTGAATATCCGCTGCTTTCCCCCACAACAAGATACCATAGGACATCACACTATGAAAGTAACTAAAATATACTAGCCTAGATGAAGCCACATCCGTGCTTTGTATGATGTTCCTAACAGCGTAAGCCGCAGAACTTAATTTACCAGCCAATTTATCTATGTGGGGTCCCCACTGCAATTTGCTTTCAATGGTTATTCCAAGAAACTTCGTTTCATTTACTAATTCTAACGTGCTGTAGTCTAACACTAAACTGGTCTCAACTTGCCTGACATTTGGAAGTGAGAATTTGATACACTTGGTTTTACCAGCGTTTAACAATAAATTATTAACTGTGAACCAATTCAAGGTTAAAGACAATACACCATTAACATCATCAAAATCTCCTTTTTGTCTTTCAATTTTGAAGACCATTGAAGTATCATCAGCAAACAACACTATGTCAGTTAATTTCTCCACCATGAATGGCAGATCATTAATATATACCAGGAATAAGAAAGGGCCTAATATGGAACCTTGTGGAACGCCAATTTTACACCCGATCCATCAGATTTAACGACGTTTACTTCTGCCTTTTGAATTCTATTGGTTAGGTATGATCTTAGTAGATCCAACGCTTTATTTCTAACTCCGTAATGGTTTAATTTAATTAATAGCGTATTATGATCAACACAATTAAACGCCTTCGACAGGTCGCAAAAAACTCCGATAGCATCCTGTGTGGCCTCCCATGCAGAATAAATATGAGATATAAGGGTAATACCTGCATCCGTAGTCGATTTACCCCTAGTGAAACCATATTGTTTAGCGTGAAGTTGTTTTGTACGGTTGAAGTGTGTGAGAGCATTCGATTAAGTATAATCTTTTCAAATATTTTACTTAGTGTTGGAAGAACAGATATTGGTCTGAAATTTGAAGGATCGCCCTTATCTCCCGACTTGAACAAAGGTGTGTTTCATGAGGTCTGGTAAAGCCCCATCGTCGACACATTTATTGAATATATAAGCTAAGTGTGGGGCTATAACTAGAATTACTGAACCAATGACTTTGACTGATATACCCCACAGGTCTTGCGTATTTTTTAAGTTAAGTAATTTAAACGTCTGGGTTTTAAATATACATTACTGACGCTAGTATTATTTTTTTATAAAGTCTCTGTTTCATATGGAGATGAATATAGACGGTCTGTTGTGAGTACGGGTACATTGGTGAAAAATGTTTCAAAAGATCGAGCATCATCAGCGTTGGATTTAACAACCTCATCACCTATCTTTAGGCAAAAATCTTGTCCCTTGGTATAACTTTGCCAGTTTCGCGGTTTATTATTTGCCAAACTGTTTTCATTCTATTATTTGAATTTTGAATTTTTCTGTTAATGTGTAAAGTTTTTGCAGTTCTACAAACCAACTTTAAAGTTTTGGAATATTTTTTAACATAGTCATGAAATTTTCGATCAAAGTTATAGGTTTTTTGATCATAAAGGTCATACAAGATAACTCTACTTTTACGAATTCCAACGTTGCGCAGTCATTAAATTAAGATTTACCGTTGTAGTCACTGACTTTCTTTAATTTGAAAACTTTATTAAATTCTGTCTGAATAATGCTGAATAAGTCAGAGTAGATTTTGTTTGGGTTCTGTTCATTAAAATCCGGTACTGGCAAATTTATATTTAAGTTTTTCGTATATGTCTCTAGTCTATGGGATGTAATAGGCCTATAAAATGATGGACCAGTCTTATACTTAATAGCAATTGGGAATGAAACTGTTTGACCACTGTGATCGGAAGGTAAGCAGTTAATTTCACTTTTACTTGTGAATGCACAGTCACAAAAAACGTTATCTAAGCAAGTTTAGCTGGTAAGTGTAATTCTAGTCGGCTCTAGAAAAACATGACATAAATTAAATGATTGGAACAGAGTTATTAATCTTCGCTTCAGTGTTGTATCTACAAGTAGATCTACATTAAGATCGCCACAAATAATTAACTTTTTTCTGTTATTACAAAGTTTAATGAGGGCTTCCTCCATAATTTTCTCAAATATTTCGAAATTGCCATGGCCTTTTTCATCCCTCGGTGGCCTGTAGACCCAAACAATAATATGGCTATCTAACTCAACACAGGATACCTCTGTTTGTCTTTCAACAGTAAGTGCAAGAATATCTTTCCGTTGTTTCACCTTAATATTATTTTTCACTAAGATTAAAGAACCACCTCTATCAGCAGTCTTTCTATTGTAACAACTGACAATTTTGTAATTATTTATGTTAAAAGACATCATATTTTCCTTCAACCAGTGTTCTGTAATACAAATAATATCAATGTCAGAACTTTTTAGAAATAATTCTAATATGGTAGAAGAGATTTTTAGAAATAATTCTTCTTTGCCAGGTAGCCCTTGGATGTTTTGATGGGCAATATTTAACTGGGGCTTACATTTTGACATATTTAGTGGCTCTTGTATGCTAGAGATTTCCTCTATTGTCTTATGAACTAATTTAAATTACTTAGAACGGATTCCAATGTTGCATGCAAAGTATAATTAACAGGTGAATTCCCAATAGGGGTGCATGTCATATTACTCTTAACATAAGCTGATGTCAAGTTGAACTTGGTTAAACCAACTATAGCTGCGTCGCATATATTATAAGCTAATAATGTAGCTACTAATTTTCTATATTTATTAGACAGGTACAATGTATCCTGTGTCAGAGTAAAGTTATGAATAAATTTATTCATGTCGAAATATAAAATAGCATCGCTGTGATGACATGTTAAATTAAATAAATGAATATTCATTCTATGCACAGATTTGTTCTGTAGTTCTGTCAAATTACAGGCATATGGTAAATTGCATATAAATTTGCATTTCATCCTACTATGTAAGTCTAGAAGTGTTTCAACACTTTTATTCAAATCATTCCGACTAATGTTTGAATGATTTCCTACCATAATTAAAACGCATTCTGGCGTTGTAGCTGAACTAACTCAGACGTCGTGGCACTGAGTTCTGCTAACTCACTTTGTTCTTTGGCATAACATTGTAGTGTATTTACTAGCAGGTCATGTAGATGCTGGATTTCTACTCGGGCATGTTGAAGGTCCGACTGTAAACCTACATTTTTTCCCCGGAGCTCTTGCATTAAGGAGATTCTTAATATTCTGTTTGATTGCCGTTTCAAGGCTAATTTCAGTACTTGAACCCAAACAAAATCTGCTCAGATCTCTTTAACATTATTCAGACAGAATTCAATAAAGTTTTGAAATTATAGAAAGTCAGTGACTACAACAATAAATCAAAATTTAATGACTGGGCAACGTTTCGTATTCGTAAAAATAGAGTTATCTTATATGACCTTTATGAACAAAAAACCTTTAACTTTGATCGAAAATTTCATATAAAAAATATTCCAAAATTTTCAAGTTGGTTTGTAGAAATGCAAAAACTTTACACATTAATAGAAGCAAACGAAATTCAGATAATAAAATGAAAACAGTTTAGCAAATAATAAACTGCAAAACTGGCAAAGTCATACCAAGGGACAGTGATTTCTGCTTAAAAATCAAAATCAAAAATTTTTATAATATAATAGTTTATTTCCATAAGAAACACATAGGTAACATTTGGAGAATGTCAAATCTTAAACTAACACATGTTTAAGGTACAGGGAAATATAGAACTCAATTTGAATTCCGTCACCTCAATGTTTTAGATGCTGAAGGCAAAGAGGCGACTAGAAACCTCCAGCTTTATACGTTATTTTTTACAGAATTGGAGCAAACACCTTCCCAAGCTTTCTTGTCTTCTACATAATCTGATATTTTGTAGTAAGCTTTTTTACATAAGTGATTTTTAACAACATTTTAAATTTATTTACAGACAATTCTTGTAACTCAGTCGGTATTTTGTTGTAAAAGCGAATACATTGCCCTTTAAAAGATACATTAACCTTATGGAGCCTAGTAGTAGGTATAGCTAGTTTATTCCTATTTCTAGTGTTGACATGGTGCCTGTCGCTATTCTTAGGAAATTTATCAATATTTTTGTGTACGTACATTAGGTTTTCATAAATATACTGACACGGCACTGTCATAATGTTAATTTCCTTAAATTTACAACGCAGTGACTCTCTGGGACCCACATTGTAGATTGCATGAACAGCCCTCTTTTGCAGCACAAATATTATGTTAATGTCTGCAGCGTTCCCCCACAGCAGTATGCCGTAAGACATAATGCTATGGAAGTAGCTAAAGTAAACTAGTCTAGCTGTTTCCACGTCCGTAAAAAGACGGATTTTTTTAACTGCATAAACTGCGGAACTGAGTTTTTTTGATAGCTTATCTATGTGTGGGCCCCACTGAAGCTTATTATCTAAGGTGATTCCTAGGAATACCATGCTATCTACAATTTCTAAATTTTCACCTTTAACATTAACATTAGCCGAGAATTGTTTAACATTGGGGAGTATAAACCGAATACATTTAGTTTTGTTATTGTTCAGTAAAAGATTATTAGCACTAAACCAATTGACTACCTTTGAGATTGCATTATTCACATCGTCAAAGTTCAAACTGCGTCGTTTCATTTTAAACAAAAGTGAAGTGTCATCTGCAAACAGTACAATCTCATGATTATCTCTGACAAGATGTGGCAGGTCATTAATATAAACCAAAAACAGGAATGGCCCGAGTATGGAACCCTGCGGTACACCCATAGTAACAACAGACCCTGGAGATCGTTTTCCATTAATGTCAACTCTCTGTATCCTGATATTTAGATAAGAAGAGAGAAGATCTAAAGAGTTATCCCTAATTCCATAGTGATGTAATTTCCTGATCAATGTCCCATGGTCAGCGCAATCAAAAGCCTTAGACAAATCGCAAAAAACTCCTAGAGCATCATGCGACTCCTCCCAGGCATCATATATATGTGATATTAACTCAATACCGGCATCAGTAGTTGATTTGCCTTGTGTAAAACCAAATTGTTTACAGTGGAGCATGTTGTTGGTGTTGAAATGTGTAAGAAGTTGATTTAAAATTATTTTTTCAAATACTTTACTAAATGTAGGCAATACCGATATCGGTCTGAAGTTAGAAGGGTCAGATGTACTACCCGATTTAAACAAAGGTACTATTTTACTGTGTTTCATTAAATCAGGAAACACGCCAGATTCAATAGATGCATTAAATATGAAAGCTAAATCAAGTGCAATAACATTTATGAGGGGCTTCACAACATGAACAGAAATATCCCAGAGGTCTGCAGTTTTCTTAACATTTATTGATTTAAAGGCTTTAATAATATGCCTAATATGACTTCTTTGGAAGAGTCTAAATACTTTGTACTAGAGATTGGGTTGTCAGTAAAAAAAAAAATTCAAACGCTTTAGCTACATCAATATCATTTTTGAAAGTAATATCATTAATTTTTAATTCATATTCATTGTTTTTAATACTGACCATTCCAGTCTCACTTTTAATTATATCCCAAGTTGATTTAATTTTGTTATCACTTTTTCTTATTTTAGATCTGATATAGTTTGATTTTGCAATTTGACAAACTTTTTTAAAGATTTTTGAGTACTTTTTTACTTTATCCATCAATCATGATCATATAAATTTTTCCTATTTTAAAGTATACCTACTGTGGCCCACTTACTAAAGTTAAGTTTGTCTGAGACCACAATCGATCTGGTAGTAAATACTGCATTGAACGCATTGCTGAATTTGTATAAAAGAAATACAATGTGACTCATTAGGGTTATTATTAGAGTAATTGATAGGTAGTTTGCTATCCCAATTCAATTTAAACCTTTCAAACCGATGTGCAGTCACAGGTATGTATTGTATCTTTCTTGTAGAACTTTTTTTAAGTTGAATTTCTAGTCTAATGTATTGACCTAAATGGTCTGACTTTAAATTACTTATAATTTTTTTAAGTACAATTTTTTCATTTGGATAAGCAAATATATTGTCTATACAATTTACTGAGGTTTCAGTTATTCGAGTAGGTTCCATGAAAAGTGGCTTTAAGTTGTGAGAATTAAATAAGTTAGTTAGTCTCGTACTAAGGGAGTAAGTTTCTAATAAATTTACATTGAAGTCTCCACATATCATAAGAGTTTTATTAGATTTTGATACTTTAAATAATATGTCATCCATGACTTTTTCAAAAACATCAAATGAACCTGATGGTGGGCTGTAAACGCTTATTACAATTATGCGCTCCAATTCAACACATGCTACTTCAATGTGGCTTTCAACTGATAAACATACTATGTCATTACGATTTTTGAACTTTATGTGTTTATTTAGAAATATTAGAGAGCCTCCACGAACAGCATGTGATCTGCAAAAAGAACTACCAACCTGGTGGTTACTGAAATTGAACATGAGCTCATGGCTTTTTAGCCAATGTTCTGTTAGACATAAAATATCAATAATAAAAGAGTTCATGTTTTCATGTTTTCACCTTGAATATTTTGGTGGACCAGATTAGTAAACTTTGCATTTATTTTACAATATTGAATTTTTCTGTTTTTATTATGTACTTTATTAATATTATTTGACGGGCTAGAGACCTCCTCTATTGTCGTTGTATCTAATTTAAATAACTTGGAAAAGCTTCCAAGGTTTTGTTTGAAACATCAGTATAATGCTCAATAGAGGCATTATGTGTAGCCAAATTTTTGGCTGTTATATTAAAATAATAGGACAGCGAATTTGCTACTTGTCTTTTATAATAACTAGGATGGTAATATTTACCTTTAGTCAAATAATATTTATTTCTACTAATAAAATTGTTAGTATCCATTACATGTATATTATTATTGCATGATATAATATGCAAGGTCATATTCAGCTTATATCTAAGGTTGTTTTCTGATTGTGGCAGGCTGTCGCTGTAAGGGAATGTGAACATAACAATTTGTTTTACTTTTAAAGAACAGAGCTTGTCTAAATATTTAATTAAGTCAGACTTGTTCACATTACCCCTATTACCGAGGCATATGATTAAATAACAGTCATCACTATATTTAGCATTATCTACTTTTTGCATAATATCATGCAGATTACAGTTGGGTAAACAATTATTTATTACCGTATGCTCCATGCTCAGTCAGCTTCAAGCACTCGTACCAATAGCCCGCGTTGACCCTCTCGCAAACTTTTAGGGGTTCCCAACATTGATTAACCTCAACTAAGTTTCTCGTAATCTGTTGTAATGAATTGTGCGTTGTGTGACGAAATCTTTAATAATGCACGTACTGTAAGAAGAATTTTGGATTTTACTGCACCAGTATCACGGAGAAGGGTTTCCGTAAACTTGGCTCTGAGCGCCAAGCCACATGGAGATGCGCTCAGTGTAAGAGTGGAAGTGTTAGTCCACGCATCGCTGTAGCATCTCCTGTTTCTGCTACTACCAGTTAAATACCTCCAGTCGCACCGGACAACCCAGCGAGTTTTACACCGATCACACCTGGCGTCTCGGCGGAGTCAGTATCGCTGATAACAATACTGGAGGAGATAAAGGATGTTAAGAGACAGCTATTTGGTCTTCCAACTGTTTACAAGGATATTAAGTCGATCAAAACTGATATCTCAGATTTGAAAATGTCGTGTGACTTTAATTCAGCTACTCTCGAGGAACATAGGGACCACATCATAGCACTTGAAAGCTATTCCTCGGAAATTCAAGTCCTTAATGAAGCCCTGGGGACTACTCGATTTGAGGTTGCCTCTCTTAAAGCTGAACTGGCGGAAAGGGATCAAAGAGCAAGGATGAATAATATCGAAGTTAAAGGTATTCCTCTGAAAAAGTCATAAAACCTCTACCACATTGCTGAAGAATTGTGCAAAGCAGTCGATTATCAGTTGCCCAAATGGCAGATTAATTACATCGCCAGAGTCCCAACTCAAAATCCCAAGGAGAAGTCTATTATTCACCTTCAATAATAGATATATAAAAGAAGATTTTTTGTTTGCCGCTCGTGCTAAAAAACATCTGACTGCGGCTGATATTCCCGGACTCGACGACAGTGATCAACGCATCTATTTCAACGATCACCTAACACCGCTTAACAAACAGCTCCTATCTAAAACTAAAGCTGCTGCAAGAGAGAAGGCTTACCAATACGTATGGGTGAAGCATTGCAAAATCCATGTGCGAAAAAATGACTCAACCAACGTCTTCATTGTGAATAACGAAGCTAACTAGCTTCGTTATTCACAATGACAATGAAACAAGCTTATTTAGAGTGTTTCATATTAGTTATCATACCACTATTTGCTACTTATTTACTATTTATTTTTCTAAGTTGGCTTGTCATTGAATATAACCCGCTAATAATTGTCAGTGAAAAAATGTTCAACTCCCATGACATTCTTAACCGATTGCCTGTGCTGGTGCGCCGCCGGAGTCATTTGCACCTACTTACGCGCTTTTGTTCCCCCTTCACTACTAGGTTACAGTTGCTCTTCATCTCTTTCATGCTCACTATCTCTGCGCAGTTTTGTTGTCTCGCTCGCACTCACAGTGCGCTTATTTATGTTTATTTAAGAATTCTCAATTTTATATCTCCCATTAGGGTTTCAATCGCATTATTTTTGTCTGTGGTTATTGTATTTATTACATTGGTGAAAATCTGTATCTATCAACTAACGGCCTGAAAATGACTTATGATAACCATAATTTAAAAATATATTATCAGAACGCAAGGGGCTTACGTACCAAATCTTCAACTTTTTACCGCAATATTTGTATGAGTCATTATGATATTATAATGATTACCGAGACTTGGTTAGTCGAGGGAATCAAGGATTCGGAGTTGTTTGATGGGAGGTATGTGGTTTGGCGCAGGGACCGGGACTACAGTGTAACTAATCAGAAGTATGGAGGTGGTGTTTTGATTGCCACACGGAGGGATCTTACGATCACGCCGCAGCCCGCCTTTCATTCTAGCGCCGAAGATCTTTGGCTAACTTTGACCCTTAGTAATAAACCCAATTCATCGACTAGCATTCATATATGTGTTGTTTATTTATGCGGCCAAAAACTGGGATTCAATTTTTCTCAGCAAGCTCAGCACTTTTTTAATAGTTTGGAATCGATGTTAATTGAATATCCAGACCATAAATATTTGATTGTAGGTGATTTTAATTTGAGCAATATACGTTGGACTCCTAGTATTAATACTGATGGCGCTTTTGACCCTGGTAACTATGTCTCACATGATGAAACCCATTTAGTGGATTCCGTTAACCTTTTGAATCTAAATCAGTATAACGGAATTGAAAACGCGTATGATAAAATTCTCGATCTAGTTCTCTCGACGGATTATGTCTCGGTATCCGATTGTAGTAATGATTCCCTTGTTCCAGTCGATCCCCACCATGGGGCGCTTTTTTGTATACTGCCTTTGAGTGACCATGATGTGCTAGATCGGCCACCTCTTAATAAGTTTTTGTTTTTCAAGGGTGACTATGATTCTATTAATAGTGAAGTGGCTAAAATTGACTGGGATACGGAGTTAAGTAATCTTAACCTAGAAGAGGCATCCAATTATTTTTATAATTTTTTCAATTATTTAAGGAATAAATACATTCCACACAAAATTGTTACTACTAAAACCTACCCTCAGTGGTATTCCAAAGCCTTAATAAGGGTTATTAAAGAAAAACATAAATATTTTATTAAATCCAAATTATATGAAAATTTATCAGACATACATACATTTAATTTGCTAAGGGACAGGGTGAGATCGTTAGAAGAATCATGTTATAATAAATATATAAACTCGGTTGAGAATTCAATCTTAAAATGTCCTAAATTTTTCTGGTCTTATGTTAACTCAAAATTTAAAAGTAACGTGATGCCTAGCAGCCTCAAATATGGTAATGAAACACTCAATTCAGGCGATTCTATCTGTAATGCTTTTTCATCGTACTTCCAGTCCAACTTTTTAAATCAATCTCAATCTTCTAGTAGGCACGACGTGTCCGGTGACGATTGCTCTGATACGGTGTCTAACATTTCTTCTATCTTTATAGATATTAAAGAGGTTATCAATTTGTCGAAGAAACCCGATCCCTCTAAATCTGCTGGACCAGATCATTTGCCTGCCATCTTTTTGATAAACTGTGCAGATACTCTTTCGGTGCCAATATCAATATTATTTAGAAAATCTATTGCCCTTGGTACTGTCCCTAATATCTGGAAACAAGCTTTTATCACCCCTGTGCATAAGAAAGGTCCGAAGACTTATGCCACTAATTATAGCCCTATATCTAAACGCTGCATCGTTTCCAAAGTGTTTGAAAGGATCATCTATAATCAATTATATGGAGCATTGAAACAGTCTTTTAGTGATACGCAGCACGGTTTTCTCAAGGGTTGCTCCACAGTTTCCAACCTCGTATTATTTAACAATGCCTTGACGGTTGCTATGGACGGTGGATTGCAGGTTGATGTCGTTTACACCGATTACAGTAAGGCATTCGATAGGATTCAGCACGACCTCCTGTTAAGTAAATTATCTAAAATTGGTATTAGGGGTGACCTACTGCGGTGGTTTGCTTCCTATATTGACAATCGCTCACAGGCTGTTGTTATTAATAATTATATGTCTAGTTGGGTTAATGTTCCTAGCGGTGTGCCACAGGGGTCCTTGTTGGGTCCGTTACTTTTTGTATTATTTGTGAACGACATTGACTTGTGCTTTAACTTTGCTAGGTTGTTGTCCTTCGCTGACGACATGAAGATTTCTGCCAACATAAGCTCAAATGCCGATGCTGAAGCTATGCAAGCAGATCTGTTCCGTTTAGAACACTACTGCAATGTCAATCGGCTTGACCTAAATCCTTCCAAATGTAGTATTGTCTCCTTCTCTCGTAAAAAGAATCCACTTTTCTTTAATTATATTGTGAAGGGTGAGACATTAAAAAGGGATGCAGTCGTTAAGGATTTGGAAGTCATCCATGATGCTAAACTGACATTTAATGCCCATGTTGATAGTATTATAACTAGAGCCTCGAGGGCTCTGGGTTTTGTGATGCGTTCCTCAAGAGACTTCAAAAAAGCTAAAACTTTGAAAATTCTTTATTGTACGTACGTTAGAAGAAATCTTGAGTACGCTTCACAGGTTTGGAGTCCTCGCTACAATATTCATATTAACCGGATTGAAAATATTCAGCGTAAATTTATGCGTTATCTCTGTTATCGGACTAAATTTAAATACAATTCAGATTCTTACCTCGATATTTGTAGAAAACATCATCTGGCTCCTCTTCAACTCAGACGCGAGGTTGCAGATTTGGTATTACTTCTCAAAATTACCTCTAATGTCATTGATTTCTCTGATTTACTTGCTCAATTATCATTTACAGCGCCCCGTAGGCTATTGCGTCATAATGCGCTATTCTCGCTCCCTCAGTCAAACACTAATCTGCGTGGAGATATTGATCTTGACCTGTTTAGCACTGGTGTTAATCCAGCGAAGAGATCACTGTACCGAGTCTTTTTCTATGACTAGAATGGCTAAGTATTTCGACTTTCTGTTATTTATTATGATTATTTTTTTCTTTTTTAACGTGACTTGTTACTGCATGTCATGTTACAACGTATAGGGCCATGCATAATGCGAACTCATTCTGTTATTTAAGAGTGCTTTAACTGTTTTATTTGTTTATTGTGTCTTTTTGTCGGCGAAAACCTATAATTGGCTTTTTTGTTTTTATATAAGATTCCTATTGTTAATTTAAAGATAGCTGTTGGTTTTCCAATGTTAATAAAATAAAATAAAATAAAATATACATATTTAATAATTGGCCCATATTTTTTCCAAGTTCATCACTGTACATAATTGTTTTTATACCTGGATAGGAAGTGCTAACATCCAGAAGGGAAGTAGCTGACGGAGCACAGTCCGGCACACAACAGCAGCTCTCCAATATTTTAGTTTCTAGGCTAACCTGGCTACTGAGAACTGCATCCATAGCTAGATTCAGTTCCCTGGTTTCCGCTCTGGTTTTGTCATAGAAGCTAATGTAGTGCCCCAGGGAGCGCTCTGCCTGGTCAAGTTTGCATCTTAGCTCATGCATGTTGTCCTCATAGCTAATCTGATTATAATTAAGCTGAGCAGTACACAGCTCCAGTTTATCTAAAACCCTTCTTTTATTATGAAGCTTTGTTACAACCTTTTTTTGTTTTTTTAGCATATTTTTGTTTTTCTTTATAAAGTTATTAATTTTGACATATTTTCTTAACTTATTTTTACTGAGTTTCAACTTGTGTGTGCTGTCCCTGCTGCTGGCTGCCACATTACACACTGAGTCATCCTTAGTAAGGTCAATAGTCATAGTGGGCAAGCTACAGCCCGCAACAGAGACATGGCCCAAGGAAGTATTTACTGCTACCAATTCATCAAATAAGCTCTGCGTTGTCACTGTGGCAGAGCTCATAGCCGCTTCTTCCAGCTGTGTGATATGTTGGTGGGCATCACACAGTTCCTTCTCCAGGATTGAAGTTCTGTGCAGGACGGACTCAAACTCAGTGCCACAGTGCTCATCAAACCCATTTATTATTAGTTGCAGCCTATCCCGTTCCTCAGTAATAGAAATATTAATGGAATGTAGCGCGGACAGTTCCCTCTTTAATTTTTGATTGTTTTCTAAGGTTTCCAAGATAGTTTTTTCATTTTCATCTCTTTCTGCTTCTAATTGTTCCACCTGTCCCTTTGCTTGCTTTAATTCCTGCAAAACCAGTTGGAGCCTGGACTCCGCTTGGCGAGACAAAGCATTGCGAGTCATCATTATGATTAGTAATGTGAAAACAAAGACAAAAAATACTCGCTATGTAGCAAGGGAAAGGCAAGACAATGTCAGTTGAACACAGTGTCAAGACAGGTTGAATCTTCCTTTGGTCTGTTCGCCCGTGATCAATTATTTTATCATAATTTTAATTCTGACCACGTTTATCACTGGGACACTATTAATTGACTTAACAAACACTAAAAACTAACACTTTATTCACAAATAGACGAATTTAAACAAAATTATTTAGTTAAAATACAGCACAGCTGTTTTTGACGTGTAGCCTCGGGTGCGGTCCGATTCCGCCTCTCATAAAGATATGTGTTGATGTTCTTAAATCCAACGCTGAGGTAGCTCGAGCTTTTGAAATATTCTCACATCAGTGCGTCTAAATTCATCTCTATATGAAGCAGAGACTTTGTTAAAAAAAGCACCAGCATCAGTCATGTAAATTATAAATTTTAATATGTTTATCCCTAGGACATTGTCAAAACGTTTAGATTACATACCCTAAAAAAATACTGAATACCTTTGGGGTATATCATTCAAAGTCATTGTTTCAGTAATTCTAGTTATTGCGCTACACTTAGCTTATATATAATATCAAACAAATGTGTTGATGATGGAGCATTTCCAGACCTAATGAAACACAGTAAAGTGATATCTCTGTTCAAGTCGGGAGATAAGGGTGATCCTTCAAATTAAGGACCAATATCTGTTCTTCCATCAATAAGTAAAATATATGAAAAGATTATACTCAATCAATTGTTCTCACAATTCAACCGTACAAAACAACTCCACGCCAAACAAAATGGTTTCACTAGGGTAAATCAACTACGGATCAGGTATTACCATTATATTTCATATTTATTCTGCATGGGAGGCGGCACAGGATGCTATAGGTGTTTTTTGCGATCTGTCAAAGGCATTTGATTGTGTTAATCATGATACGCTACTCATGAAATTAATTAATTAGGGAGTTAGAAATAAAGCGTTGGATCTTCTAAGATATACCTAAGCAATATAATTCAAAATACAGAAGTCAATGGCGTTAAATCTCATGGATCAGGAGTCAAAATTTGCGTTCCACAAGGTTCCATATAAGGCCCTTTCTTATTCCTGGTTACTATATATTAAAAATCTGCCTTTCATGGTGGAGAAATTGACTTACATAGTGTTATTTGCTGATGATACTTCACTGGTCTTCAAAATTGAAAGACAAAAGGAAGATGTTGATGATGTTAATGGAGTTCTCAAATTCTCACTTCCAAATGTCAGGCAAGTTGAGACCAGTTTAGTGTTAGACAGCAACACGTTAGAATTACCATTGATAACCATTAATATCAAATTGCAATGGGGACCCCACATAGGTAAATTAGCTGGCAAATTAAGTTTTGCGGCTTACGCTGTTAGGAACATCAGGCAAAACACGGATGTGGCTACAACTAGACTAGTATATTTTAGTTACTTTCATAGTGTCATGTCCTATGGTATCTTGTTGTGGGGGAAAGCGGCGAATATTAAAATTATTTTTATTTTACAGAAAAAAGCTATACGAGAAATTTATAATTTTAAATGCAAACACTCCTTAAGACAGCTTTTTAAAGAAATTGACATTCTAACTGTAGCTAGTAAATTTATTTTTGAAAACATAATGCATGTAACAAGAACCACACAACTTTTTCTAAATTTAGCGATAGCTGTAATGTTAACCTAAGAAATAATCACAGACTAGTTGTTCCCCGGTTTAGACTCGCGAAGGTTAGCAATTATTTCAAGGTTCAGTGCATTCTCTACTACAATAAGATACCTTTGGAGATTTTGAAATTGTCTTTTGAGCAATTTAAAAAACATGTTAAAGCGACTTTGTCGAATAAGGGATATTACAATTCCAGACTTTTCCAGACATTTCCAGACTACGTAGATGATGGGAATGTATGGGGTTAATCTGGCTCAACACAGTCCTTGCTGTTAATAATTTTGTAATGATTTATTCCTGCTTATTAATTATAATAACTAATATTGTAATATTTGTATTAGTTAAGTAAGCAATTTTTAAAAGAGATCATAACATTTTTATACGCCGTCTTCTCCCACAGTGGTCCAATGTAAAGACGAGGAAAAAAATGACGTTTGCCACATATATGTAAATATCTACAGTAATAGAGACGTTTGATTTTTATTCTGTTTTTCATTTTATTTTGAGGAATATTTTTATGGTAGTACGGAATAACTGAAAACACCGCAGCTTCGAAAAAAGCTGACCTTTAAGTAATGTTGCATAACACTCAATCTACGAGACGCTGCAACAGTGTCCTGAATAATTCCCGCGACATTTTACCATTGTATGATGGCAGCGATATGTTAGGGGGATATATTGACTCTATTTTATCGTCTATGGTATCTATGGTGCCTTTAAACACTCAAATCAACAATCAAAAAATGGCCCGCGATTTTGAACCTAATTGCTTGGTAATAAAGTTCAAACCTCTGAAAAATCATCAATGATCTATTGAAAGCTCCACAGCTGAGTAGTTAAACGGCTGAATACGACAGACACAGACAAAGGCATCAAACTTATATATTATGTCTTTTTTTTTGGATTGAGTTAAAAATGGAAGATTGGGTATTTTACTGTTCAATTAGAAAATAATTGCATAACCACTTCAGGGCCCTAATTCGCTAAACTCGTACTGGTCTTTGTCAATCCTTTCTGAATTAATAGTAGTTTATGTGACTGATACATAATGCCTAATTGTGTACAGTTACATACACCAGTTTATCTACACACATATCATAAGCTCTATTTAATGTGTTCAGGAACCGCATGTTTGACCGGCATTGTGGCATTGATAATTTCTCTGCACTTCTTTAACTTGATCGCTAGTACTAACTTCACAGACAAACTAGGGCGGCATGCAGGCGGGCGTTGACGTTCGAAATTTGAATGTCTAACTTGTCGAAAATTGATACGTTATGGTCATAATGTATCAATATTAACGTAAGAAATGAGTTTTTACCAAGTAGTATAGTATAATGCTGGACGTAACGTGCGGTTTTTGGACGCAGTAAAGAGAGTTTATGTTACGTGTGTAGATAAAATAGGCAACAAATATAATGATCACCAAAATATTTTTTTCCTGCCCAAAATGGATAAATGAACACCAAAAGTTACAAAAAATATCAGGGCAAAATACTGCGGTAGCTTAGGTGAAGGGTTGAAAAAATGTAGCTTACAAAGTTATAGGTTCGGCTAGTATACTGGAAGAATATATATTGGTCTGAAGGGTCACCCTTGTCTCCCGACTTGAACAGAGGTATCAGTGTTATTTGTTTTACGAGGTCTGGGAAAACCTCATCGTCAATACATTTATTGAATACATAAGCATAGCACATTTCCGAGCAGTAGGTGTAGGTGAAAAAAACATTACCTACCTAGGTAGGTACTTACATTACTCTTTCGCCTACAGAATATATGTGTATGTACACCTTAAGCCAAACCAAGAATATAAAAAGGCAGCAAATATAATGATCACCAAAATATTTTTTTCCTACCCAAAATGGATAAATGAACACCAAAAGTTGCAAAAAATATCAGGGCAAAATACTGCGGTAGCTTAGGTGAAGGGTAAAGGGGGTGAGCAAAGCGAAGCCCCCTTTATCCTTCGTGTTAGGTTGAACATGTAGGAACAACAAAAAATACTTAAAACATAAACTTAAGTCCACAAAACATAAAAAGAAGTTTGGTGGTCATTTATCCAAACACAATTTGGTGGACATTTTCCATTCTGGCAGTCATTTCGAATTTATTGGTAATAAAATAGGTGCGTTTTTTTGTAATCGTTTAAACATAAGCCGATAAAATACATAACACACCAAATACATGTTGTTGACGTCATCAAACAGTATTCGCTAACTCAGCCATTGAGGAAATCTGGTCCCAGAGTTCAGAAGTTATGGGAGACATTATATTCTTTCAGGTCGAGTAAGTTCGTGAAGAAGAGAGTCCCTGAACGAACGTTGCACGAGGCGTTGGGTGGAGGAGCTGCTGTGAGGCTGAGGGGGGGTGGCTCCGAAAATGAGGGGAGAGTTGAGGTGTGTTACTTATATGTATTTATATTTTGTGTATATTTTATAGAATCTCATTTAATGTGGAAACTGATGGGGCTGTTTATTTCTTAGTTTTACGAGTACTAATAATTAATGAATTACTCTAACTAATGTAAATTTTTAGGCGTCCGTTCCTTCAATGGAAAAAAAAGAACCCTTAAGGGACCATTTCGTGGTTCGTCTGTCTGCCTGTTTGTCTAGACCCTTTTCTTCAGGAATGTGTTGAGGTATCCAGTTGAAATTGATATCAATAACTCAGGTCTGTAGTCCCCAGGAGCTGTAAAAAAACTTTTAGGTCAAAGAAATAAAAAATACGGCCGTTTATGTCGCAAATGTACTGGATTTGATTGATACTTCCGGTTAGCCTAGAATCATGAAATTTGGCTCGAAACAAGGCCTTACGCCATAGGTAAAAATAAAGTAAAGAAGACCTTAAATTTATTGATCCTTCATAAAATATTTATGCGATTTGTGCGGACTCTCACTAGGCCAGGTTTCTACATTTCAGATGGTTTGTTTATATAATGCTTTCTAGATGGTAGGATTATTCAACCTTTAATTTTAACCTCTTTTTGGTACAAGTATAGTATTGTTTTTCTAAGTATCTTAGATAAAATTATACACAGGAATCGGGGCGGTAAATGTACACAGTGCTTTCAGCACTAGTTTTGTCATTTTTGGTATTGTCATTGAAAGGTTGGCAGCAATATTTTTAATTAAGAACGCCCATGTCGACTCCTGCCCGTGCACACTACCAATACCAATAGCGCAGGTGCGAGCTAGATTGCGCTTTATTGTCGCGCTGCGAGAGTAGCTATTTATTTAAGTGTTTGCGCAGTGATCTTTCTGTACGTAGTACTATTAAGTATTCTGTGACAATACGTTGTCTTTCGATTTTATCACAGTACCAAGTTGTCTAAATTCCATTACTTTATTTATCAAACAGCCCACTCCTCTCCTCCCACGGGCTTTTTGAATCTTTGTTTTCTTTTAAGAAAAAGAAATATGTGATTTTAGTTTCACATGATAAGTTTAAATAAATAAAATGTGTTAACGATAGAGTCAAACAACTTTATTACTAGTTATTTATTAACATATTTACATGACATGTTAGTACTTGATTAGTTAGTCTTTCACCATAATCATACTATAATCACGATACTCTCTGGATTTACATTATACAGGTGATAATATTTGCAGATATACCACAACGGAACATGGAGCAGTCTCTGTCCTGACGGCTGGTCACTGTACGAGGCTCTCACCGTGTGTCGTCAGCTTAACCTTGGGTTTGCTCTGCTAGCTCTGCAAACCGACTCATATGGATCATCCGATCTACGGTTCAGTGGAGTGAAGTGTGAAGGGAGTGAAGAGAGTCTGCTGGAGTGTAAGCATGCTATGGTGGGAGCTGTGACCTGTGCTGCAGATGCTGGTGAGTGTACATTGCCGGCTCCACGCTAGGATATACTCGGTGTTGTTGTACAAAATAATAAACATAGTTTTTCAAATACAAACGTCAAATGCTATATAACAGGAGTTTATTTTTTTGTAGTAAGGCCCCCTTTGCAGTGCTGACCAGAAGCAAGAACTATAAATTCAAATAATAAAAAACTCAATAAATTAAATTACGGCCTTACGAAAAAAATAAACTAGTGTTTAAAACTTGTTAAAAACGAAAACGATTTGACGCTTGTTTTGGGGTTAAACGCTGTTTAATATTTTTGTGGTAGCACGGTTAAAATTCTACAATTTGGTTTGCAAGTTTACATATTTAGCTGATAACTTTCGATCCCCTCAACTGATATTAATAAAGTGAAGTCTATTGAGGAGTTAAAAATAAAAAGTCAAGTGCAAGTTGGACTCGCGCACGCGTTTTTTCTAAATTTTAGGAACAATTGTTTCGGAATTAAGAGGAGTGTATGGTCTTTTTGGCTATTTTCAGAAATACTTTAATTGAGTGGGGCTAATATAATTCGCCAATTTAAAAACTTTAAAAAACGACTTCAAGTTTAAACCCTATTTCTAATTTCTTCCTCTCCGTTCGGGATACGAATGAATTTTCTGAAATAATTAAGATTTCAAAGATATGAAATTCTCGCAACTCATTCTTTTGAAATGTCACACGATACAGTTCGGAAAACTTTTGGGAAAATTTTGTTATTTGCCCCCCAAGTGTGCATTTATTGCCCCCTCTATTTAAACCATAAATTTTTCATTAAATTTTTTTATTTTTTTTTATTTTATAATATCTTTTCAACCAAATATGTCAGAATTCTGAAAAAGAAATATTTGAATTCTGACAAAAAGCTATTCATTTGACACTACTTTGCCCTCCAAAATCAAAATTATTTAGTTAAGTTCCACGTTCATGTTTGGGTCACAAAAATACATACGTGTACCAAATTTCAACTCAGTTAGTTAACAATTCGTTCATTTAATATTATATTACTTTTGCACGCCTAGGACAGAGACACGTGCCCCAATCCTATAATGGTACGGAAAAAGGTACCTAAAAACCGCATCAAAATCCGTCCAGCCGTTTGACCGCTAGGGTACCAAAGACCTACACACACCCAGACGATTTAAACACATAACATCCTTCATTAAATAAATGCAGAAAAAAGGAAAGACGTGATCAAACTCTAAAAGAAACAATTTGGCCAAGATTGGAACGAGCAAAATTATTTAAAGTGGTACAGGGATATTCTCTTTGAAGACCCTGAAGGAGCTGCAGTGGAAGCTGAAGAAAAAGTAACTGCAATTGAAGCATGTGACTGCTTGGAGCCAGATATAGGGTTACATGTTTAGTTTAAGTAATGTTTAGGTATCCTATTAAGATTTATTGTGATAATAACATAAATAAATAATAAACAATAAACAACCAAAGTATTTTATTATCTCCAAAAACTCACATCAAAAAGTGACATGGCCACTTTTGTCACTTCAAAAGGTGACATTTCCACTACCCTGTTTTTCAAAAGGTGACATGTCCACTACCATGTTTTTCAAAAGGTGACATGTCCATTTGTTTATATTTTTTTTCTCAGCAGTTTTTCGACTAAAATCACCAGATTTTTGATATTATAACGCAATATTTATTTTCTACAACATACATTTTTTTCAAGCAAAAAATGTGTCTGTAATTAGAACAGGGAGGATTTTTTCACCCTTTGATATACACCTCCTCATTTGTCGTCGGGGGTTCATTTTTTTTTAAACAGTCATATCCGCGGCCCTAAGCTTTTTGCCTTAATTGTGAAGCAGAGCCACGGCGGGGACGCCACAGCGGTCCTCAAATATGGACGACACAGACATGTAGTTCGTTATTCGTAATTTCTTTATTGTACTCACAAAAACGATTTTATTTATTAGTATTTATGTAAGTACTCGTTTATTTCGTCATATTGTAGTACACATGGGTCTACCCGTGCTCGGCAATCAACATTTACAACTTTAACCTGTTTTGCTGGAAGCGATCTCTTATTAGATATAAGCTCGCCTTTGTACACCATTTTTATGTAACCCTTTGTTAGGGTTCCGTACCCGAAGGGTTCCAAACGGGACCCTATTACTAAGACTTCGCTGTCCGTCCGTCCGTCCGTCCGTCTGTCACCAGGCTGTATCTCAAGAACCTAGCTAGCTAGAGACTTGAAATTTTCACAGATTATGTATTTCTGTTGCCGCTATAACAACAAATACTAAAAAACAGGATAAAATAAATATTTAAGGGGGCTCCCATACAACAATACCACATAGAAACTTATGGATGCACCTGGTTACGTACATGGAGTGTGAAAGTAACCGCACCAATAACTATGTAAACAATATTTTGCTGTGTAAAATCCAAACTATTCACTCCACATCATCGCTTCCATTGAACGGTGGTACGGAACCCTTCTTGCGCGATTTAGACTCGCACTTGACCGGTTTTTTATATAATTCGTGTGCAATAAAGAAATTATGAAAAACGACATTCAGATAACACCTGAAAACACATGTTCAACGGCGAGCTTATCTCTAACAAGAGATTTCTTCCAGCAAAGCATAATGGTAGATACCATGGTTCGTTATATATTGTTCGTCCCAGGCCGATGCATGCTCGTATTTACCCGTCGTGTCGTGACTATCCGCCTGGTAATTACGATGCGTCAATCAGCATTTTTAACATTTAATGGTTGCAATCCTATTTCGATTGATTTAACCTGAAAAGCGTGATTATAATATATTTCACACTGAATTTATTATTAAATATTGTCTTTATTTGAATACGCTTCGCTCCGCTCCGCACTGCTAGCCTCCGGTTTTGCTTCGTCCAAGTTCCAACCTAACCTATAACCCAATTGAAATTCAGCCACAATAACCTACTCCAGCCAGGACAGACGTCAGAGAATTATTTCTTCAAAATGAGATTATCTTTTTTATCATCGGTCTTGTAAATAGCTGACACGTTATATATATATATATATATATATAGCGTCGGGTTTTTACGAGTTTGCGGCTGGGATTCTAACCAGGCCCCTCGCTTTAATTTACTACCTAAATATATGTTTATCTACACACGTATCATAAATCCTCTTTACTGCGTCTAAAAACCGCACGTTAAGACAAAACTATTTGGTAAAAACTCATTTATTATCTGAAAATTTGTACATTATGACCATAAGTACAAGAATTTGTCATATAATGACATTCAAATTTCGAACGCCGACGCCCGCCTGCGTGCCGACCCTAGTTTGTCTGTGAAGTTGGTACTAAAGAACAAGCTAAAAACTGCAGAGCAATGATCAATGCCACAATGCCAGTCGAGCATGCGGTTCCTGAACACATCAAAGAGAGCTTATGATATGTGTGTAGATAAACTAGTGTATGTAACTGTACCTAATTAGGCATTAAAACTCTCGAGTGATATTTTTATGAAACTCGCCTTCGGCACGTTTCATAAACCCACTCTCAAGTATTAATGCCCTCCATTATGTAGCAGTCACATAAACTACTATTAACGTCGCTTCGGAATGAATAATGTGAACCCCGGGTTCGAACCTGCTTGGGGAGCATCACAAAAATCAGGTCATGGATGTGTATATGTGTGTGCCGTCGCTATTTCCGGTTTTCAACCAGACATGGCACTGAAACTGCTTTGAGTGCCTGCTTTAAGATAGTGTGGACTACATTATATTTATGTTACCGTAAGATAGTCAAAACAGTTAGTTGATAATCTATCGACAGATAGTAAAGGCGACCGATAGGGTTTAGCGTTTACATCCAAGAAAAAACGTAACAAAACCAGGTTACTTATATGAAAACCAGTTAATTTTAACAGGTTTTTATTAGCTTCACCTGTAACCATGTAAATGTCACCGTAAGATAGTCAAAACCAGATGATAGACTAACGCATTAGTTGATTAATTATCGACAGATAGTAAACCAGACCGACATGGTTTAGAATTTACGTTTCTTTCGTTCTTACAAGTCAACCTAACACAAAGACTATTCGGGGGCTTCGCTGCGCTCGCCCCCTCTAGTGTTCGCCTAAGCTACCGCAGTGTTTGCCCTGGTATTTCGTTTGCAATTCAAGTTTAAACCACTTTACTATTTAATGGTTTTAACCGTTAGTTTATCAACTAACGCGTCATATAGTAAACAGTACGCTACAGTTTACTATCAGTCGACAGTTGACCAACTAACGAGAAAAAAACGTTAGTTTATCACCTAAAGGTTTCAACAATCTGACGGTGACATAAACAAATATTGCAAGTTAAATTTGAAACCACTTCCCGGTTTCCGATTGAGCTAAAATTTTGAATAATTATGTAAATTCTGTGTCAATGCAATATTATGATACCATCGAGCTGATCTGATAGTGGAGCCGGGTGGTGGTCATAGGATCTCTGTAATAAAATAACGCAATCCTGCCGAGTTTGGGCCCTTTAGAATTGTCTCGGTGAGTAGTTGATGGATTAGTGAGGGTATCGAGCTGATCTGATCGGACCTGATGGTGAATAGTGGAACTGTTCAACGGCTACTAGTAAACCCCTTGAGTTTGGACTCGTTGGATTTCTTTTTACGTGACAATTACATTGCTCTTAGTAGTGAGGGTATCGTGCTGTTCTGGTGATGGAACTGGATGCTCGTCACAGGAACTCTGTGACAAAATAATCCAATCCTACCGAATTTGGGATCTTTAGAATCGTCTCGGTGAGTAATTGATAAGCGCGTTTTTAAGTTTTCAACTTGGTGATTATTTTTAATTGCGTCTAGTTGTCTAGTGAAAAACAAATTATATGCAAATTATGTATAAATTTCAACTCTACCTATTACGGTTCATGAGAAAGAGACCGCTGACGGGCAGACAGAGAAAGATAGACAGACGACAGAAAGGCGGACAGCGGAGGCTTACTTATAAAGTCCCTTCGGAATACATTTTTAAAGATTAAACCAAGATCGTTAAACTTTTCTCGACACCTAAAGTTTTCATTCACTAAAAACCGCTTCTACTTTTTGCAAACGAACAAAACAGTGATCCACGTACAGCAAGATAAATGGATATCCTTAAAAACTTAATTCTCCGTTACACCAACTTATCATTGTCAGAATGTACATTAGGTAAATAATTTCTCACACATACGCTCATTTGTGTGCGTCTTATAAGCGAGAATTAATGTTAAGCCGGCTCTACACTCGGGAACGAATTGTAAACGCGAACTTCGGTTTTGTATTAACAAATACAAACACATAGGGTACACACCGTTTCTCATACGGGTTGGCAGAAGCGCAATTGCGCCCACGTGTTGTCATATTATATACTCCAGTTTGCTTGACTTCAAAACCTACATTAATTATATTTTGGCATTCATTTTCACGTTGAGTCACCACGAGCATCTTAAAAAATCAAAATACTAACATTTATTGCCAAAAAATTGCGGGTTCAAACTAACGTTTGACAGTTTGGCGCGAAAACGCCGTCTAGTGACAGGAAGACGCAGGAAGTAAGGGGTTGAGCAATGCGTCAATCTCCGCCTCCTTCTTTCTCTTAGAAAAATAAAGGGAGTATAGAGAGATGCATAACTGACAGCCTTACTTCTGGTGTCTTCCTGTCACTAGAAGTTGATGGTTATTTTAGAAAGCCTTCTGTTTCATGAAAATAGCTTTTTTTTTGTAAATAAATACTCAATAAAAATTAAACATAACAATTCAAGAAGGGCCTTTTATATTTTAGGTCTCAAAAATACTATTAAATGTGATAAATATCCGTAATTCAGCATTCCCACAGAACGTGAGAAATATAAGTTCCTCCAAGACCCGAATATACCCAAACTGTCCGTAGTGACCTCTGTAGCGCTGAAACTACGGCTCTGCCTACCATGCGAGACGATCCGGGTTCGATCCCCGGCTGGGGATAAAGAAAAACACCCAGGGTTTGGATGTTTATAGGTGTGTTAAGTCGCCTTTTCTAGTTCCCACGACACAGGGTATCCTAGTAGGGGACCAGAAGCAATGTATGTGCCTGTATGTAAATGTTTCTTACTCTTTATTGCATAAATTAATGGGATACAGAATTTAGAAGTGAAGTGAATTTAATTCTAACAAGAGATTCAACGTATTTATTATATTACGACAAGTAACCTGCTGAAGGTTTAATACTCGTATATAAGATAATATCATGAAAACGTAGATTTAAGCGAAACTTAATGAATACATATAAATAGATAATAGCTTGTACATCAACCATGAATTCGCTATTCGCGACGTTTGCTGTCATTCGCGACGAGAATGTGGCGCGGGCATTAGATGATACTTTTCTCGATTATCTCGAATGGAAGCTCGAAGATTTAAGCTAAGGGTAAAGCCAGACAGAAAAGACGTAAAAGCAGCCCTTTAATTTAACTTGATATAAAATGTAAGAATCGTCGTGGTTGGCTTGTGGACACCGAGACGGTAGGACGTGTCCCAGGTTCTCCGTAGGACAGTATAACATTATTTATTTTACCCAAATGAACCATCTGTGACTGTAATTTTGTTGATTTTGAAGTGATTCTTGAATTTTCATCCTACAATATTATCTATTATGACGACCCGAATGGCCGAGTCGGCAGTGACCCTGCCTACGAAGCCCAGGGTCCCGGGTTCGAGTCCCAGTGGGGGCAAATATTTGTTTAATGAGAACGGATGTTTGTACCCTAGTCATGGTTGTTTATCTATCTAAGTATAATATTTATCTATATAAGTATATGTATCGTTGTCTAGTACCCAAGATACAGGGAATCCTAGTTTGGGGCTAGGTCAATATGTGTAAATAGTGTCCAAGGTATTATTATTATTATTATTATTATATTATAAGATATTTTTTTAAACAAAGAATTGAATTGACGAGTCGGTCGATTGAAATCGCCCTCCTTTCCATCCTGAGCAGGTCACTCCTTCGTTCAAAAATCGTGTCCACTGGAATGCCGGTTGAAAGACCGGAACAGGTTTAAAAACCTGGCTGGAGAAAGTGCCGCTCATTCATTTATTTATTTTCTTATTGAATTCATTAATTCGCAATTAATTGTGACGAAATGCATATAGAAAAGACGGGGCGTGGACAAGACGAATCGTCTGCGGCTGATAGCAAAACATATAGAAAGGACGGGACATCGGCGAGTCCAGAAGAATGCGGACGGTGCAGTGGGAGCGGCAGAATGTTGTCGCGTCAAAATTGCTCCAAAATTACGCCGATCCGCCGTCACTCCTGTGCCCCGTCTTTTCTATATTATTTTAAAAGTCGCGTCGGCGCCCTGTCGGCGCGGTGTTCGTCTTATCTTTTCTGTCTGGCTTGCCCCTAACGTGAAGGCACTGGTTACTAGATTATTAGCGATTGATAAGATAGATCACTGTATAATATGAAAATTACTTTAGGTACTTCATTTATTACGTAAAGAGTTATCTTGATTTGCAGGCCACGCTGTTTCAATGCTCACAACCCCACAGCATAACACCGCATCCTATGAGCATGGGTTTAGATTCCGGGTCCGGGCCATTCAATTGTGGAATGCATTCCCCTGCTCCATCAGGGACAGTCCTACTCTTAATATATTTAAAAGTCGCGTGAAGAAGCATTTCCTTTCTCTTTAGAAACAAAGGTAGAATGTATTTATTTATTAGTATATATATTTAAAATATATATATATTTATATAGTATTTACGTTTAGCATGTACGAGCATATTATATAATATTAGTGTAAGCACTCGTATATTTAGTTAATATTGTTTTTTTATAAGTTATTTAGATACAATATATATCTAACCATATATTAGTTATTTAGATATGTACTAAATTATATTGTTGTACACATTGTCGCCCCTGCTCAGCAATCGAACTTTCCCATTCTAATTTGGTTTGCTGGAAGAGATCTCTTATTAGATATAAGCTTGCCTTTGTACACTATTTTTATGTTAGTCTTGTTGTCCATATATTAGTTGTGTACAATAAAGAAATGGCAACAAATATAATGATCACCAAAATATATTTTTTCTACCCAAAATGGATAAATGAACACCAAAAGTTGCAAAAAATATCAGGGCAAAATACTGCGGTAGCTTAGGTGAAGAGTAAAGGGGGTGAGCGATGCGAAGCCCATTTATCCTTCGTGTTAGGTTGAACATGTAAGAACAACAAAAAATACTTAAAACATAAACTTAAGTTAAGTACACAAAACATAAAAAGAAGTTTGATGATCATTTATCCAAACACAATTTGGTGGACATTTATCCAGTTGGCAGTCATTTCGAATTTATTGGTAATAAAATAGGTGCGTTTTTGGTAATCGTTTAAACACAAGCCTAAAGAAATTATGAATATGTGATGACATGGCCCTTTCAAAGAAACCTACCTGATCTTGGCAATAATATAACCATTATACAGAACCATCATTATAATAATAATAATAAATAATAAGAAAATTCCTTTATTCATAAGAACAAGTCTTTGAAAGAAGGGTTTCCCTGTCTCCCAAATTAGGGTGACCTGTGTCTGTGTCTTGTCAAACTATGAAGAAACGATAGGCTTAACACTCTGTCACCCTGAATGGGAAAAGGCTTGACGATATGTTCGTATTAAATAAAATGGACGACTTGCACTTAGCCGGTTTTTTATTCCTACAGGAAAGTTCATTAGTTACTCTGAGCTCTGTACGGACATAGGACAAGTCCAAGTCCAAGTCCCAGCTAATGATGTGTGTGTGGATGGCGGGTACTTTTATAAGTCCCAGCTAATGATGTGTGTGTGGATGGCGGGTACTTTTATAAGTCCCAGCTAATGATGTGTGTGTGGATGGCGGGTACTTTTATAAGTCCCAGCTAATGATGTGTGTGTGGATGGCGGGTACTTTTATAAGTCCCAGCTAATGATGTGTGTGTGGATGGCGGGTACTTTTATAAGAAACATCACTTTTTCTGGGCACTTTCAGTGGAATAAAAAAGTTGTTTCCTTTGTATCAAGAATCAACAGTAATCCATCTATACTGACAAACTTTTCGTTATTAGGAAAAGTGGCGATTGTCATGTAAAATATAGGTTGTAACAGAACCGTGTAATCACATTTTAGGAGGTTGTTAGGGACATCATTCTGAACAACTTTGACTATGAATACACCCTTTGTTACATCCTGTTTATTATTCCAATACTGGATAACCAACCTAACTGCTACCTAAGTTATTAGGCAGTAAGGCCCAAGCCAGGGGTGGTGACTGGTGACCTTTGACTATCTATTGGCTAGATAAATATCACATTACTAGTTATTACTTCGCTACCATTATTGTGCTACCGCCAACCTCATTCTTCGGCCCAGTTTACTTCATCGAATACCGCGTAGAAACTGGCCAGGATATGTTGGCTCTTTTAATAAAGCCAATTTTATGTTAACACTTTTCAGAGTGATGACCCCAGCACATTTCTGTTAAATTCTTTATCTGCGTTCTCATCAAAATACCTTTTTTAGGGTTCCGAAGGGTTTCAAACGGGACCGTACTAGTAAGCCTCCGCTGTCCGTCTGTCTCTCTGTCTGTCCATCACCGGGCTCTATCTGATGAATCTTAGCCTGTAGACTCGCGTAAACCCTAAAACGGAACTTTTATGACAGACGTCACCTAGACTACTGTAGATTCTATTGGGGGCATTTATGGGCAAAAAAAAATAAATTTTTTTCTTTTCCGGCCAGCAGAGAAATGAAAGGGTTAATAGTTTGAAATTTTGTTGCCGCTACAGTAACAAAATAATGAGCTACTAGGACTTATTATAAACAAGCGGTCCCTATAAAGGAGACGTGTTTCAATATTCCTGCCCCTGTTGATGGAAACTATGTCCGTCTTTGCTCCCGCTAGGTGGCGCTGGCATAGTAAGAGGCAAAGAGTTTCATTCGTCTGAGGTTAGGTTTAAAACATAATCAATCAATAAAATTTTCTTCATTACTTTAGGTATCTACATGAACTCAGCAAATGTCATTTGTTGCTTATTCTTTACATTTGACCACTGTGGGAGCTGAAAGGCGAACAAACTCCCGAGAGATTAATTCGTATATCTCTTTTAAAAATTGGATGTTTTTATCTATAGCAAATATTACAATATTATTTTTTATAAATAATTACAAAATTATTAATAGCGAGTTCTTCGTTGAGTTAGATTAACTCCATACGGTCCCGTCATTTAAGTATTCTTGAGCATGGTAATATCCCTTTTTATACAAAGTCGCTTTTACATAATTTTTAAATTGCCCGAATAGCAATTTCAAATTCTCCAGAAGTATCTTATTGTAGGTAAGAATGCAATTACCTTTGAAAGAATTGCTAACTTTTTCAAACCTTAATCTACTTGGTACTGCCGGAACGCAACTAGTCCGTGATTATTTCTTACATTTTGTCCTTAGGTTGTCTTGTGCGATGGTAAGGAACCCTTCGTCTGCGAGTTCGAACCGCACTTAACCTTTTTTTTTCGATCGCTTGATATCTCCTTAAAAGAATCAGCCCTCGTCACATAAATGGGATACACAGTCAGCCTTTTCCCGAAAAAATGGTGTCAAATTTATAACAAAATGTCGGGCAATATTGTGCCTCTATCATCCCATGGCGGAAAATGATGATATCTTGATTTTATTATCTGCTTTAGATGGTATCATTACGTTCTGTTTTTGCAGATTGCCAACAGACCCTGGGACATCTACATCGAAACTCAAGTTTCCACGTTCCGAACTAAGCTATTCTCATCGAAACATTTCCGTTCTGTTACTTTAGTTTGATTTATTGGCTTTGTTCCGAAACTTGCTTGAGGAAGAAATTCAGAGGCTAGTGGAATGAGAAGGAGGAATGTTTCTTTTGTTTTTAGGGTTTCCTTCGGTAAAAGCATATGTCTGTCGATCAAGTTGTAAGTGAATTTGGAGATTTTGAAACTAGATATTAAAGTTATAGAGTCTAGAACGGCGATGGGTTTTGCAGAAGAGATTCGGTATTCGCCGTATTCGGCCTTAATTTACTATTCGGCCGGATACCGAATACGAAGGTAGTAATAATGCAGAAAGATGAAATTTCTGTTTCATTGAAGCTATAAATAACATTGAATGATGCGTCGAAACAAATAAAACAATAAATATACTTACGTCATTTTATTTATATCATCGCAAAATTACTATACATTAAAAAAATACCAAATACATGATTAAACACCGAACCGTCCACCCGCCACCCGTATTCCTTGTTAAGAAGACAACTTTTCACAACTGAACCGATTTTGACAAAACTTATCTACAGAGAAGTCTACTACCATTTACAGAAAAACGTATCAAAACTCGTCAACCAGTTTGATCTCTAGAGTGCCACGGACAGACATACAAGAACGAACGAAGGAACTCGCTCAAAATGATACAATTAAACAATGTCACGCGAAACGACGCAAACGTCACCAACAAAGTTTTAACAACAACAAAACAAATAACAGCTACCTACCAGTCTACCAGCCACTCCACCCCCCGCTCCCCGTTTACCCCGCAAAAAACACCCAAAAAACGGGTTACCGGCGGTTCGACCCGGTTTTCGTTTCCCCCCGAAACTAAGCAAAAGAATATCATTTAATTATATTTTTGATTCCCGCCGTAGTTAAGAAATAAGTACAGTCAAGTGAGACAGTGAAATTATATTTTTGATTCCCCCCGTAGTTAAAAGGTCCTGAAATTGTCATTTGAGCAATTTAAAAACCATGTTAGAGCGACTTTGCCGAAAAAGGGATATTACAATGTTCAAGATTACTTAAATGACGGGACTGTATGGAGTTAACCTAGCTCAACACAGACCTTGCTGTTAATAGTTTTTTAATTATTTATTCCTGCTTATTAATTATGATAATGAATATATATATATATTTGGTATTAGTTAAGCACAAGCAATTTTTAAAAGAGATCTAAAAGTAAATCTGTGTTAGTTTCTACGTCCATCTTCTCCCACAGTGGTCCAATGTAGAGAAGTGGCAAAAAATACTATTGTTAAGTACATATATGTAAATATCTACAGTAATAAAGAAATTTGGAATTTGGAATTTAAGAAATAAGTACAGTCAAGTAAGACAATGCAACTTCGTGTCTTGAAAATATGATGAAATTGCACAAAATCCTGCCGAATATTCGGCAGCCAAAAATTAGTATGGCACAAATATTTAATGTTAACCCCTTACTGCATACTAACCCTTATATGGTTTCATAGGTTTTGAACTTTATTACTAAGCAACCGGATTGAAAATCGCCATCCATTACGGGTAAGTCCAGCATTAAGGGGTTAATAAAAAAAATGTATTGTTATATTCACGGCGGTCCTTCCACTGTAGAGTAGACAAGCTCCTAAATCACACAAGATTCCCACCGCCACGTCATATGTACAGTTCGCGCCAAGTTTCTTTGGCTCTGAGCGAGCTGTCACCTCTCTATCTTTCTCTCTCTCACTCTCTCTCTCTCTCACCCCGCCTTACCCTGTGCGAGAAATAGAGGTTAAAAAAAGCTCCTAAATCACACAAGATTCCCACCACCACGTCATATGTACAGTTCGCGCCAAGTGTCTTTGGCTCTGAGCGAGCTGTCACCTCTCTGTCTTTATCTCTCTCTCTCTCTCTCTCTCTCTCTCTTTCTCGCCCCGCCTTACCCTCTGCGAGAAAGAGAAGTTAAAAAAAAGCGTGGACTGTACCATATACAACTTACCAGGTCAAGTGGCAGCGGTATCCTGCTCTAGTTCGATGGCTGACCTGCAGCTGGATACAGCAGCTATTGAGACATCAGCTCATCTTCAGGACGTGATGATGTACCAGCTCCAGTGCGCTATGGAGGAAAATTGCTTGACGAAAAGCGCGTATGAGGTAAAGTCATCATCCAACTTATATTATAAATGTGCACTACCATTATTTAGACTAAGTAAAGTAGGCACATCATTCATGGGGCACTGTATTCGCTTCTACAATAAAATACCACAGGAATCATTGATCCTTCCTGAAAAGAGGTTCAAAAACTATTTTAAAAATGAGCTGATAAGAAAGTCCTATTATAGTATTAAGGAATACTTAGATGACAAAACTGCATGGTCCATAGCATCTCAGCGCACAGAAATTCGACGAGGGGCGATGGATCAAGTCTATCACTCGCCGGCGAATTTCCTTAGACCGAAACCAGTACCTGTTGTAAAGTCACTTTTTAAAAAAAAAGGTATGGGGGAGTTTCTTGCCGTTTCTTCTTAACCCCGAGGCCCACCTTCCGAAACGGTGTAGTCTTTTTATTATATAAAAAAAATACTTGTAGTTATAAGTAAGTATAATTTTGACGTTGAATAAGATAATTTATTTATTTATATTCAATAAAAAAATGACTCTGACTCTGAAAGTAGCGATGTTTGGATGTTTGTGTGTTTGTGCCTCAATCACGCTAAAACGGCTAAACAGATTTGAATGAAATTTAAGTCACATATAGTATATGAGCTAGATTAACATATAGGATACTTTTTATTGGACTGCATCAGAATGAGGGTAATATTTTCTGGGTTAATGATAATATGGTATTTGACTAGGTAGTCCAATAAATCTATAAACGTGTCTCAAGCTGAACCTTTTTCAACATAAACGTTTGACAATATCAGAATTGTATATTTCCAGCAGTTGTATTTTATAAATACAATTTTGTGTTAAATAGGCAGCATTTCACTTTGACGTCACATGCTAGTAGTTCATAGAACTCGTGAATAAAATTACCATTTTGACAGTTCCTAAAAAGTATCTATTTTGACTAGCTGTTAAATACCGTATTCACGCAGACAAAGTTGCGGGCACCAGCTAGTCAGGTATATATAAGCATGGTAGCTTCAATTAAAGCTATAATTATACTCACTTGGATCTAAAAAAAACTATAGTTTAATGCCAAAAATCGCGGATTCTAAATGACAGTTGACAGTTTGGCGCGAAAACCGGAAACATCGGCTTTGACGTCATAGTTTTATTCAGTAAGAGACAGAGCTATTTGTGAATATTATTCTCTTTTTTTCGCCTAGAAAGTCGCTTCCTCTGAGGGGGTGATTTAAAAAAAGTTCTGATTGACGTTACTTTAAATTCGTATTTTCTATGAAATCATTACTAAATAAAATAAAAACTTGCTTAATGTTTTTATGTCTCAAAATACTATTAAAATGTGATTTTAAAAAGAGAACAGTTTAAATGACCACGAAAACAATTTTTTCCTACCCAAAATGGGTAAATGCTTCCCAAAATGGGTGAATGATCACTAAAAGTTGCAGAAAATATCAGTGCAAAATACGGCGGGAGCTTAGGTGAATTCGCTCACCCCCCTTTATCCTTCGTGTTAGGTTGAACAGGTAAGAACAACAAAAAATACATAAAACATAAACTTAAGTACGCAAAACATAAAAACAAGTTTGATGATCATTTATGCAAACACAATTTGGTGGTCGTTTACAAATTCTGGCGGTCGTTTCGAATTTATTGGTCGTAAAATAGGTGCGTTTTGGTGATCGTTTAAACACAAGCCTTTAAAAAATAGCCAAAGCTTCTCTGCTGTCTCTTCCTTTCAAATACGGTTCGTTAGTTGGTTAGTTTGGCACTAAAACAATAAAGCCTTGTCGCAACCACAAGGCACACACAGTTTTGGATAACGAAGCACAGCAGCTGTTTCAGTAGGCTCCCTGTATGCTATAGAATAGACGATAGTATAGAAAAAATATACATGAATAATTCACCAAGTTAAAAATATATATATGGCTAACTGCGGTTTCCTATTTGGAAGGGAAAAACTGTATCTTTAACAATTTACTTTGAGGAAAAATAGTTTCACGAACCTGAACGTCATTTTTGAAGACCTATCTATGGACACCTCACACATACAGATTAGATGAAAAAAATATGTTATTGTTTCAGTTCCATGGAGCCCCCTTTACTATTTAAATTTTTATTTTTTTATAAAAAACATTATAAAGCGTTTTACAGAATACACCTACATACCAAGTTTCAACTGTATAGTCTGAATAGTTTCTGCATAAAGTTGCTGTGACGGACGGACGGAAGGACGGACGGACAGACTTTACGAAACTGTAAGGGTTCCTTGAAGGCTGTACATGAAAAGTCCTCTTGAAAACTTTTGCTGCACGGAACCACAAACCAAAACGTCATCTGTGTATATATTTTTTGTGAAAGATATTTGCATTGAAAGCCATAGAACAAATTCAATGCTAGAGAACAAGTATCAAGACACTTAATTTTAATCTAAATTTATCCATTTAATTGTTAATTAAGCGTGAGGAATACTTTATTTACTACAGACTCGATTCTTTACGCGCTTCTAAAAGCTGGAATTAGAAATGTGCTGATCTTCATTAGAAACGTAGACAAAATAATGCAACCTTTTGTCATTGGGTAAACAGAGGCACAATTACGCTCACGATACCACCAAAGCTGCGGCGATGAGCTAGCCTGCTAGCGAGCAAAATAGAGTATTGAAAACTGGCTCAACTTGAGCGCAATTATGCCACTGCCACCCAGTTTGTGAAAAGAACAGAGTATCCATACGCTTATGTTGCAGGAATATGATAAAATCAGGGCCAAATCCTTAAAGGATTTGCTAAAATCCCGGGAAATTATAAAATAATGAAATTATTAAAACATATCCCTAAACAAATCTAGGGATTTGATTAAATCCCGTAACCGGTTTTTTTTTAATGACAATAACAAAGTTTGTATGTAACTGCTGGTTAAAAATAAATGCAAAATAAGCAATCAATACGGTTATTTGAAACTACATGGGATAGCCTCGCTCCGCTTCAGCTAGTACATAAAGTTGTGACCAAACACAAACTTACTAGTATTTGGACAGAAAGTGACCTATAGCAACCACTTTCGCTCTAAATTCTAGTATAAACTAGGCGCGGTAGGGAATGGCAAGTATTTTTGACATTATACTGAAATCGTTTAGGGATTCGTCCAATTCACTAGATTTATTTCAGGGATTTCGTCCAATCCCTAGAACTGTTTAGGGATATTTTAAAAATCATGTCTATATTTAATTTCCCGGAATTTTATCAAATCCCTGCGACACGTATAAGACGACCTCTGTGGCGTGGCAGTTCGAGCCTCCCAAGCGAGAGGTCCCGGGTTCGAATCCCGGGAGGAAGAATAAAAATCCCTAGGTCTTGGATGTTTATATGTGAGTGACATCGCTGTTTCTGATTCCCAGGATATCCTAGTGTAGGACCAGAGGCAATGTATACGTTGCTCTGTAAATGTTTAACTGTATTTCTCTCACCAGATCAGACAGAGCAATCCTGATTGGCAGTTTGAAACACGTCGTCTCCTGCGCTTCACAGCAGTATCTTTAAACATCGGTACAGAGGACTTCCGACCTTATCTGCCTAAGCATCTGTGGCAGTGGCATTTGTGTCATATGTGAGTACTATGGAGCACTTCCTGTAGGTCGATTAAGATCATTTACCATTTTGTAAGATTTTCATTTGTGTGCCAATTCCACAAGTTCCTACAAGGTTTGTAATGTCAAGTTTCCATTTTGACCACTTCGCTGACTAGTTTCCATTTCGACCACTTCACTGACTAGTTACCATTTCGACCACTTCGCTGACAAGTTTCCATTTCAACCACTTCGCTGACAAGTTTTCATTTCGACCACTTCACTGACAGTTCCCTTTTCGACCACTTCGCTGACAAGTTTTCATTTCGACCATTTCGCTGTCAATTTTCCATTTCGACCACTTCACTGACAAGTTTTCATTTCAACCACTTCGCTGACAAGTTTCCATTTCGACCACTTCGCTGACAAGTTCCCATTTCGACCACTTCGCTGACAAGTTTCCATTTCAACCACTTCGCTGACAAGTTTTCATTTTGACCACTTCACTGACAGTTCCCTTTTCGATCACATCACTGACAAATTTTCATTTCGACCATTTCGCTGACTAGTTTCCATTTCGGCCACTTCGCTGACTAGTTTCCATTTGGACCACTTCGTTGACAAGTTTCCGTTGTGACCACTTTGCTGACAATTTTCCATTGCGACCACTTCGCTGACAAGTTTCCATTTCGACCACTTTGCTGACAAGTTTTCATTTCGACAACTTTGCTGACAAGTTTCCATTTAGACCACTTCGCTGACTGGTTTCCATTTCGACCACTTTGCTGACAACTTTCTATTTAGACCACTTCACTGACTAGTTTCCATTCTAACCACTTCACTGACAAATTTCCATTTAGACCACTTCACTGACAAATTTCCATTTCGACCACTCTGCTGATAAGTTTCCATTTCGACCACTTCGATGACTAGTTTCCATTTCAACCACTTCGCTGATTAGTTACCGTTTCGACCACTTTGCTGACAAGTTTCCATTAAGAATACTTGACTGACAAGTTTCCATTTAGACCACTTCACTGACAAGTTTTCATTTCGACCACTTCGTGAACAAGTTTCCGTTTCGGCCACTTTGCTGACTAGTTACCATTTAGACCAGTTCGCTAACTAGTTTCCGTTTCGAACACATCGCAAATAAGTTTTCATTTCGACCACTTCGCTGACTTGTTTCCATTTCGACCACTTTGCTGACCAGTTTCCATTTCAACCATATCACAAACAAGTTTTCATTTTGACCACGTCACTGACTAGTTTCCATTTTGACCACTTTGCATTCAAGTTTTCATTTCGACCACTTCCCTGACTAGTTACTATTTCGACAACTTCTCTGACTAGTTTCCATTTCGACCACTTTGCTGACTAGTTTCCATTTCAACCACATCATAAACAAGTTTTCATTTCGACCACGTCGCTGACTAGTTTCCATTTTGACTACTTTGCATTCAAGTTTTAATTTCGACCACTTCACTGATTACCCAACAAACAAATACGTCGTTTAAGTCTTGACTTGTACGACCTAAAGTTGGATAGCAGTCTTACAATGGTAATGAGATGACTACCAGGTCCTATAGACGTCTTTAATGTAACTAATTAGTCGTGCGACGAATATGTCATAGTAAACTGGTCTTAGCAACGTTGGGGAGACTAAACGATACGACGTTATATTACAGTCTTAGCTAAAACGTTTGTACGACAACGCAATAGTCATACTAACGTTATAGTCCAATAAACGTTTTGAACACACCAAATTGTGTTTTTGGAAATCCTTTATATGACATTTATACAACGTGGATGTTGTATAGACGTTTTCACAGTGACGTTTATATAACAATCAATATCTTGTTTTACAGCGGTCAATTAAAGACTCTTAAATAACTTGGTTGTTTATTGACGACTCAAATATAACCTTTATATTAAGTGATGTCCGTTTAATGTCATGTCCTGACTTTAATCAAACTTGCAGTCGCATTTAAGTCAGGTTTTGACTTTATAATGACTAGGCGGCCATATTTACGGAAGTTTGATGAATTTTGTTACGAAAATGGAATCAAAAAAATCGTGGAGACGATTAAAACGTAGTGGAACTTTCAAAAGGAAAGTTAATCGTGAATTTCTTTTATTAAAAAACACAACACCTACCATCGTGGCATTGGTCACAAATATTGAAAAAGAAAAGTGTACAACACATGAACAACAAAAAGGTTCAGTATCAATATTTATTTTATTACAATAAAACATCATGTGTGTATTTTTTTTCGAATTTTTTGTTTATTCGTAAATGTAGTGTTGACTGATTCGTTTATAATCACTAAATTTTGAAATAAATAATGTTAAGAACTATGAAAATGTATTTAAATTTGTTTACAGTTGACGTTGTTCAATCTGTTCCTTGTGGGTCAGCTGTGGGAACGCATGGTATGCTTTTTTCATAACGTATAACCTACCTTCCAACATTAAGTTTCAAATATATAAGGTGTATTTTTATTCCCGTGAAGATCATAGGTACTTATTAAAATAATATTTTTTTCCTTGGAAATATGGGCATGTAAAAAAAATATTGAAATTCCTGCTTAATGCGATCACAGATTGGTATGGCAAGGCCAATTTCTTTTTATATTTTGACCCATGGTTCTTGGAAAAAAATGTGTGTTTTGATTTCGTACATTGACAGATCGTGCATTTATAAAACTAAAAAGTCCTATATTCATAATAGTTTCTTAATATCGGTAAAGTTAATTTGTTTTGGTATTTTATTTATCAAAATTATCTTTAAAAATGTAATATAGAGTGTTTGATTTTCAGATGACTATAGTAGTGATCATTCAGAGCTTACAAGTACAAAAGAATCATTAACTGAATCTTCTGATACAGATGAAGACAAAGACGATACGTTTCGAGAGGATTTGAAAAAATGGGCTCTTGACTTTAATATTTCTCATCATGCCCTCAAAAGTTTAAGCGGAATTGTGAACAAAAGACTTCCTAACATTGTTCCTAACGATCCTAGAACTCTTCTTAGAACAAATGACATCAAATTATCATTTTTCTCAGTAGGAACTGGTAAATATTGGCATAATGGCTTAACGTTGCAACTAAAAGAAACATTAGAACGTATTGATGACGTTCCAAATACAATTTCATTGATTTTTAACATAGATGGCCTTCCTCTTTATAAAAGCTCACGACATCAAGTATGGCCTATTCTTTGTCAAATTTATGAAAAAAGACATCTTTCGCCAATTGTTGTTGGTATATATGAAGGAACAGGAAAACCCACCGACCTAGAAGCTTACTTATCACATCTTGTGACGGAGTTGAAGATTCTTCTTCAAAATCCTATGGAAATTAATACAAAGGAAGGCCTTAAAAAAATCTGCACTTTTCAAATTAAAGCTTTCATTTGCGATTCTCCAGCTCGAGCTTTAATCAAAGGTAAGCAGCTCATGTGAAGTAAGTTTAATGCGACATTCATTTAAATTGTTATTTTGCAATATTTTTTTTTTTGTTTCAGGAGTGTGCAACTTTAATGGGAAGCACGGGTGTTTAAAATGTACAGTAGTTGGAGAGTACTCGCAAACATCCCACACTGTTGTTTTTTCTAAAATTGATTGTTCAAAACGAAATGATGCTGATTTTAGATTAAAAAAATATGGCAATCATCATAAGTATGATTCTCCTCTACTTCAGCTGGAATCAATGGATATGGTTGAAGATATACCTGTCGGTGATTCTTTACATTTAATAGACTTAGGTATAACAAAACGGCTGCTGATTGGTTGGCGAGATGGTAATTTTGGGAACAAAAACTTAACAAAATTGTGCTCAAGAGATATATGTAAAATATCTGAATTCTTGCTTTGTTGCAAATTGCCGACAGAAATTCATAGGTCGATTAGATCTTTGGAAGTCCTGGCATATTGGAAAGCTTCTGAATTCCACACATTTCTAATGTACCTTAGCATCATTATTCTCAAGGATGTGTTGTGTTCAGAAGTATACTACCACTTTTTAACTTTTTTTTGCGCAGTTACCGTATGTTCTAATGAAAAACATTTTAGATACCTTAGACTTGCAGAAGAAATGTTAAAGTACTTCATTACAACATACGCGAAGATTTATGGAAATGGATGTTTGACTAGCAATGTACATAATCTTTGTCATTTGATAGACGAAGTAAAAAGATTTGGTATTTTGCAAAACTTTAACGCTTACCCGTTTGAAAATAAACTTTTCAGCATTAAAAAAATGGTAAGACAAGGAAACAAACCTTTAAGCCAAATTGCAAAAAGGCTTACAGAGCTAAGACATTTAGAATTACAAAACTGTGCCCACCAAAATACACAATATCCTTTTTATAGTACTAAAATAAATAAGAACGGTGTTGTGTCAATTATACATTTTAAAAAATTTATTTTGTCAACTGAAAGTCATAATAAATGGTTTTTAAGCACAGACAATAAAGTCATTGAAATTATATCTATCAATAATGATGGTGGAAATATACAGATCCATGGGAAAACCTTGGAGAATTGTACTGATGCATTTGAAGCTCCAATGAAATCTTCATTACTTGATATTTATATGTGTGATGTGAATAACACCATTAAGTCGGAGTCTACATATCTTATAGAGAATATTAAATGTAAAATTGTTGGCATTCATTATAATGAGCGTGTATATTTTGTACCTCTTATCCATACTTTGTGAAGGATATTTTTTAAATAAAACAAATGTATGTACTTGAGTAGACTTTTTTATTAACATGCAAAATCATCAATGTAAAATTATATGCATATTGACACAGTAACTTGGCTATGAAATTGCATTAAAAATAGAATTAACAAAAACCACTGTCTTTGATAATTATATTTTTATTGCAATTTCATTTCCCTACCCATTCCCAAGTGCCCTACCTAGTTATAGAATAATTTTGTACTACCTATTCAGTCATGAATCATTAGTTTGGGTCTTTATAATCACAAACCTAACAAAAAGTATGAATTACTTTATATATAATATGTATGTAACTTCTTAGTAACGTCTTAAATTATATTTTCAGGTATTTAAAATCACAGAGGTAATTACTTGTAATAGAAGCATAAATGATGATTGTACAATTATAAATTTGTTGTACCCTAAAACTAATAATTAGTAATAAAATTATGATTTTCTACCTTACACAAGAAAAAGTTATCTGAGTTAGACTCAAACAAGTTGAACAAAAAACCAATAATATCTTTCTCAAAATCAAATTATTTAAACAAACAGAACATACTTAAATAAGATGTTTGTACAACTATTCAGTCTTAAATAATTTGTTTAAAATTACAATAACAAAAAATATTCACTACTTTCGTGCATAAGTATCTAAAAGTAAAGTCTTAAATTATATTTTAAAGAATTCAAAATCACATATCAAGAGTAATAATCATTGAACATAGTACCAACTTATCTTTTAAATATACATGGTTATTTTTTAGTCAGTGCTCAAATTTTAATTATTTCGTTATATGGCTATCCCCAAGAAACTTTTTAATCTACCTTACAAACATAAAATACAATTGTTAGTATGAAATGGGACGTTGAACATAAACAATAAATCAAAAATAACCTCGAATTTTTTTCAACCATCAATAAAAAAATAATCTAACTACAAATCTGTAGGATGTTTTGCAGCCGTTGCTGGCAATTAAAATATATAAATTTTCTTTAAATCCACTCGCATATTAATACCAAAAAACTCTCTGAGTTCAGTAAATCAAGTTAAACTAAAATCAAATAAATCTGTCTAAAAATTAAAGAATCAAGGAATAATATGAAGTAAATTAAAACTATTTGACACACTGTTCACTTTAAACTATAATATAAGTATAGGTAGTGTTATCAGTCGCAGTGTGCTAGTCACCAAAGCAGCTGCTAATGTAGGTATTGCTGGCACTGCTGACAAACTGCTGAACAGTGCTGCTTGTATTGTTGTTGGTGGTAATACTACTTTTATTATCTGCTGATGGTGCTGCTGGCTGGATTGAAGAAGTTGTCGAAAAACCATTATTGTTAGTTTTTAATGCTGGCTGGATTAGAGCAACAGTGGGGTCAGTTCAAGAACGATTTTTGTCAGTGGTTGATGCTGGCTGAGTTGGAGTAGCAATGCTATTAATGTTTTTAGTAAATGAACCATCGTTGTCAGTGGTTGATGCTGGCTGGGTTGGAGCAGCAATGCTATTAGTGTTTTCTGTCAATGAACCATTATTTTCTACTGTGGGAGATGGCTGATTTGATGCAACGACGTTGTTTGTAGTAATGATTGATGAACCATTGTTGTTAACGGTTGGTGCTAAAATTTCAGTTGGCAGTTTTGACGTTTTTTGCGATCTACGTCTACTTGACGCAGCTCTTTGAATATTCTGTTTGTTTCTACTAATCGAATGGCGCATTATATTTTTAAAGAATGTTTCGTTTTCTTTCCTTGTATAATTAGCATCCGATTCATGAATGATGCTAAAAAAGACCTCAATGATATTTATAAAGGATTTGAAGCAAAGTTTACTAATCTCTTTCTTAGAACCGCCACCCCAAGAACATTGAGTCATTAAACCCCTACTAAACATGGCATCTGCTAATGCATAAGCATTACTGACTCCGCGTCCTTTTCCCTTTCCACAAACACAAGACAGTAGATCCTTAATATTGGATTTATACCTGGGATTTTCTAACAGTTTTTCAAATTTGTTTAAATCTTCCTTGTTAGATATAATCTTAAATTCAACATTTTCTGCTTTTTCGCCCGCCATCACATTACGCTCTGCAATTGTGTCCACCTGTGCACTTAAAAATGATAACTTGCGCAATATTTTGTCCTCCGAGCATTTTAAATAATCTAAAATTATTTGTTGGTTCTGCTGTAATACTTCGGTTATTGCTAAAATGCTCGAAATTGCTTCAGAGTTCGGAGAATTTTCATTTTGCACCTGCAAGGTAACGACCTCTTCTGATGTTTGAGGAATATCAGCAATATATTCGTAGACGACACTATTAGCCTGTTTATTATTGCTTGACTCTTCTTCGATCGGCGCCGCTGAAGTTTGGTCCTGGAGATAAAAGAAAAAGTGTTATGAGGTGAGGTGCTTATACAGACCGTTTGAAATACGAATGCTTATGGACTCCAATGTGTCTTAATTTTATTATAAGCAAGTAGACAAGCACTTCTTTATGTTTGTTGAAGTAAACACCGCATTCTTAAATAATGTAGTGTGTATTTCTGAGTGCATACGACCCAGACCTAATTTAATGAGAGTCAATAGACTTCATCTCGCTTAGCCTGTAATGTAGCCGGCTTAAATTAACTCTCTCTGCTCTTGAGCTGGATTAGGGTCAAAAGTTAAACCTAATTGTTAACAATGATCGATTTCCGCTAAATATTAGATCCCAGTAATAATAATATTGGTACTTACTGTCACACTTCCGCTTGCAATTACATCAAAGTATTGTTGAATATCATTTTTAGGTTTTGCCTTTGGCGTTAGTGGTGTACTTCCTTCAATTTCTGTGTCACTTTCTTGTAACATATAAGCTAGCTCAGCTTCTGCACTTTGTTTAGAAAGTAATCCGGTCCTCTTGACCTGGCATTTCATCGTGAGCCAAGAATCGTCAGGACAAGATGATTCTTGTTCTAACAACTCCTCCACTCTCCATTTTGGCCAATGTAATATTCTATTTTGTTCCCATTTGTCAGGGATAATCGATAGTGCAAATTTTCCGCGCTCCTTTGTTTGTATGATTTTAAATGGCATGTTGATGCTGCAAAAAAGCAAAATATAAAATAAAAAACACAAACCATAGGGTGTATCAAAAATACCTAGGTAATTATTGCTCTATCTATCGCCTCACGTGACTATGTTAATAAAAATAACAACAACAACTCATAATCATATCGTTGTGAGATAGTATCTGGATATCACAGAGGTTAATACTAACTAACTACAAAATGTAGGAATTATGGCCATGTAGGTATCGCCGCAAATAATAGGTACGCGGCAAATATTTCATGCTAGCTTTCCGCCCGTTGCTTCGCCCGCGATAAAAATTAGCCTATGTCACTCTTGAGCCTCTAAACTAACAACACAAAAATCATAATCATAACATAAAATCGTTACGACGACGTGAAGAAACGACAAACAAACGCACTTTCCCATTTCTAATATTAATAATACTTAAGTATGGATTAATATTTCAAAATGCATATTACCTACAATATCTACATATTTTTGTGACAAGTATTATGTTTGCGACCTACTTTAAAACTGTTGTGTTTAATAAAAGTTAAAACTAACAAATAATCTCGGTCGCCGGCGCGACGGGAGCTCCAGTCACCTGCGTTCACTCACGATGAAAGATGTTCCGCTACTAATGGCGTATTGCGGGGCGGGTGGGAGGTGGATGTTTGTGTTATGCTATACCTATCTTGTTTACTTTAAATTGTACTTGGATGTTAGATGTGTACCGACCTATATATAGGTTACTTAATGAAATTTATATTCTAATACACGCGAATTAACTCACAATGGGATGGTACATAAGAAAACAAAGATTAGTAATACATTTTGAAATTGTAAGTATGATACTACTATTTTTCAGCGTTATCAGGAACTGAGTAGAAACAATAATCACATTCGTCTAGCAAAAAATGATTGTACACGGTAAAATTTAAACAGTTCTGGCACCAAAAATGCTTAAAATGCATTACATCTCCAATTACATTTTATTTGATTCGATGAAGAAATGGCCGCAGTGTGTGTAAGTCAACGATACTGTGGCAACCATAGCACTCGTCCGATAATATAAAATGAGTTTCTTCCCATGGCCAAATCAATCTATTAAGAAGTCTAAAATCTGCTCTCGTTAGAAATTTATCTACATCTAAGTATTGAACCATATTTTCAGGAATGTTTAAATGTTTTGAAATCCGCACTGCACATTTACTATAAAGAGTTCTTTCCTGAAATTGATTTACAAATAATAAATTTTGGTGAATATTGACAATATGAAAAGGGTTTTTTATGTTTTTGAGGAACTCTAATAGCTAGCTGTCATGGCGACCATCTTCATCATCATCAGGTCGTACAGAGATAAGTGTGCGACAAAAGCAACATGTCAGACATTTTTAGAAAAAAATCTATTGTTGTTAATAAAATTATAATGATTATAATGATTTTAACACAAAATTACGAGGGGGCATGAAAATCTGAACAGTATTCACATAGGTATATTATCATAAAACTTCAGTTCCCAGTCGAACTAAATAGCATGTGAGACAGATAAGGCAAGTTAGATATGAAAATTAAATAACACTCACCTTTTTATTTCCTTGTAATTATTTATTTTACACTAAAATCTTGAAACAAAACCACAAACACGTTGCCACGAACAATAATATGAATAAGTCCTACAGGTGTTGTCTCTTAACTCAAATAAAACGTGTTAGTCATTCAATAACACCTGTACGACCACAATACTACAAACGAGTCGTTGTAAAGTTAGGATGCGACTACTGCGCGACGAAAGTGGTTATCCCATAACATTTGTACGACTTTTGAATGACGTTAAAGAAGTTGGCTCAAGTCTTCTGTATGACCATTATACGACCATTTAGGTCGTATAACTTGGGCCATTTTCGCGTTTAGTAAACGTTATTATAACGTTAGTATGACTTAGCTATTGCGATGTATGGTATTCAGATAACGTTTACTTAACCTTTATACGACGTTAAATTGTTACTTGGGTAGTTACCATTTCGACCACTTCTCTGACTAGTTTCCATTTCGACCACTTTGCAGACAAGTTTCCGTTTCGAGCACATCGCAAACAAGTTTTCATTTGGAACACTTCGCTGACTAGTTTCCATTTCGACCACTTCGCTGACTAGTTTCCATTTCGACCACTTCGCTGACTTGTTTCCATTTGACCATTTCGCTGACTTGTTTCCAATTCAACCACTTCACAATGTGGACCAATTCCCTTAATGTCAGCTTTTCGTCTATATCGTGAACATCCACTTTACGTAACCAACCTTCCTTCTTTCTCTTCTCTCTTATTACTTTATAAATTATATATTTTTTTTTATAAGTTTCAATGTTAGTAAAAAGCTGAAATTGGATATTTTTCGAATTAAGAAGTGGTCAAATTAGAAAATTGTCGAATTGGAAAGTGATCGATTTAGGAAGTGGTTGAATTGGGAAGTGGTCAAAATGAAAACTTGTCATTATAAACTTTGACATAATGGGAGGTGGTCGTAATATGCCTTAAGGAAATTTCCCACTAATAGCTGGTTGCATAAACCACTGTCCAGCTTTAGCCACCTATTTTTACCGTCAAGCTTTAGATACCTCGTCCGTGCAAAGGTCCCCGTTACACCAGGCGGATTTACAGAGGTACGGAATCGGGGAAAAGTGACACAAAGTTCGTTTTAAATTGATACAAAATACTTTACTAATACTAAATCAATATATGTTGTATTCTGTGTGCTATTCCAATTTGTCGGAAAATCAAAAAAAAAATAAGACCTCATTTCAATAATTATTTCTATCATGCGAAATTCCTCCAATCGCGTTTCTGTTATTACAAAATCTATTAAAAGGTCCCAAAATTGTTATACTAATTTATTGATTTTGGGTTTTCTTTAGAACAGTAGAGAAATAACTTCAAAAAGAGTCGATTTTTTCGATATATCACCTTATATACCCCTCGCGCCTTGAAAAAAGCTGCTCTATTCTGTAGCTATAGCATGTATTTCTGATATCAATCGCAATGCCATTCAAATTCTAAACCGACCAATTACACCGCAGGAAAAGAGACCTCGTGTAAGATAATCATATCGTGATTAGTGATTTTTCATTTAGACTGGTGTTGCGATAAATAATAAGATTAATTAATACATTATTCACCAAGGTAAAAACTTTGGAAAACCGATTTCGTCCTTCCCGGTCGAGATGCGAATGAAGTAAGTACTTGAAAAGTCCTCATCAAAATGTTTCCTGCACGGCACCACAAACCAAAACGTCATCTGTGTATATGTTTTTTGTTTTTGTTGATTTTTCAAAAAGCGCTGAATAAATTTCAATAAAATTTATATATTATAAATACCTCTAAAGTATGACCTGCCGATCAAAAAAATAGTCACCAAAATCGGTTCATAATTGATGGAATCGACAAACAAACAAAAAAAGGCTTATGTTTAAACGATCACCAAAAACGCACCTATTTTACTACCAATAAATTCGAAACGACCACAAGAATAAGTAAACGACTACCAAATTGTGTCTGGATAAATTATCACCTAACATTATTTTTATGTTGTATTTACTTAAGTTTATGTTTTAAGTATTTTTTGTTGTTCTTACATGTTCAACCTAACACGAAGGATAAAGGGGGCTTTGTTTCGCTCACCCCCTTTACCCTGCACCTAAGGTACCGTAGTATTTTACCCTGGTATTTTCTGCGACTTTTGGTGATCACTTACCCATTTTGGGTAGTATTTACTCATTTTGGGTAGTAAAAAAATATTTTGGTGATCATTATATTTGTTGCCCAAAAAAAAGTCGAATTGAGAAGTCGGTTAAAAATAGGCCTTATATTGTATCAATTACAGGATATTTCAAGAGATCAGAAACGAGTTCCTGAGCGTGGTAAAATCTAAATTATAAATCACTTTCTTTCTTCCTCACAGGTTTGTATGGTGACCAAAGGCAATGTAATGTCATTGTATGTATGACATTGTTTATTTCGCCAGGCACTACCACAGTATGGAGGTTTTCGCTACATTCGACGTCCTGAACTCCACTGGCAGGGTGGCCGAGGGGCACAAGGCGTCCTTCTGTCTAGAAGACAACACCTGTCTTCCCGGAATCGAGAAGAAGTATTCCTGTAAGAATTATGGGGACCAAGGTAAACACACTTTACGATTCGAAATCATCATTATGCTAGTTTCTAAAGGCGCACAGTATGCAACAGAATGGTAAATATAACACCTTAACATTTACATACAGGGACACACATTTCTTTCGGCCCCACACTAGGTTACCCTGTGACGTGGGCATCAGAAACAGCGACGTCACTCACATATGAAAACATCCTAGACATGTATTCCATACCCGAAGGGTGCCAAAAAGGACCCTATCACTAAGCCTCCGCTGTCCGTCCGTCTGTCTGTCTGTCACCGGGCTCTACCGGATCAACCGAAATAGGTAGAGAGCTCAAATTTTCACAGAGGGTGTTTTTTTATTGCCGCTATATCTACAAATAATGAAACGTACGGGTTTTAACCTCTTCAATACCACTTAGCTAACGCCACTTTTCCGTTGTAGTTTTAAAATTTTAATACCATGGCATAAGGCTCAAAATTTTGACCCGTCCCAACTACCCTCGGTTTTTGAGCGGTTAAGTTAAAAGTAGTACCCATACAAGAGAATATTTGTATTTTTATTTTGTTTTATTTGTTTATCGGTGAACTGAACTGGACTCGCCCGATGTTATCAGAAATAGTTATTTGTGCAGCAAGAGAGCAAAGTTGATTTTTGCTGCTAGTGCTTGTGTGAGTCCCGAGTGAGCGAAGGATTCTATATTTGAATCATGAGGGTAGCGAGTAATAAAGTAAAATAAATTTGGTCTCGTGTTGCAATATAATATTTCATCACAGCAATGAAAACATTTCAAATAAGAGAATGAAAAAATACAATAATGAAAAATCTAATAATATTTATTGGTAATTTTTCATGGTAAACTTCGACTATCTGTATAATATATGTTAATAAAGTAATTTCTATTCTATTCTACTAAATCACACTATCTAATATTTCACTAATTTATCAATTAGAATGACTAGAAGAACTCAGATATCGATTTTGAGGCAAATCAGACCAGTAGCTAAAAAGTTCAGAACGGCGGTGACTCTTTGAAAATCTGACATCAGAATCCTGATTGGACTCCAACCGGATCCCCGGATATCGATATTAAAGAAAATCGGACCAGTAATTAAAAAGCTCAAAATGGCGGCAACTTTTTCAAAATCTGACTCTGAAGTCAGATGCGGATATGGTTGGAGTCCGACCATGATTCTGAAATCATGGTCGCACTCCAACCATATCCGCAGATATCGATTGTGATGCAGATCGGACCAGTAATTAAAAAGTTCGAAATGGCGGCAACTTTTTCAAAATCGGACTTCAGAATCATAATTAGACTCCAACCGGATCCCCAGATTTAGAATTTGAAGCAAAACGGACCAGTAACTAAAAAGTTTAAAATGGCGCCCATATATCATCAGCTTCATCATTTATATAATTTTGTGCCACCGCTGGGCACATACCTCTTCTCTGTCCAATTTATTTCAATGTAACAATTCGCCGACGTCGACTATTCCATTCTGCCACCGATAGACGGCATCGATTCGGTGGAATAGCACCTCGATTATTTGGAACTTAGTATCAAATATACTGCAATCGAGTTAAAAATCGATAGCAGTATCTGTAACATTGGCGAAATCGCAAACAGCCAAAAACATCGAATTATAACTCGATCCCCGTTGGCTGTTTGCGATTACGCCTGTGTCCGCGGCATTCATAATGATCAATCACTCGGTAAGCAAAATGCAACTTTGCACATTGTTTACTCGCAAACAAAACCCTCTTGTTCGAGCTGCTGAGGTGAAATAGTACATTTCCCACGAGTTCGCAAAGGCATATACGATACGAGAAGTTTACGGCACGAGCCGAAGCCTTTTCGAACGAGTTTTTCCGCCTAAGAACCCAAAATCAAGCGGCGAAGGTATTTTTAGCTCAGAAGTCGGAACAGATCTTTAATTGCGGGTATTGAGTGTAGTGCTTAGTTCTTTGTCTGCGATTAATAATTGGTCATTCGAATTACAATAAATAATATTAAGTATTTTATAACATTTGATTTTATTTCAGTAAATAGGTTACTCAATTTCTATCCACTTCCGGTTTCAATGAGCAAAGAGTTTCGTTAACCTGAGTACAGAGTTCAATACTTACATATTTACTACATACACAAAACTTTTTTCAATGTTTCGATGGCCTTGAATGTAGTAATACCTAGTGTTTAATAGTTTATTATAAAAAATTAAAAGGGGATACTCGTTAAAAATACTGTCGTTCTACGTTTTTCCATGTACCATGGTATGGAACTCTTAGTGTGCGTGACCGACGTCCTACTCGCACTTGACCGGTTTTACATTTTCTTCCTCCCCAGCCGGAATTCGTACCTGGTACAACTCGCTTGAGTCGCAACGCCACAGAGGGACATTGACATTATTGTGAACAACTTTTACTATAACATAGATTTGATCAGAGCGACGACGTTATTTTTTACTTCATCCGCATCGGTCGGTCGCTCGGCCCAAATGTATGAAGATATCAAAAACTAAAGTTGCTCTGATCAATCAGTTTCGTAGTGAAAGTTGTTCAGAATTATGTCCCTAGCAACTCCCTAAAATATGACTAAAGCTTACTGTTATACCATGTAAAATACCGCTCCCTCGTCGAAAACGCCAAAACCGTTTCTCAATTTCAGCAAAAGTAGTCTTCATAACCAGTTGTAACGGATAGTTTGTAAACCAGGCAAAAGTCTTTAAGAATATCATGTAATAAATCAGTCTTTCTTGCTCAACAATGAACTTTTTCCTTCCTAACTTAGTTTGCTTGAAGAGATCCTTTATTAGAAATTACTATTAAATGTATAACTCAATATTATGTATCACATGTTCTCTGTTATTTATGACAGGTTAATTTTAGATACGAGTTATATTGAAAATATTCCGGAAGCGACTGGACAATTTCTTTACTGTTGGTGTGTGTGTGTGTGTAATATATTGACTCTGCACAACGAGCTAGAGTACAGCAGTTTTTAGGATGTTTATCCTAGCATCAAACAAATCCAGTCACAGACGCAACCGTTTCTAAGACTAGTGAAAGACGATCTCGTCTAGTCACCGAAAAAAATTACGAGAAACCACGGCACGGTATGAAAAACACGAAAGGTAAAAAAATGTATCACTTATCTTCTCATATTTGACTCCGTGTCATTTTCCTTGGAGCATGTGGGCGTTACAAACTTAATCTTGTATATTTTTGTTCCGGTTTCCTTAGAGCGTGCATATCACATTTTCCGCGATATTTTATTTGCAAACATTCCTCGAAAGCATCCTCGTGCCTTTTTTTTTTCATATTCCCCGAAACCGTAATACTGTCTGTCACAATAGGCACAAATGGAAATTGAACAACTTATTAAACGATGACAGGTCTCATACCCACTGAATTATAAGCGGATGTTCTACAGTCGTTTCAGGGAGAGTAGATAACGTAATAAAAACATTTACAAATTAAAACCCTCCGTCAAGTCAGACTAAGACAATCCTAGCCAAGCCATCTTACTGGAATAAGAGCGAAGGCCTGGCGAAAACAGGTTTCTTATGCACTGAGTTATATGTTTTTAGATGGATAAATAAACTTATTCACTGTTTTAATATATTATACACAAATACAAACAACTTATTATATAAATACAAACAACTTGGGTATTTCGTAATGTAACGTAACTGCACGATACATTACGAAATGCCCATGTACCCATGTAGAATGTAAAAAAATATTTAATAATTAATGATTGCACCCTGTTCGCACGAATTCCAGCATCACGCACAAACCTCCGTGGTTTATGTGATGTAAATGTATATAATTAAGATGTTTTTCTCAATTTGGTAAATAAATAAAAAATAAAAAAATATGTAGTTATATGAGCATAAGAAAAACATGACATTTAATAAGCTGACCATATTTTGGGGAATGATAGTACCCATAATTATGAATAACTTTCCCCAAGAAAGAGATGGTTGCAAACGAAAAAAAATTGGGTCTCCCAATGAACATGTAATTTTTTTTGCCATTTGAGCAATTTAAAAAGCTTGTTAAAGCGACTTTGTCGAAAAAGGGATATTACAATGTTCAAGATTACTTAAATGACGGGACTGTATGGGGTTAATCTAGCTCAACACAGACCATGCTGTTAATAATTCTGTAATATATATATATATATATATATTATTTATATATGTAATTAATTATAGTCCCATCATTTAAGTAATCTAGAACATTGTAATATCCCTTTTTCGACAAAGTCGCTTTAACATGGTTTTTAAATTGCTCAAATGGCAATTTCAAGATCTCCAGCGAATGGCGTACGAGCTATGCAATCCAACAGAATAAAAAAAAATTTTGATTGATTGATTGATTGACTGAATTTTGAATTTTTATGATTGGAAGTCAAAGTTACATTTATTTATTACTGTAGATATTTACACATACTTAGCAAACGTCATTTTTTGCCTCTTTTCTACATTGGACCATTGTGGGAGAGAAAGGCGTAGAAAATCCCACAAATAAATTTTTATTTCTCTTTTAAATGTAGGTTGTGCTTAACTTATAAAAATATACTATATTAATTATTGCAGGAACAAATAATTACAAAATCATTAACAGTGAGGTCTGTGGTGAGTTAGAATAACCCCATACAGTCCCGTCATTTAAGTAATCTTGAACATTGCAATATCCCTTTTTTCGATAAAATCGCTTACATGCTTTTTAAATTGCTTAAACGGCAATTTTAAAATCTCCAGACATGTCTTGTTGTATTAGAAAATGCACTGACCCTTGAAAGAATTGATAACCTAAGCGAGTCTAAGCCGGGGCGCAACTAGCCTGTGAGTTTAAAAAAGTACACAGATGCATTTTTCATACCAACCGTCGTAATGTGTAATTTTGTGTGTGTATGTTACGCGATTACTCCGTCAATTATGAACCGATTTTGATGAATCTTATCTTAATTGGTAGATCATACTTCAGAGATGGTCCCATACAAATTTTATCAAAATTGATTGAAAAAAATCAACAAACACAAAAAAAATACACAGTTGACGTTTTGGTTTGTGGTTCCGTGCAGCAAAAGTTTGACGAGGACCTTTCATGTACACAGACTTCATTCGCATCCCGACCGGGGAGGAAGAAATAGGGCTTGAACTTGAAGTCGGTCTTTTTTAGGGTTCCGTACCCGAAGGGTTCCAAACGGGACCCTATTACTAAGACTTCGCTGTCCGTCCGTCCGTCTGTCACCAGGCTATATCTCAAGAACCTAGCTAGCTAGAGAGTTGAAATTTTCACAGATTATGTATTTCTGTTGCCGCTATAACAACAAATACTAAAAAACAGGATAAAAGAAATATTTAAGGGGGCTCCCATACAACAATTCTTTCAATACCACATACAAACTTATGGATGCACCTGATTACGTACATGGAGTGTGAAAGTAACCGCACCAATAACTTTGTAAACAATATTTTTCTGTGTAAAATCCAAACTATTCACTCCACACCATCGCTTCCATTGAACGGTGGTACGGAACCCTTCGTGCGCGATTTAGACTCGCACTTGACCGGTTTTTTAGTTTTTAACTTGGTGACTTTTTCTTACAGATTCAGGAGTTCATAATTCGAGTAATTCAATAGCTATTTCCAGTTGTTTTTTTAATGTTTTAAAATTAATTTCAATATGTAACATCTACTTATTAAATGTTCTTTTGATTTTCAGTTTGATAACTAAAATGTTATCTTCAAAATCAGTGCCTCCTAAATGTCATCCATTTTCATGATAATATTCGTAATATTTTTTTACAGCTGACACTTTTCAAAAATTATATAAAATTGTCTGTTAGCTAAATGTTGTCTCATTCATACACACAAAGTTTATAAAATAAGGATATGTCGTTCCTTAAAAAAATACAAATATGTTTGTACTGAAAATTGAGTTAACTTCAATTTCTCCATACAAAACGCCAATTTCATATGTAAGGACCTAATATTTAGATGGGATACTTACCAAAATGAGAGATTATTTTAATGATCACGTGTAGTCTTGTTATAAGCCCACAGTTGAACCTACCTCAGATGAATGAAACTCTTTGCCTCCAACTAGGCCAGCGCCACCTAGCGGGAGCAAAGGCGGACATGGGCTGTCATTAAGGGGCTTAATTAGCACATTCCAACTATACACAAGTGACAATTAATTAGCTGACCATATTTTGGGGAATGATAGTACTCACCATTAGGAACAACTTTCCCCAAGATACATATGGTCGCAAATGGAAATATCATGCCCTAAAAGATGATCAGCTAATTAAATGTCACCTTGTATATGTCACCATAATATTGTCAAAACCGTTAGTTTATAAACTAACGCGGCAGCCCGCCCCGTCTAGTCTTTCGTATTTCGTTTGCAATTCAAGTTTAAACCAGTTCACAATTGAAAGGTTTTATTATAAACTTACGCGTCATATCGTAAGTAGTACGGTACAGTCTACAAGGCTGCCAAACGGGACCCTATTACGAAGCCTCCGCTGCCCGTCCGTCCGTCCGTCCGTCTGTCACCAGGCTGTATCTCAAGAACCGTGATAGTTAGACAGATGAAATTTTCACAGATGATGTATTTCTGCTGCGCTATAACAATACTACTAATAAAATACTAAAAAACAGAATAAAATAAATATTTAAGGGGGCTCCCATACAACAATTCTTTCAATACTACACAGTCAGGTCATAAGTTCTGTCACACACAATAAAAAGTTTTGAATTTAGAACGCTGGCCACAAAAAAGTTTATTGAATTCGAATTTCGAATTTTTCATGAAAATAAAAATGTGTACTTTTTAGAATTTTCCTCATTTTTAAATATGGAGTGGACACTTAAAGAAGACCGTGTCGCAGTTATTGCGTTGCATCGTTGCGGTTACGCGCCAATTCAGATTTTCGACTTACTGAAAAATTGGAATATAACCAAAAGATTCCTTTATCGTACCATAAAACGATACAATGAAGACTCTAGTGTAGATGACAGGTCAAGAAGTGTTCGCCCTCGCTCTGTTAGGACTCCAGCAGTGATAAAAGCAGTGAAGGCGCGAATTCAAAGAAATCCCATACGTAAGCAGACACTGTTGGCCCTTCAGATGGGGTTAAGCAGGACCACGGTGAAAAGGGTGTTAAATGAAGACTTAGGGCTTAGGGCATATCGAAGAAAAACAGGACATCGTTTGGACGCTCGTTTAATGGACCTGAGACTGAAGAGATGCCGCGCTTTGTTGAAGCGGTACGCGGGAAAAAAGCATCGGGAAATTCTTTTTTCGGATGAAAAACTTTTCACCGTGCAAGAGAGCTACAACAAACAAAATGATAAGGTGTACGCACACAGCAGTGAAGAAGCGAGCAACCGTATTCCGCGTGTCCAACGAGGTCATTTTCCATCCTCGCTCATGGTTTGGTTGGGAGTCTCTTATTGGGGCTTAACTGAGGTACATTTTTGTGAGAAAGGCGTAAAAACGAATGCAGTTGTGTATCAAAATACAGTCCTCAAGAACCTTGTGGAACCTATTTCTCATACCATGTTTAATAACAGGCACTGGGTATTCCAACAAGATTCTGCGCCAGCTCATAGAGCGAAAAGCACACAAGACTGGCTGGCGGCCCGTGAAATCGACTTCATCCGGCACGAAGACTGGCCCTCCTCCAGTCCAGATTTGAGTCCGTTAGATTACAAGATATGGCAACACTTGGAGGAAAAGGCCTGCTCAAAGCCTCATCCTGATTTGGAGTCACTCAAGGCATCCTTAATTAAGGCAGCCGCCGATATTGACATGGACCTCGTTCGTGCTGCGATAGACGACTGGCCGCGCAGAATAAAGGCCTGTATTCAAAATCGCGGGAGTCATTTTGAATAAACTTTATTACCATAAGAATCTATGTTTTATTAAGTTGATTTTGCTATATAAATGTTTACATAAATAATAAACATGTCTAAATTATTTCATATTGCACATGTGACAGAACTTATGACCTGACTATGTACTTACAAACTTATGAATGCACCTGGTTACGTACTTGGAGTATGAAAGTAGCCGCACCAATAACATTGTAAACAACATTTTGCTATGTAAAATCCAAACTATTCACTCCACACCATCCCTACCATTGTACGGTGGTAAGGAACCCTTCGTGCGCGAGTTCGACTCACACTTGACCGGTTTTTGAACTTATCGTCTTGTGGTAACGATCGACATCGACTACCTAACTGAAAAATGTCTAATAAACTTGAAGTGGAGAGTACAGAGTGTGTACATTCTAAGATAAGCAATGCTGCTTATCTTTCTCATTCTCATTAGCACTAGAACATTGTTATAATGTATAGTAACACCTAATGCAGACAACATTCACCTTTTAATAAGTAACATTAAGTTACTCTTGTTTAGTAAAACATACACAGGGAATAAAAAGGTATGGCTACTTTCTTAGTCCCAAACTTAGAGAAATTATTGCTCTGCCGTCATACAGTATTTTACTCGTACGGAGAGCCTTCATATGTTTTCTTCAAAAAGTTTGCAAGAAAAGATTATTAATTCCTAAGCATATCCATGTGCCGTGTTATGTATTGCCAAATAATTTTAGTAAACTTTGTTTAAAGAAATAAACCATTTTCATTTCATTTTCATTCGCGCAGAGTAGATAAAACAAAAAAAAATGTACATTTAATCTCCATCAAGGCACACTGAGCCAATCCTAGCCAAGCCATTCTTATTCGAATTAGGCCAAAGGTATGGGCCTTAGCGTCACCACTGATGGCGGTGGGGAGGTTAATCCATGGGGTACTTTAAAATGTAGCCCATTAAGGTCCCCACCGAGGGGCCCGGGCCTTTACCCGGATACGAGCAAGATTAAACCATACTCCAACCACGCTGGCTCAGAGCGGGTTAATGTTGGGGTTTTACGACCACTACCACGTAGCGATCCGACACACTGAACGTCCGATAATGTACTAAAGATTAATTCACTGTGGAACGCACATACTTGTACGATAAGAGACAGCGGGACAGTGGGAGTTTCTACGCCCTTCTTCTCCCACAGTGGTCCAATGTAGAGAAGAGGCAAAAAATTACGTTTGCTAAGTATATGTAAATATTTACAGTAATAAAGTACTTTGACTTTGACTTTGACTTTGACAGCCCCACTCTTTTCGCTTTCAAAAACCGGGTAAAAGAGCACTTCCTCTCTCTTTTGTGATAGTTGTAGTATGTATATTATTATTATATGTAAACTATATGTACAGGTTTATGTATGTATTGATACGTATTTAGTAGTTTTGTATATACCAATATGTATGTTATTTACTGTATTTTATAGATATTTAATTTACTTATATATATTTTATTATTGTTTAGATATTGTGCACTGCCTACCCTTTATTGATAAAATTTCCTGTCATGCCTTGGTTTGCTGGAAGAAATCTCTTTTTAGAGATAAGCTGGCCTTTGTACAGTTTTCTCTTAATGTATCATTTTTAAATAACTGTGTGCAATAAAGAATTATGAATAATGAATTCAATATCTCATTGGAGAAGCAAGCTTAAAACCCATTAGACCACGCAGCTCTGCATGGGTCATGTACATTATTTATTTTTATAAATGGCGGAGCGATGGAGTATCGTAAACTCCCGGTCACACCTACCTAGTCTTAGTTTATTGCTTCCTTACGATAATTAATATCCTTATTTGCAGGTATTTCAGTAAACTGTTCAGATGTCTATCAGTTCAACATTGACTGTCAGTGGGTCGACGTCACCGATGTCTCACCAGGAGACTACACTTTCAAGGTAATAATAGGGAAATATTAAACTGCACATCAAAAATACTGATTTGCACAGTAAATATCAGGGCAAAATGCTGCGGTAGATCAGGTGAATGGTAAAGGGGGTGAGCGAAGCGAAGCCCCCGTTATCCGTCTTGTTAGGTTAAACATGCAAGAACAACAAAAAATACTTAAAACATAAACTACACACATAAAATATTTTATCTACACACGTATCATAAACCCTCTTTACTGCGCACAAAAACCGCACGATACGATCAGGATAATGTTAAACTACTTGGTAAAAACTCATTTCTTATCTGAAAAATTACACATTATGACCATAATGTGTAATTTTTCTACATATTATGACATTCAAATTTCGAACGCCGACGCCCGCCTGCATGCCGCCCATATTTTGTCTGTGAAGTTGGTACTGACATTCAAATTTCGAACGCCGACGCCCGAAGTTGGTGCTACAGAACAAGCTAAACAACTGCAGAGCCACAATGCCGGTCAAACATGCGGTTCCTGAACACATCAAAGAGAGCTTATGATATGTGTGTAGATAAACTAGTGTATGTAACTGTACATAATTAGGCATTAAAACTCTCGAGTGATATTATTATGTCTCTCGAGTATTAATGCCCTCCATTATGTAGCAGTCACATAAACTACTATAAACATAAAAAGTGTTTTGCTGATCCTTTTTTGTCGTGCAAATCAGAATTTTTGATGTGCGATTAAATACCAGCCGTAATTAAATAGTAAAATTACTGTAGTACGGCCATCAGCAACTGAGCGAAGGGGTGCTAAATCATTTTTATCGGACCTCTCGCTCGCACTCGCGGGGCTTACGGCGAGGCGTTTTCTTGCTATCCCGTTCGCTCTTGTAACCCCGACGCTCAGTTGCTAATGGCCCTACTCTTGCGGAAAATGCAGCCTTTTAACCCCTCAGTTCCCACCGGCGTTAGCTAACGCCATTTTCCCGCTATTGGTTTTACAATTTATTACCATGGCATAGGGTTCAAATCAGGATCCGTCTCAACTACCCTCGGTTTTTGAGTAGTTAAGGGCACGCGAAAGTCTTTTAAGACTACAATGTCAACTAGGAACTGCAATTATAGACCATTAGTGCATGCGAAACTTCATATTCGGTGTTTTTAGGGTTCCGTAGGGTGCCAAACGGGGCCCTATTACTTAGCCTCCGCTGTCCGTCCGTCCGTCTGTCACCAGGCTGTATCTCATGAACCGTGATAGTTAGACAGATGAAATTTTCACAATACTGTTGCCGTTATAACAACAAATACTAAAAAACAAAATAAAATAAATATTTAAGGGGGCTCCCACAATTCTTTCAATACCACATACAAACTTATGAATGCACCTGGTTACGTACATGGAGTGTGAAAGTAGCTTTGTAAAAAACATTTTGCAATGTAAAATCCAAACTATTCACTCCACACCATCCCTACCATTGTACGGTGGTAGGGAACCCTTCTTGCGCGAGTTAGACTCGCACTTGACCGTTTTTTCTTTATTGTAGTTTCATAGGTCATCAGTTCAGTCCATACAAATGTTATCTTTGATAGTATAATTTTATATAGAAAAAAAAAAGAACTTTAATCACGATGTCAACGCTCCAAACGTTTAGGTGTTATAGTTTTTTTTTTAAATGGTACCAAATGTGCCGCATTGAGGAATAGTGGAAGGCTAACTTTAATCGCCTGATTGGCGCTTGTAACTGATTGGCGTCCTGCGGAATTGTTTCGGGGCGGAACGGATGACGTCACACGCTACGTCGACCCGAAGTCTCACGCCACATAGTGGTACGTCATGACCACACACCCCTACCGCACCGAAAAGCTACCGTAGGTACCTACTTAGTAAAGTGATGTGGGTTCAAATTTAAATAAATTTGAACTTTGAACTTTAAACTTTGGTTACAACAAATTTCTTCTTTACTTTAGATACTTACATTTACTTAGAAAACATCATTTTTTGCCGCTTCTCTACATTAGAGATGTACACAGTGGGGAGAAGAAGGGCGAGAAGCTCCCACAGATTGATTTTTAGATCTCTTTTAACAATTGGTTTTGTTTATCTGATACAAATATTGCAATATTTATTATTATTATGAATAAGCAGGAATAAATAATTAAATAAAGTAGTTAGTATATCAATTTCTTTAAAAAGCTCTCTGAAGGAGTCTGAGCGTTTTAAATTATATATTGCTCGAAAAGCTCTATTATAGGATATGACACAATAAAAGTAAGTAAAATATACTAGCCTAGATGTAGCCACATCCGTGTTTTGTCTGAACCCACGGCTTCAGTCCAATTGCATCAGACCAAAATTTTTACCCGACTGCACATAGATGTATGAAAATATCTAATTTAAAATGTTTTGTGACCATTTCGTTAGCACACGCGACAGTCTAAAAGGTTTGACATTTTTTTAATCATTATTTCGTCCATATTTTTTGAGAATTCTGGTGATTAGATGGCAACAAACAGCAGCTTCAATAACTATTGTTTCAACTGACGCGGTGAGAAATTGGCTAGCCCGATATGTAATAATAACACACGTCTGCGCGCGGACCCGTCGTTCGACAAATGAAAGCCAGTTTGATGCCAGTGATAAGGAAAATCTTTTTGGCTTCATCTGTTCTATTCTAACTCACCGGGAGTGTGAAATATTGTATAGAAATTATGGGCTGGCCGGCGGTAGGCCACGGATTTTCCGGGCGCACCGTCATCCGCTAGCTTCAGTCCGTTTGCATCAGACCAAACTGGCCATGAGTGCGCGTGCATCAGTCCGTTCCCATCAGTCGGAGTTTCGACGCGTTGGCGGCTGGACGTCCAGTAACTATCAAACATCCAATCAAACATCACACACATATACGTTTGGTTCCGACAGAATACCAGCGTCACAGGTCTTCCTGTAGTATAATGCTGAGTCGGAGCTGTTTCACCATCGCTAAGTACAGCTTCATCCAATTGTCTTCTGTCCAATTTCATCAGTCCATTTGCATCAGTCGAATTCACCGTGAGTGCCTACCTAAGGTGGGTGTAATCCTTACTCCCTAAAAAGATAACTTAACATAACATATGTTATTACAGGCACATACATTGCTTCTGACGGTGAAGATGCATCTGACTTCTTGGCGGTGTCCCTGCTTACGAAGCCAAGGGTCCCGGGTTCGAGCCCCGATGGGGGCAAATATTTGTTTGATGAGAACGGATGTTTGTACCCTAGTCATGGTTGTACATATATCTATCTAAGTATAATATTTATCTATATAAGTATGTGTATCGTTGTCTAGTACCCAAGATACAGGGAATCCTAGTTTGGGGCTAGATCAATGTGTGTTAATAGTGTCCAAGGCATTATTATTATCTGGCCCCACACTAAGATACCCTTTGTCGTGGGAGATAGAAACAACAACAACAAACACGTGTAAAAATCCAAGAACTGGGTTTTTTTCTTCCTGGGCTCGGGAGCCGGTATTCGAACCCATGACCTCACGCTTAGGACGCACAGCCTCAACCGTAAAACCACAGAAGTCCTTATAACGTCATCATTAGCCTTACTCATCATGTAATTCCGAATAAGAATTTCAATCACTTGAAAAATTTACTACGGTTCTACGATGTTCTGATTGGTATCTTTTTTAAAGTGGACGAAATTCCTTCGTAAGGCTAATTTTCAGATAATTGTAACAGCTGCTCTGTATTCAGAGAAAGTATGTGCCTATAATATTATATCTGTCTTACACGTGTCGAAACCGTAAATCCATATATGCATACCCATGCATATAGGTATATATCTGTGGATCCGGCTTCACGCATCAAGAAACGTGAGGCAGCCGGATGTGAGGGGCATTATACAAATTGCCGACGACATACATTCAGGGTGTAACAGTTTAAATATTACTATAACTTGTATAGTAATATTTTGAAGGGGTTGGCAGTGATATCATTCTAAGCAACATTTGATGAGAGCAACTCTCTACATAAATCAGCTGAGCGCAATGCAAAACATGTATGGAGGAGTGGATAAAGTTGCTCTGATCAAATCGTTTTGTGTAAAAGTTATTGAAAATTATCTCAACAACCCCTAAAAATGCTACACCTTAGAGATACAAACTGCCGACACCATAAATAGACAAGTAACCCCAATAGGGGTAGACACCCTGGAACAGCAATCAATCAAATAGCATAACTTGGTTTGGAAGACATTTCGTGTTAGAAATGAGGTAGCCTTTGAATAGTACATATTTTAATACTTACTTATTTCATATTAAGATAGGAATCTATCTAATGTCCTCGTCAAGTTTAATGGTCATTTTTTGCCCACCAATTTAGGGCCACATGACGTATAGAAAGAAATGTACCCCTCACATTTGGGGTTGGAGATTGTTAGTTTGTGTGTTTGTGTGTGTATATGTGCATATGTGACTGTGTGTAGGTATGTTCACCCATACGACGGACGGAACTGAATGGAGGTATTGAGGTATATGCGTTTGGGGAGAGATTGTTTGTTTGTGTGCATGTTTTTGTGTACCTATGTCTGTCAACGTTTAACTGTAAAACTACTGGACCTATTTCGATGCGGTTTTTTTAATGTTAGTAGACTTAAGCCGATGTAGAAAAGCAGGTTAGGTCAGAGTAGTATTTGGAACACTGAATTGTTGTTAAATCGTCTTCTTCTTACTGTAATACTCTGGGGAGCTGGATCTGTCGGGGCCGTCGTCGATGAAGGGTCAGTTTGCACTTCGTCTTCAGAATCTATGATTTTATGAATCTTTGATGCTGAAGATATAAAGGAGTTGGCCAAAAAAACCTAATATAAAAGAAATTTCATATATGCCGTTTTTATAGGCATAATATGTACATCAAAAATATTTAATAAGTTACTGCAAAAACGACGTGGTATACTAGATATTTTAGATTAATGAAACAATAAAAAAATGTTATATCATTTGATCTACTAAACCGATTTTGATACAACTTGCACTAAATTCTTTTCTAGAATGTAACAAATACTTTTCTGAAAAGCACATCAAAATCGGTTTAGTCGAACGCGAGACAATCGCGGTTGTCCGCGAAACATACATACATACAAATATACAGGTCAAACTGAGAACCTACTTTTTCTTGAAGAACGCCAGCACACATATATTTAGACGGGAACAGAAAGGTGTAGTCGTATTTTAGGGGATTGTTAGGGAGACCAATCTGAGCAACTTTCACTATGAAACCGATTTGATCAGAGCAACTTTATTTTTTATTCCTCCATACGTTTTGGTCCGGGCGTTCAGCTGATTTGTATAGATAGAGTAGTGAAAAATAAAGATGCTCTGATCAAATCAGTCTCATAGTGAAAGTTGCTCAGAATAATGTCCCTAACAACCCCCTGAAATATGACTACACCTTTCTGTTACACCCTGTATATTAAAGGGCATTAAAATGACAGCGATAACATAAAATTCAAGAATAATAAATGTATATAGGTATATATAGTATCATATCTTATATACTACATCATTTCGGGGGCTGATTTTTTAAAAAACATAATGGTTTGACTATAGTGAACCCATTTTTATACATTTCGTCGCTGGCGATTCTGGGTTTTTTTTTCTATGACCTTTTGTCCAAGTCCTTTGCCTCTGTCCAAGGAGCTTACAAGCTTAGGTGTTGTTCTGGGCGACTCAGGATAGGGGCATAGTAGCATATTCTGTGGTTTCTAATTTGTGTGTTGGCCGTCGTGTACTTTCCACATGTTTGGTCTGTCTCTGGCTCTAAAAATCAGGTCTCTTGAGACAAATCTCTCATATTTGCTTTGGTCATCGCTGTTGCTTTCAGTGCATAGATTATGCATGGTTGAAGCAATAATTTCACTGGACATCATCACAACAGGTTTTTAAACAAAGCGTAAAGTATACTTTACAAATCCATTGTAGAGAGATCATAAAAAGCATCTTTTGGTATACTATGCTTTACATAATTCAATGGTACAGTCCCCGCCCAGCTCCCGGTACCTTGTTATTCAGCCAAGCCTTTTTTATTATATCCGATATTGCTTAAACAATTGTACCGGTATTTATTAATATAGTTCAGCGATTACTTGGTGGGTTCCCAGAGCAGTCCCGTTGCATAGCTCGCTAATAATATAAATTATGTCTAGAGTGTGGGTTGCGATCGTTGATCGAAAGTTGCGATTCTTCTAGGTAATTAGCGTCTGTGTTGTTTTTAGATAGTAAACCAATGCTAAGACCCTCCATTTTTAAGTTTAGTTTCCTACCTGTCTATGGGAATGTGGCTATGATTTTTCCGACTACGAGTTTGGTTTTGTGTTTCAGTAGAAGTCGTAAAGGATCTGCACACGTTTATAAGGGTGTCTTCTGCGTTGGTCTGATAGGAAATAAAAGCTTCCCTGCACATGTTTTTATAATGTCTAATGTAAGTCAGGTGTTTTCTGCGTAGTTTTAGAAGTTGGTGGATTTGTGGGTCGTTTGGTCGATTTTCCTTCATGAATTTTGCTTGTCGTAGATTTGCTAATGCAATTCGGTGTTGCCGGGATCCAATGATAGATTTAGGTGCTAATATTTGTTGCTAATATTCCTTAGCTTATTGACCTCTTCGCTTGTTGGGTTATAACTTCGGATTTTGACACATACACAAAAGGGTTGTTAGACAAAGGAAAGAATTGCGGATTTGTGTCATTACTATTTAGTAGATCTTGAGAAAGACACTTTTCTGTAGCCTGATTCTCTTTTTTTTTATTACTTATCTTTTTGTTTACAGCGAATAATAATAATAATAATAATAATACTTGGCGAGTGCGAGAGCGAGTGTTCAGTTTTTTGAACTCGGAACAAAGTGTGCGCGCCCGATTGGTTGAAATATATTATTGTATTGATTATCGCTTTGTCTTCCATAAAGCAACTCCCGAATATTATGACCTTTATTCTTAACCTAATATTTTATGTATCACAATAAAAATCAATTGTAAGAAATACTTGAGGTATCTTCGTTCGTCACTGGTTACCTACTCCGACTTCTATGATAAAATCTAATGTCCTTTTCCATTCCTATAGGTATGATAGTAGGTAAACATTTTCTAGTTTCAGAAAATGTTTTGGAAATATTTTTTTCCTTTCAATGTCACAATTTTCCACTACTTTTTATGCCTGAAAATGGATTTTGGTATTTTACCTTTTCGTATAGACGAAGAGACAGCCGATGCCATTTTAAATACACAAGTACGTGTGCAAGCTTCAAGGTGAGCAAGATCGAAATCGATAAACAAGTTCAAGTTCAACAACAAATTATGACAAATGTGACGCAGGGCTTTTTGGGTGTGACGTCCCCCACCACGACTCCTCTTTCCCCTCTGGCCATCAATCCTGAAATAGACTATTCATATGTCTGAAAGCCGTACCATTTGTGAAATTTAGTCCGGGTTCGAGTCCCGGTGGGGGCAAATATTTGTTTGATGAAAACGGATGTTTGTACCCTAGCCATGGTTGTTTATCTATCTAAGTATAATATCTATCTATATAAGTATGTGTATCGTTGTCTAGTACCCAAGATACAGGGAATCCTAGTTTGGGGCTAGATCAATGTGTGTAAATAGTGTCCAAGGTGTTATTATTATTATTATTTTTCCCATTTCAGGTGGCAGTGAACCCCCACGCCAGAATTCCTGAGCAACAGTTTAACAACAACGCTGCTGTGTGTCAACTGCGACTCACGCACACATACGCGTCTGTATATGGGTGTGTGCTGCAACGACCGTAGGCCCCCTTTCACAAAATTAAAAAAAAATTGACAAATTCCCCACATTTGTCAATTTTCACATTTGTTATCTACAATACCACAAACTTAACTGGGCCCGAGTCTTTTAGAAATTCGAATAGCAAGTGTGTATTGATTGTTCCCGAGGGCGCAAAATGCAGTATTTGGCCAGTCGGCGGCGCCTATTTTGTTTGGATTCGATCGTCACTATTGCTATTCGCCTTTCTCAACAGACTCGGGCCCCTAGCCGGGTGAGGGCGTTGCTTTCTCAACAGACTCGGGCCCCTAGCCGGGTGAGGGCGTTGCTAGCATAAGTAGCGTACGAATGGCATTTCAAACTTTTGTCTTATTAAGTTCTCGTTATCTCCAACGAGTCATTTAATTAAGTATGTGGTTCTGTACTTTATTAGGTTAAGATATTTAAGATTCAAGGTATTTTCATAAGCATAGGTTTAAGGAAATGCACATCTAGAGTGATTTTTGTCCTGTATCATTGCTTCCACTTCTTTTTCTTCATTAAATTTGGCGTGCAAACCTCTTTTCAGATTAATTTTGCCAGTGTCAAAATAATTTGACAGATCACAATTATTTATTTCCTTTACAAGTATTTCCTTCGGACGTAACGTGAAATAAATAATCTATACTTTTTTATTGATTTTTCAAAGTTATCCAGAGATGTCGAATTGCGTTCGAAGTAGTATTAAAAATGTACAGAAATAAAAAGGGTTTTCTTTCGTAAATCATTTTATTTTATTGTCATATTCACCTTATAAATATTATCACAATGTCAGATTTTAGCTACATTGATTGACTGATACCAAGCGTTGATGAAGGCACTTTAAACTAAATCCTAATTATACCGAAATATGTATGCTATGTGATGATGAATGGTGATGATGACTAAGTATATAAAAAACTATAACCAATGATCCTCTATCTTTGTTAAACTCTTTGCAGGATGCAACAATAGTAGTTTATGTGACTGCTACATAATGGAGGGCATTAATACTCGAGAGTGGGTTTATGAAAAGAGACGAAGGCGAGTTTCATAATAATATCACTCGAGTTTTAATGCCTAATTATGTACAGTTACATACACTAGTTTATCTACACACATATCATAAGCTCTCTTTGATGTGTTCAGGAACCGCATGTTTGACCGGCGTTGTGGCTCTGCAGTTGTTTAGCTTGTTCTGTAGTACCAACATCATGCAGACGGGCGTCGGCGTTCGAAATTTGAATGTCAGTACCAACTTCACAGACAAATTAGGGGCGGCACGAGGCGGGCGTCAGCGTTCGAAATTTGAATGTCATAATGTTTACACATTATGGTCATAATGTGTTATTTTTCAGATAAGAAATGAGTTTTTACCAAGTAGTTTAACATTATGCTGATCGTAACGTGCGGTTTTTGTACGCAGTAAAGAGGGTTTATGATACGTGTGTAGATAAAATAGTTTAGCCATCGAAACTTCAATCAGTACCACTTACCAACTTAAAATATACTTTTATTTTGTTAAACCCGTATAGTTACGGTAATGAGCAAACATTAGTTAGACATGTACTTACTAATATCGAATTGTTTGTAAAAATCTATAAAATTATTCGTGTCTTCAGCCGTAGTAAGACAAAATACACAGTTTTATCAAAACCTAATCTACTACCCAAATAAGTCAAATTAATAAATAATAAAAACTAAAGGCCTTACCACAAAAAATAAACTACTGTTCAACACTTGTTTAAAAACCAAAACGTATGGGATTTGACGTTTGTTTTGAGGTTAAACGCTGTTTAATATTTTTTGTGGTAACACGGTAAAAATCTAGTTGATTCGGGATTCGCTTCTACTAATAGTAGTTTATGTGACTGCTACATAATGGAGGGCATTAATACTCGTAATAATATCACTTGAGAGTTTAATGCTTAATTATGTACAGTTACCTACACTAGTTTATCTACACACATATCATAAGCTCTCTTTTATATGTTCAGGAACCACATGTTCGACCGGCATTGTGGCAATGATCATTGCCCTGCAGTTATTTAGCTTGTTCAGTAACTTCACAGACAAACTAGGGGCGGCACGCAAGTGGGCGTCGGCGTTCGAAATTTGAATGTCATAATTTTACAGATAAGAAATGAGTTTTTACAAAGAAGTTTATCATTATGCTGGTCGTAACGTGTGGTTTTTGGACGCAGTAAAGAGGGTTTATGATACGTGTGTAGATAAATACTCTTATTTACTGGCAGGAGCGCAAGGACTCCCATGTCCTCGCCCTACTTCTGCAAAGGGAGTATGTATTTGACTGCTAGTCAAGATAGATACTTTTTAGGAATTGTCAAAACGGTATTTTTTTCACGAGTTCTATGAAATACTAGCATGTGACGTCATAGTCAAATGCTGTCTTTTGAACACAAAATTGAGTTTATAAATACAACTGCTGGGAATATACAATTCTGATATTATCAAACGTTTTTGTTGAAACAGGTTCAGGTTGAGACACGTTTCTAGATTTATTGGACTACCTTGTCAAATACAGTATTGAAAAGTCTCGATTAGAAGCTTATCTATGTAAATGTATATGCAATAGGAGCATGAGGACATCTGAGTCGTCTTTTTTCAAAACCCCCTAAAACCATTTTTGCTTTTTGCCACAAATAACTTTTCAAATCTCAAAATCTTCGTCGCTTTTTGGGTTTTAGTGGGTTTTGATTTCCAACCTTGTATTTATATACATTTCTAAGGTTTTGAGGGATTTGACACTAACTGGGAGGCCAAAATTAAAGTACGCTTTACTATAATTCTGAAAGTAAATTTTGGGATAAAATCGTTTGACAGGTTTTGAAAATATACGACTCATATGACGGTGGATCAACAAGTTTTCCTGCGATCTTGGTGGACGGACCCGATATAGAAAATAGACCCGATATTCGAAGTACCACAAATTCTTTAAAAATATATCTACCTACTACCTATTTAAGTTTCCTATGTGCATTATGGCCAAAAGCACAGACTGCTGGATGACTTACAGGCTACGCCATGTTTTTTGGCTATTGGACGAGCTATCACCCCTCTCTCGCTTTTGTTTGCATCTCTCTTGTAATCAAGCGCCTTCAAACGCCAACAAAATTGGTGACGTCAGCAAAATTGTTGACTTAGTGGGTAGTTGGGTACACGTTAACGTATTAGCGGTCGCCGATCGATCCGAATCATTCATGGTTACCATGAATGATTCGGATCGGAGTAGCAGTCGGGGTAACGACGGCTATCGCAACGCGTTGTCACTGTACTGAACCGGGTGCTGTCATTTCCAATGCGTGGGACAGCGAAAACATGACTATGAGTTTCCGTCAAAATTTGAGTGGTTGGTTGTGCATCCGGGCCTTGTTCATTCCACTTTAAAATATCGCTTAATAAATATAGGTACCTAAAGAAAACAATCATGGATGCTCTCATAAAAATACGCATTACTTTTGTTCAGTGATGTAAAATAACCATAATGTGCGATTCAACAAACAAAAATGCAGTTAACGCTAACCTAATGAAAAAAGTACAAAAAGGTTTTATCAAACCAGATAATATTGCATTGCAACTAACGGCCCTTATGGTAAACAAATAATGTGTGTGAGGTAATACCCGATTATCCTTTAATTATTTAAGTCAGATTGGTTCGTACAGAATGTTTTTTGATGTCACCTAATTATGACTAAGGCTAAAGGCCTGTTTCGCAAAGTCTGTATAAGCCCTTTGTGACAGATAAATCATGAATTTTAGGACCTAGGACTTTAACCATACATTGTGGAACAGGCCATAACAAAGTCGTCCGTAATGTACCACAAGTGGCAGCTGTGGAGAACCATTTAAAAAAAAACTTGCAGCTAGCATGTGGCGGTAAACCCTTGCTTTTGTTAAACTTGTCAAATTTCAAAAACCATTTGTTTTATGACTTTTAAGTGTTGGGCTGCATGGGAAAAGTACCTTTACAGAGGGTCTCCATTTGCTGTTGATGATGGTAACCAAAAAAAGTCCTGTATTAAAAAAAAACATAAATAAAATGCCTCAAATCTACAAAAAAATCATCCCTTCTTAAACTTAATTAACAGAATACTGACAGTCAAGTAAACGATTATCCAAATACCAGTGGACGCGAACCCTAAATACACCGAAGGTATTTCTATAGACCATCCCCTTTGCAGCATGGATCTGAGAGACTCCGTGGACTTCGTCAAAGGCAGGACATAGCTGATGTACTGAAGGACTATGTGCATGCCTTCGATGGGCCAGATGATGCCGCATAGCAGGACCATGGGCAGAAATGACCCCAAGGCCAGGTAGGTGGCTGTCCTCTCAGTATCGGTCAGGCAGGACACGACGAAACCTGCGGGCAAAGGAATTGTGTGATGAAAATAGCGATTCCAGAGGCGTCACATCTAAAATACTTAAGTCTGTCAGTCCAGTTCTTAAAAAATCAAAATTCAAAATTCAAAAAGAGTTTATTTCCATAATAAACACTTAGGTTACATTTGGAGAATGTCAAATCTTAAACTAACACATATATAAGGTAGGTAAGGGAATATAGAACTCAATTTGAATTCCGTCACCTCAATGTTTTAGATGCTGGAGGCAAAGAGGCGACTAGAAACCTGCAGCTTTATACGTTATTTTTTACAGAATTGGAGCAAACACCTTCCCAAGCATTCTTGTCTTCTACATTATCTGATATTTTGTAGAAAGCCTTTTTACATAAGTGATTTTTAACAACATTTTTAAATTTATTTACAGACAATTCTTGTAACTCAAAGTAAAGTATGTGTTCTTATACTTGAGTTAAGTAGTGAACAACAATGGCGGAATTAGTATGGTGGACGCTCCGACAATCTGAGTGCAGGAATTTCGTAAAAATACATTTTTGCCTAAAAAAAATATTTAAAAGGACGATTTAAAGAATTTTTGAGCGGCAATCGAGCGTGAGTTTTTCAACTAGTGTCTATTACTTATTGCGGTAATCTAAGATGCGTGATTCTTTCGGAATATCGTGCAATGTGTTTGTTTACCACTTGACTCAAGTATGAAAACACCGACCTTAGTTTGTTAGTTAAGATTCAAGCTATCAACTTGATGCCTTCATAATTACGATAACTGAAAACTGCAATAAGCTCGGTAGTATGGCAGGTATGCCAACGTTAGCTTGGCTCCTCGCTCTGTTACACGTCATAGCGTACGTCACATTTCTATTGACGCGTCGAGGCGTGAGCGAGCGAGACAGGAAGAGGATATCGCATTCCACGCGGGTGCCTAGCTAACTTCGCCAGGCTTTACAATTGTACAATCGAACCAACTGAATCATGACCCATTTGCCTGATAATTCGTTTGAAACTTTCAAACTTGTAAGATCTATGTAAATGTCAGTGTCTAATCAAATGATAACAAGTTCGTTACCAAGGAAATAAACCTTCAAGCGAATTTCGACCTACGTGCATTTAAGGGGTTTAGCAAAATAAGCTTATGGTGGGTCATGATTCAGATGGTTCGATTGTACATCAATCATTTCATTACACATTGGACACATCGAGAAGAAAGGATATAAGCTTGAACGTTCCAGAGACAGATGGTATATAATAAACAGATATAATGTTAGTACATGCTACAAAAGGCTTATGTTTAAACGATCACCAAAAACGTACCTATTTTACTACGAATAAATTCGAAACGACCGCCAGAATTGGTAAACGATTACCAAATTGTGTTTGGATCAATGTAATAAGTTTATGTTTTAAGTATTTTTTGTTATTCTTACACTCGCTTCGCTCACCCCCTTTACCGTTCACCTAAGCTACCGCAGTATTTTTCCCATACATTTTCTGCAACTTTTGATGATCATTTACCCATTTTGGGTAAGAAAAAAATATTTTAGTGGTCATTATAATTGATCTCCATGTAAAATACTATTTCTATAGCGTCTCGCCTTTTCCCATAATCCACTTTACGCAACAGGGGACTACCCCATCGCCGCAACTTTATAAATAAACATATCTCACGAGAAAATATGCTTCATCATAAAACCCTGTTGGCGCAGAATTGTTAAAAATATGTCAATTTCTATAATTAAAACTAGAACCGATTAAGTTCCCGTAAGGCCTGCGTGCTCTCCACACCACGTCACAAAACCGTCGCATACGCACATGGGCTCCGAAAGACGGAAATATCTCCATGGAACGTGCTTCCCTAAAACTTTAGAGTGGAAGGGTTTGTCTTAATGAAATTTACCTGGATAGTTATGGGAAATATTAAACTGCACATCAAAAATACTGATTTGCACATCAAATATCAGGGCAAAATGCTGCGGTGGCTTAGGTGAAGGGTAAAGGGGGTGAGTGATGCGAGGCCCCCGTTATCCTTCGTGTTAGGTTGAACATGCAAGAACAACAAAAAATACTTAATAAGTACACATAAAATATTTAAAACATATTAAGTGTTTTGTTGATCCTTTTTTGCTGTGCAAATCACTATTTTTGATGTGCGATTAAATACTAGCCGATAGTTATCATGAAAGACAGGCGGTACTGCTAGTAACAAAAAGTGTCTGAATAAGTGCTAACTCTATACTTAAATTACAATTTTACAAAATAACTGATCAAATCATTCTCCATAGTTATAGTTGTTCAGAATGATGTCCCCAACAACCCCTATAAATATGACTACACCTTTCTGTTACACCCTGTATATTTGCTCTGATCAAATCGGTTCCATAGTTCGGAATGGCGACCTTAAAAATATAAAATATGACATGTTTATGTACACTCTGTGTAATTATTTATTTGGTAACTCAAATCCACGCAAAATCCAACGCAGTTAGTGTCAAATTTTGACAGTTGGCGTTTAGAGTATCGGAAAACTGTCAGATTTCCACAGCTTTTGGTCGATTTAAGTTACAGCTTACGGGGCAGCTAATTAATTTCATATATCGATTTATTATATCTGTCGCAATTGGTTGGTTAAATCAGACACTTAGCTTAATAATTTTGTAATTATTTATTCCTGCTTATTAATCATAACAATTAAATTTTTCATATTTGCACATTAAGCACAACCTATTTTTAAAAGAGATCTAAAAATAAATCTGTGGGAGTTTCTACGCCCTTCTTCTCCCACAGTGGTCCAATGTAGAGAAGAGGCAAAAAATGACGTTTGCTAAGTATATGTAAATATCTACAGTAATAAAGTACTTTGACTATTGACTATTGACTCTCTAGACCGTAAATAAATACCGACGAAAGCGTTCAACAATCTGTCTTACCGAAAGCCGGCGTGTTGGAAAACAAGATGGCGTCACAAAAACAGCTGATTTGCACAGCATTTAACAGGGCAAAATATTGCGGTAGCTTAGTTGAAGGGTAAAGGGTGTAAGCTAAGCGAAGCCCCTTTTATTATTCGTGTTAGGTTGAACATGTAAGAACAATAAAAATACTTTCTTACTAAATAAACTTAAGTACACATAAAAAATATTTATATTGTATATGTCTTGTTGCCTAGGAACGTTTAGACAACGTTTCGTTCACTCACTTTTCTGACAGAATTTTCATGACTTGGTTAAACGTCGGTATTTAATTAACGTTCTAGGGAGTTAGTTAATGTCTGATTTAACCAACTTACTGCGACATATCTATATTAAAAATGTCGATAACAACACATTCTGTGAGATTTCTAGGTATCTAGATATTGCCAAGGAAACCCTTATGTCAAGACAGGAATGTCTAATATTTGGCCTACAAGCAGACCAGAGGGTGCGTTCGAGATGTAAATGTTAGTGGCGTTCGTTGCAATATTTCATCGTTACGGATTCCTCGCGCAGGAAACCTGGCAGGTAAGAAAAGAGAAGATAAACACAACATGGATACCACAGAGTAAGTAAGCAAAGAGTTTCGTTTATTTGAGACTGATACTTTCGTCAACTGTTTGATTAACTAACCCGGATGATTTGTGTTTTTTTTAACTTATAATAGTAGTTTATGTAACTCATGCATAAAGGCGAGTTTCATAGTAATATCACTCGAGTGTACATAATGCCTAATTATGGACTGTTACAGACACTAGTTTATTTACACACATGTCATAAGCTCTCTTTGATGTGTTCAGGAACCGCATGTTCGACCGGCATTGCGGCATTGATCATTGCTCTGCACTTATTTAGCTTGTTCAGTAGTTAATACTGTGAAGTTAATACTTCACAGACAAACTAGGGGCGGCACGCAGGCGGGCGTCGGCGTTCGAAATTTGAATGTCATAATATGTCGAAATATTGTACGTTATGGTCATAATGTATCGATATGAGTTTTTACCAAGTATGCTGGTCGTAACGTGCGGTTTTTGGACGCAGTAAAGAGGGATATAAGCGGAGTATGATAAGCGTGTCGAAAAATAATTAATTACAATACGGTATTTGACTGCCAGTCAAATTGGATACTTTTTAGGAACTTTCAAAACCGTAATTTTGTCACGAGTTCTATGCAATACTAGCATGTGACACCATAGTCAAATGCTGACATTCTAACACAAAATTGAGTTTATAAATACAACCGCAAAAAAAATACAGTTCTGATATTTTCAAACGTTTTTATTGAAACCGGTTCAGCTTGAGACACGTCAAATACCGTATTGTATTCAGTAACCAGCGGATTACAGTCAATTCATATTAGTTCAGCTCCTAAAAATTGTCATGGTGAAAATTAATCCTATGAATTCGATATTCACCAAAGACAAAGGAATTACAAAAACATCAGATATTGGATTCCTGCATTTGACCGTCGCCGTCGGTCATTGTCATTGAACTGCCATTTTGCTAGCAGCATGGGGTCCCAGGGGGGTGATTCTCGCGCATTCGATATACCGATATCGACATCGTGCATCGAGTAATTTTGTACGGGAATCACTCATTTTATGATTTTATCGAGTGGTGACATTGTGCGAGAAAAGGCCCCCTGAACCGAAAAAAATAGAGATCCCTGATAGAGATGGGCGCTATGAGTAAATAAATGCCCAAAATAATAAATACTGGGTAAATACTGAGTATTTACTCGAAACCAAGAGTAAATACGTTTTGAAAATCCTCATGGTAGGTGCAAATGGGAATAAAAAAACAAAAAAATTAATCAGACTCAGACGTCGTTCTTTGGTCGCCTTATCTGTCTGCCCACAGTAATGAACGAATTTTATACTTCTTTTTCGAAATTTTAACAATATGAAAGTTCCTGAAGCCTTTGAAACATGAAACACTGATGTCTAGCGATTCAGAAGTCAAGTCAAGTCAGGTCAAAGATTTTTATTCATAATAGCACAAAAATTGAGACTTAATAAACGTCATAACATAATCAAGCATAATATAACATTAAGTAGAGGTGCCTAATTGTTACATATAACATAATATATAGGGTAATGAACTGGTTTAATGCCAGATATCGGTGTCTTGTAAAAAGTCATTAATTTTGTAGTAGGCCTTAGTGCACAAAGTGTGCTTTATACATTTTTTGAATCGAGCGTCAGTTAAGTTTTGTATTTCTAGCGGGATTTTATTGTATAAGGAAGAGAAGGGTATACAGTGTCCCATAAAAGAACTGCTTACTTTTGTGAGTCGGAACATTGGAAAAGAAAGTTTATGTTTATTTCTAGTTTGCACATTGTGGCGGCTATCAATGGTTTTAAAGCTACTGAGGTTTTTCTCACATATATTATGTTTTCATAATGCAACTTGCAACTGTTAGGATGTTAGTTTCTTTGAATAAATCTTTCAGAGATTCTCTATTACAAAGCTTATAAATAAATCGGATCGCTCTCTTCTGCCAAATGAAGATGGTCACAATGTCAGCAGCCAGTCCCCATAGTAGTATGCCTTAGGACATAATGCTATGGAAATGACTAAAATAGACAAGCCTAGCAGTTGCAACGTCAGTCAATTCCCTGATTATTTTAACCGCATATTCTGCGGAGCTAAATCTATGTGCTAATTTTAAAATATGGGGACCCCACTGTAATTTGGAATCAATAGTGATGCCGAGAAATACAGTTTCATCTACTAGTTTTAGTTTGTCTTTCCCCAATACAATGTTACTCTCAACTTGCCTTACATTAGGTAAAGTGAATTTGAATGTTGTATCGCTAGGTACAATGCTTAAACATCATACATGTTTTACGACCTGAATGGCCGAGTCGGCCCTGCCTACAAAGCCAAGGGTCCCGGGTTCGAATCCCGGAGGGGCAAATATTTGTTTGATGAGAACGAATGTTTGTACCCTAGTCATGGTTGTTTATCTATCTAAGTATAATATTTATCTATATAAGTATGTGTCTAGTACCCAAGATACAGGGAATCCTAGTTTGGGGCTAGATCAATGTGTGTAAATGGTGTCCAAGATATTATTATTATTATCTCTGGTGCAGCCGTCTCACCATTAATTTAGCCGTGTCTTTTGACACGCCGCTACCTAGCGATGTGTCAAATTTATATCCGAAGCGAAACAGTCGGGCGCTCACTATCGGCCGTAATGTGAACAACGCCTTAAACCGTTCAGGAGTTTCAAAGCGCATCCATGAAGACGCACATCTACCCATGGGTGAGACAAAAAATAAAAGACATCGATCTAACGATTCGGGTTCCGCAATAAAATTCCGTAAATAAAACTCCCGCCAGACTTTTTCTAGAAAGTTTTGAAAGCTCGACTGTTATTTTCCCTGCATTAAGTGGCAGGTTCGACTTCACTAAGACTTTGTTCAAAACTTCTTAACTGAATTCAATTGAACTCAGACTTCCTTTAAACGGGTTAGTTCTGGTTAGTGGGAGTTTAAATGGTATTATTTTCTGAATTCTCAGCGACAACAAGGCTGCTCGGATGGAATAGATTGTTCGTTTTAAAAACAAAAACAGAGCTCTATGGTCTAAAAGTTCTATACGCTCGCTTCCAAAGCAGGTGAAACGGATTCCGACGCTGACCAATAAATATATGTCAATTTCTATAATTAAAACTAGAACCGATTAAGTTCCCGTAAGGCCTGCGTGCTCTCCACACCACGTCACAAAACCGTCGCATACGCACATGGGCTCCGAAAGACGGAAATATCTCCATGGAACGTGCTTCCCTAAAACTTTAGAGTGGAAGGGTTTGTCTTAATGAAATTTACCTGGATAGTTATGGGAAATATTAAACTGCACATCAAAAATACTGATTTGCACATCAAATATCAGGGCAAAATGCTGCGGTGGCTTAGGTGAAGGGTAAAGGGGGTGAGTGATGCGAGGCCCCCGTTATCCTTCGTGTTAGGTTGAACATGCAAGAACAACAAAAAATACTTAATAAGTACACATAAAATATTTAAAACATATTAAGTGTTTTGTTGATCCTTTTTTGCTGTGCAAATCACTATTTTTGATGTGCGATTAAATACTAGCCGATAGTTATCATGAAAGACAGGCGGTACTGCTAGTAACAAAAAGTGTCTGAATAAGTGCTAACTCTATACTTAAATTACAATTTTACAAAATAACTGATCAAATCATTCTCCATAGTTATAGTTGTTCAGAATGATGTCCCCAACAACCCCTATAAATATGACTACACCTTTCTGTTACACCCTGTATATTTGCTCTGATCAAATCGGTTCCATAGTTCGGAATGGCGACCTTAAAAATATAAAATATGACATGTTTATGTACACTCTGTGTAATTATTTATTTGGTAACTCAAATCCACGCAAAATCCAACGCAGTTAGTGTCAAATTTTGACAGTTGGCGTTTAGAGTATCGGAAAACTGTCAGATTTCCACAGCTTTTGGTCGATTTAAGTTACAGCTTACGGGGCAGCTAATTAATTTCATATATCGATTTATTATATCTGTCGCAATTGGTTGGTTAAATCAGACACTTAGCTTAATAATTTTGTAATTATTTATTCCTGCTTATTAATCATAACAATTAAATTTTTCATATTTGTATTAGTTAAGCACAACCTATTTTTAAAAGAGATCTAAAAATAAATCTGTGGGAGTTTCTACGCCCTTCTTCTCCCACAGTGGTCCAATGTAGAGAAGAGGCAAAAAATGACGTTTGCTAAGTATATGTAAATATCTACAGTAATAAAGTACTTTGACTATTGACTATTGACTCTCTAGACCGTAAATAAATACCGACGAAAGCGTTCAACAATCTGTCTTACCGAAAGCCGGCGTGTTGGAAAACAAGATGGCGTCACAAAAACAGCTGATTTGCACAGCATTTAACAGGGCAAAATATTGCGGTAGCTTAGTTGAAGGGTAAAGGGTGTAAGCTAAGCGAAGCCCCTTTTATTATTCGTGTTAGGTTGAACATGTAAGAACAATAAAAATACTTTCTTACTAAATAAACTTAAGTACACATAAAAAATATTTATATTGTATATGTCTTGTTGCCTAGGAACGTTTAGACAACGTTTCGTTCACTCACTTTTCTGACAGAATTTTCATGACTTGGTTAAACGTCGGTATTTAATTAACGTTCTAGGGAGTTAGTTAATGTCTGATTTAACCAACTTACTGCGACATATCTATATTAAAAATGTCGATAACAACACATTCTGTGAGATTTCTAGGTATCTAGATATTGCCAAGGAAACCCTTATGTCAAGACAGGAATGTCTAATATTTGGCCTACAAGCAGACCAGAGGGTGCGTTCGAGATGTAAATGTTAGTGGCGTTCGTTGCAATATTTCATCGTTACGGATTCCTCGCGCAGGAAACCTGGCAGGTAAGAAAAGAGAAGATAAACACAACATGGATACCACAGAGTAAGTAAGCAAAGAGTTTCGTTTATTTGAGACTGATACTTTCGTCAACTGTTTGATTAACTAACCCGGATGATTTGTGTTTTTTTTAACTTATAATAGTAGTTTATGTAACTCATGCATAAAGGCGAGTTTCATAGTAATATCACTCGAGTGTACATAATGCCTAATTATGGACTGTTACAGACACTAGTTTATTTACACACATGTCATAAGCTCTCTTTGATGTGTTCAGGAACCGCATGTTCGACCGGCATTGCGGCATTGATCATTGCTCTGCACTTATTTAGCTTGTTCAGTAGTTAATACTGTGAAGTTAATACTTCACAGACAAACTAGGGGCGGCACGCAGGCGGGCGTCGGCGTTCGAAATTTGAATGTCATAATATGTCGAAATATTGTACGTTATGGTCATAATGTATCGATATGAGTTTTTACCAAGTATGCTGGTCGTAACGTGCGGTTTTTGGACGCAGTAAAGAGGGATATAAGCGGAGTATGATAAGCGTGTCGAAAAATAATTAATTACAATACGGTATTTGACTGCCAGTCAAATTGGATACTTTTTAGGAACTTTCAAAACCGTAATTTTGTCACGAGTTCTATGCAATACTAGCATGTGACACCATAGTCAAATGCTGACATTCTAACACAAAATTGAGTTTATAAATACAACCGCAAAAAAAATACAGTTCTGATATTTTCAAACGTTTTTATTGAAACCGGTTCAGCTTGAGACACGTCAAATACCGTATTGTATTCAGTAACCAGCGGATTACAGTCAATTCATATTAGTTCAGCTCCTAAAAATTGTCATGGTGAAAATTAATCCTATGAATTCGATATTCACCAAAGACAAAGGAATTACAAAAACATCAGATATTGGATTCCTGCATTTGACCGTCGCCGTCGGTCATTGTCATTGAACTGCCATTTTGCTAGCAGCATGGGGTCCCAGGGGGGTGATTCTCGCGCATTCGATATACCGATATCGACATCGTGCATCGAGTAATTTTGTACGGGAATCACTCATTTTATGATTTTATCGAGTGGTGACATTGTGCGAGAAAAGGCCCCCTGAACCGAAAAAAATAGAGATCCCTGATAGAGATGGGCGCTATGAGTAAATAAATGCCCAAAATAATAAATACTGGGTAAATACTGAGTATTTACTCGAAACCAAGAGTAAATACGTTTTGAAAATCCTCATGGTAGGTGCAAATGGGAATAAAAAAACAAAAAAATTAATCAGACTCAGACGTCGTTCTTTGGTCGCCTTATCTGTCTGCCCACAGTAATGAACGAATTTTATACTTCTTTTTCGAAATTTTAACAATATGAAAGTTCCTGAAGCCTTTGAAACATGAAACACTGATGTCTAGCGATTCAGAAGTCAAGTCAAGTCAGGTCAAAGATTTTTATTCATAATAGCACAAAAATTGAGACTTAATAAACGTCATAACATAATCAAGCATAATATAACATTAAGTAGAGGTGCCTAATTGTTACATATAACATAATATATAGGGTAATGAACTGGTTTAATGCCAGATATCGGTGTCTTGTAAAAAGTCATTAATTTTGTAGTAGGCCTTAGTGCACAAAGTGTGCTTTATACATTTTTTGAATCGAGCGTCAGTTAAGTTTTGTATTTCTAGCGGGATTTTATTGTATAAGGAAGAGAAGGGTATACAGTGTCCCATAAAAGAACTGCTTACTTTTGTGAGTCGGAACATTGGAAAAGAAAGTTTATGTTTATTTCTAGTTTGCACATTGTGGCGGCTATCAATGGTTTTAAAGCTACTGATGTTTTTCCTCACATATATTATGTTTTCATAATGCAACTTGCAACTATTAGGATGTTAGTTTCTTTGAATAAATCTTTCAGAGATTCTCTACTAAAAGGTTATAAATAAATCGGATCGCTCTCTTCTGCCAAATGAAGATGGTCTCAATGTCAGCAGCCAGTCCCCATAGTAGTATGCCTTAGGACATAATGCTATGGAAATGACTAAAATAGACAAGCCTAGCAGTTGCAACGTCAGTCAATTCCCTGATTATTTTAACCGCATATTCTGCGGAGCTAAATCTATGTGCTAATTTTAAAATATGGGGACCCCACTGTAATTTGGAATCAATAGTGATGTCGAGAAATACAGTTTCATCTACTAGTTTTAGTTTGACTTTCCCCAATACAATGTTACTCTCAACTTGCCTTACATTAGGTAAAGTGAATTTGAATGTTCGCTAGGTACAATGCTTAAACATCATACATGTTTTACGACCTGAATGGCCGAGTCGGCCCTGCCTACGAAGCCAAGGGTCCCGGGTTCGAGTCCCGGAGGGGCAAATATTTGTTTGATGAGAACGAATGTTTGTACCCTAGTCATGGTTGTTTATCTATCTAAGTATAATATTTATCTATATAAGTATGTGTATCGTTGTCTAGTACCCAAGATACAGGGAATCCTAGTTTGGGGCTAGATCAATGTGTGTAAATGGTGTCCAAGATATTATTATTACTATCTCTGGTGCAGCCGTCTCACCATTAATTTAGCCGTGTCTTTTGTCACGCCGCTACCTAGCGATGTGTCAAATTTATATACGAAGCGAAACAGTCGGGCGCTCACTATCGGCCGTAATGTGAACAACGCCTTAAACCGTTCTGGAGTTTCAAAGCGCATCCATGAAGTCGCACATCTACCCATGGGTGAGACAAAAAATAAAAGACATCGATCTAACGATTCGGGTTCCGCAATAAAATTCCGTAAATAAAACTCCCGCCAGACTTTTTCTAGAAAGTTTTGAAAGCTCGACTGTTATTTTCCCTGCATTAAGTGGCAGGTTCGACTTCACTAAGACTTTGTTCAAAACTTCTTAACTGAATTCAATTGAACTCAGACTTCCTTTAAACGGGTTAGTTCTAGTTAGTGGGATTTTAAATGGTATTATTTTCTGAATTCTCAGCGACAACAAGGCTGCTCGGATGGAATAGATTGTTCGTTTTAAAAACAAAAACAGAGCTCTATGGTCTAAAAGTTCTATACGCTCGCTTCCAAAGCAGCTGAAACGGATTCCGACGCTGACCAAAAAGATACATTCTAACGGTGAAAGAAAACCTTCATTATTATCTCCTAGTGGGGACCGATCACGATTCTGAAGTTTTGAACTTTTTAGTTACGGGTCTAATTTGAAGTTAGATTTTGAAAATTTTACCGCCATCTTTTACTGGTCCGATTTGCTTCAAAATCGTTATATGCAAATCTTGAAAAAGTATTTTTTTAAATGGTCTGTTTTGCTTCAAAACCTACCTGAGGATCCGGTTGGAGTCCGACCATGATCCTGAAGTTTTGTACTATTTAGTAACTGGTCTAATTCGCTTCAAAATGTTTATCTGAAGATCCGGTTGGAGTCCGACCATGATTCTGAAGCCAGATTTTGAAAAAGTTGCCGCAATTTTGAGCTGCTTCGAGTTTGAAATTAACGGGACAACAGCAGTCAGATTTCAAACTTTCAAAGCAGGCGTTTTCAAAATCCAATAGATGGCATGGTAGTCGGTACTACACGACAACAAGATACCTCTGGAGATTTTGAAATTTTCCATTTTTAGCAATTTAAAAACCATGTAAAAGCGACTTTGTCTAAAAAGGGACATTCAATGTGCAAGATTACAGATGACGACACAGTATAATGTTAAGATAATTCAACACAGAACTTGCTGTTAATAATTTTGTAATTATTTATTCCCGCTTATTATTCATATCAATTAATATTGTAATATTTGTGCTCGTTAAACACAATACATTTTTAGAACAGTTCTAAGAATCAATATGTGATAGATTTTTCGCCCTTCTCTCCCACAGCGGTCAAAAAATTACGTTTGCTAAGTATTTGGTGCTTAACTATGAAATCAGCTTTTTGTACGGAGAAATTGGAGAAAACTAAATTTTTTGAACAAATATTTTTGCATTTTTTTAGGAATGAAAAATCATGATTTTACATAACTTTGTGTGAATGAATGAGACAACATTTAGCTATAAATTTGATTTAATTTTTGAAAATTGTCAGCTGTAAAAACATATTACGAAACTTCATGAAAATGGACGACATTTAGGAGGAACTAAGTTTGAAGATTTAATTTTAGGTGTCAAACTGATAATTAAAATAAAATTTAATACGAAGATACTTTGAAATTAATTTTGAAACGTTAAAAAAATAATTACACGAATTATGAACTCTTGAATATGTAAGAAAATTTCGCCAATTTCATAGGTACTCATACAGGTTGACATTTAATTAGCTGACCATATTTAAAAAAATCGTCCCTCAGTACATTGACCTGATCAGCTGATACAATTTAAACATAAACATAAACATTTACATAAATTGGAACCAGAAACAGCGACGGTACACACATATAAATATCCAAGACCTGGGTTTTTTTTTAATTACCCCCAGCCGGGCATCGAACCCGGGACCTCTGGCATGGTAGGCAGAATCACAACCGCTGCGCCGCAGAGGTCGATTTACAATGGGAGACACAATTATTTTTTCGTTTGCGACCATATGTTCCTTGGCGAACGTTGAACATAAGTATGGGTATTATCTTTCCCCAAAATATGGTCATATAATAAAATATCACCCTATATATGTAAATATCTACAGTAATAAAGACATTTTGATTTGCTTACTACGTCATCTGTCGGATTTTGATGTGGTGATAATGGGTAGGGGACACCTAAACAAACAAAAATATTTGGTAATATTTAGGTTACTTAAAGTGTCGTGTTAGCGAGATAATTGAGAATCTACTAGAGAAGAACTAGTAACGCCCTTGGTTATACTTATACTATCTACTACAACAGGCTACCTCTGGAGAATTTTCAAATTTGACATTTATTTTTGAGCAATTTTAAAACCTTGTAAAAACCACTTTATCTAAAAAGGGATATTACAATACTCAAAATTACAAAAACGACAAGAGTATATGGCGTTAACTAACTCAACTCCTGCATATTATTTTTAATATAATATGTGTACTAGTTAAAAAATATTTAAAAGAGATCTGAAGCGCAATCAGTCGAAGTCTATATAATTTTGGTGAAAATCAATAGATTAGATAGACAGTTATTGGTAGCCGTGGTAGCCGCTACTTTCATACTCCACGAAGGTGACCAAATGCATTCATCAGTTTATATATTAGAAGTTCAACTTTCCATCAACCACTAGCGACGGAGCCACTAATTAGAAAACAATTGATGCCTTTAGAATTCCTCATATTGTCAAATACGTTCGTTTTACAAACCAGTAAACACGGAAAAGCTTTCAGCAACTACATCATACATACATCTACATACACATTCAAGAGATGTGATATTAACTAGACGCCAGAGTATTTTCATTACAAGTTACGAGTATACAGGATGTAGCAAAAAGGTGTAGTCTTATTTTAATCGGTTTTATATCGAAAATTATCCAGAATTACGTCCCTAATGTCTCCACCTACCTTTTTAAACCTGGATCCTATATAATCAGAAATTTTAAAAGCCCGTAAACTCTCACATGTTACATGAAACGGTTTTTTGGCAATGGCATAAGTGGTTATTCCAAGTTTTAACGAGGACTGCCATTAAAATTTATTTTGCCGACAGTTATTTCATGTTCACCTGCGATCCTTTCCATTTTGTCGCTACAAAGCCAGAAGGGATTGAGTCCACTCTAACCGATCATAAGAAAATTTACCTAAAGGTAATCCTGACAAAACAGATCGCTACGCTCTTGACAGCGATTCATGTTTTTTGACGCCCCGAATGGCAGAGTCTGCAGTGACCAACCAAGCCAAGGGTCCCGGGTTCGAGTCCCGGTGAGGGCAACTATTTGTTTGATGAGAACGGATGTTTGAACCCTAGTCATGGTTGTTTATCTATCTAAGTATAATATCTATCTATATGAGTATGTGTATCGTTGTCTAGTACCCAAGATACAGGGAATCCTAGTTTGGGGCTAGATCAATGTGTGTTAATAGTGTCCAAGGTATTATGTCATCTAAGCAAAGTACTTTTATTAAAACCACGAAAAGACGTGAAGTCTGCCAAGAGATCTGACACTTAATCTGCCACTAGCATCTACATTCAAAAGAAGTTAATATCAGTAGCACTGATTCACGTGACGAACAGTTTCTTTGAATGTTAATGTTAGTGGCATGTCACGTGCCATATCACGTGTCACGCTATTTAGGTGAGCGCTCGGCCTTAGATTAAAAGTAAAACAAAAATTGTGACTAACAAACTAATAAAATTTAAAAAGATATTAACCTCTCAAAAACCGAAGTTAGTTGGGACGGGTCGGGATTTTGAACTTTATGCCATGGGAATAAAATTTAAAAACTATAACGGGAACGGTTAGCTGACGCCGGTGGTATCCAAGAGGTTAAACAAACAAGACATGTCCGCTCCAGTATGGTGCGGCACAAGCACAATTGTGTAAGTTATTTTATCTACACACGTATCATAAACCCTCTTTACTGCGTCCAAAAACCGCACGTTAAGACCAGAATAATGTTGTACTACTTGGTAAAAACTCATTTCTTATATTAATATTGATACATTATGTATGACCATAATGTATCAATTTTCGAAAAATTATAACATTCAAATTTCGAATGCGCCCGCCTGCGTGCCGCCCCTAGTTTGTCTATGAAGTTGGTACTACTGATTGTTCAGTAGTAAAAATCAAAATCAAAAAGAGTTTATTTCCATAAGAAACACATAGGTAACATTTGGAGAATGTCAAATCTTAAACTAACACATGTTTAAGGTACAGGGAAATATAGAACTCAATTTGAATTCCGTCACCTCAATGTTATAGATGCTGGAGGCAAAGAGGCGACTAGAAACCTCCAGCTTTATACGTTATTTTTTACAGAATTGGAGCAAACACCTTCCCAAGCTTTCTTGTCTTCTACATAATCTGATATTTTGTAGTAACCTTTTTTACATAAGTGATGTTTAACTTCATTTTTAAATTTATTTACAGACAATTCTTGTAACTCAGTCGGTATTTTGTTGTAAAAGCGAATACATTGCCCTTTAAAAGATACATTAACCTTATGGAGCCTAGTAGTAGGTATAGCTAGTTTATTCCTATTTCTAGTGTTGACATTGTGCCTGTCGCTATTCTTAGGAAATTTATCAATATTTTTGTGGACGTACATTAGGTTTTCATAAATATACTGACACGGCACTGTCATAATGTTAATTTCCTTAAATTTACAATCGCAGTGACTCTCTGGGACCCACATTGTAGATTAGGGAGGTAGTAGTAGGGACGAATATATTTTTTCATTTGCGACCATGTTTCTCGGGGAAATTTGTTCATAATGATGGGTATTAACATTCCCCAAAATATGGTCAGCCATTAAATGTCACCTTGTATACGTAGCCCATTAATTTCCCCACCGAGGGGCACAGGCCTTTACCCGGATACGAGTAAGATTAAGCCATACTCCACCACGCTGGCTCAGTGCGGGTTGTTTTCATATTACCTACATATTGAACAACAAACAACAACCCAATTATATAGATAGATAGATGGATAGGCGACCCGAATAGCCGAGTCGGCAGTGACCCTGCCTACGAAGCCAAGGGTTCGAGTCCCGGTGGGGGCAAATATTTGTTTGATGAGAACGGATGTTTGTACCCTAGTCATGGTTGTTCATCTATCTAAGTATAATATTTATCTATATACGTATGTGTATCGTTGTCTAGTACCCAAGATACAGGGAATCCTAGTTTGGGGCTAGATCAATGTGTGTAAATAGTGTCCAAGTTATTATTATTATTATTATTATTATTATTATTAATATTATTAATGCGTAATCACGCAGTGTAATGTATCACTTACCAAACGTCATGCCGCAGAGGCCGCACATCAGGATGAGAACCACCACCCAGCCCAGCGGGCCGCGGCAGGTCAGCCCGAAGAACACGAAGCCGATCACCATCACCACCACCGACTGCAGCAGCATCACCAGCAGCTGCACGATCACGTGGGAGAACAGGATCTCCGTGCCTGAGGGGGTACCAATCTCATTATTTACCATAGCCAACTGGACGCCTGTCAAAGATCTTCCGTCTCGTGTCGACCGCGCCTCGAAGCATGACTGCACAAAAGGAGGGTAATGTTTTTCAAACGTGTGTATTTATCACTTTTTCGTTACCACGCGCTACAGTACAAACGGCTTGACTGATTTTAAATGAGGTGTAGCTGAATTCATCTCAACTGCGAGAGTGACTTAAAAAGAAATATATAATTTGGCTGGTATTTAATCGCACATCAAAAATACTGATTTGCGCAGCAACAAAGGATCTACAAAAACACTTTTTATGTTTTAAATATTTAATGACTACTAAAGTTTATGTTTTAGGTACTTTTTGTTGTTTTTACATGTTCAACCTAACACGAAGTATAAAGGGGGCTTCGCTTCGCTCACCCCCTTTACCCTTCACCTAAGCTACCACAGCAAATGTAAGGGATATTTAAACATAAATAATAAACATTTACATACAGGCACATACATTGCTTCTGGACCCACACTAGGATGCCCTGTATCGTGGGAACCAGAAACAGCAACATCATACACATATAAACATCCAAGACTTAGATTTTTTTTATCTCCAGCCGGGGATCGAACCCGGGACATCTCGCATGGTAGGCAGAGCCACAACCGCTGCACCACAGAGGTCGTCATTTGCTGTGCAAATCAGTATTTTTGATGTGCAGTTTAATATTTCCCATAGAATTTTAGTAAGAAGCCGTTGGAGAAGCCGAAGAAGAATAGGTTGGATTTTAGATAGCAAAATGTTGTAAGTAACAAAGTTATTGCTGCGGCTACTTTCATACTCCGTGTAGTGTTTGTGAAATAAGTGTGTATGTGTTATTGATAGAAAATGCAGTTGGATCATTTTCTTTTACAATGATTCCAGTTGTTTACAGCTATGCATGAGGCGGAAGATGCCTGACTGGAGCTGCCTGGCTTGGTGGATAGGTAGCTAGTCAAGAAATAAATGAACAGCAAGTTCTGGTATGAGGGTTGACGCCTGATACTGCACCAAGCTAATATAATGAGGAGCCAACAAACTTGATTTGAGGGGCGATGCAGACCGCCACCAAAATTTACTCAAACTCAAAACTTAAATCATTTGTTATAGGTAGGCAAAATAATGCGCTTATAACACTTTATTCTCATATACACAGAGAAACTAAACTAGTGATTAACTGATTATGGTATGGAAATTTCCCTTTCATGGCTTTATCTCTCTCAGAAATTCTACGGAGAAGTATTTTTTTAAATTTTCCTCTTTTTTATGCCACAATGTACAATATAGAAATAATCTAATCTAATGACAATAAAAATAGCAATGCGCGTAATGAGGAAGCAATAAGACCTACTATTAGGGGCGACGCGACGGCGGAATATATTGTTTAAAGAGATTCCTTACAACAAAATTCAAGCCATGAAAGAAAAAAGTTATTTATTTCAAGTGTGCCTTAAGGGCCAAATCCGGAAAGGAGTTCTTGTTAAGTTAATAGTTTCGGATATTGCCCTAGAGGCCCACTTCAAAAGTTCACCCAGATATTGCATATCCATTGAATGCATAGACGGTGTAAGTAATATATTTTTCAGCGTAAGATAGTCAAAATCGTTACTTGATAAACTAACGCGTTAGTTGATCAACTGTCGACAGATAGTAAACTAGACAGAAAGGGTTTAGAATTTACGTTTCTTTTGTTCTTACATGTGAACCTAACACGAAGACTATTCGGGGGCTCCGCTGCGCTCGCCCCCTCTAGTCTTCACCTAAGCTACCGGAGTGTTTGCCCTGGAATTTCGTTTGCAATTAAAGTTTAAACCAGTTTACTTTTTAACGGTTTTAACCGTTTCTTTATCAACTAACGCGTCATATAGTAGATAGTACGCTACAGTTTACTTTCTGTTGATAGTTAACCAACTAACGAGAAAAAAAACGTTAGTTTATCAACTTACCGTTTTGACTATCTTACGGTGACATATTCATCGCTAGATGTCCTGAAATAAAATTACCAGTGATTCCGGAGACGAGAGATCTTTCTAGAATGCCCTCGTTGCGTTCCGCCAACATGGCGCCTGACGTCATCGCCACAGCCAAGAAGAAGATGATCCTGTGGACAACATCGTTGGCATCATCAGTAATGTGACTCTCATCATCTTAATTCTACAACCCTTAGCAGGAGTATGGGTTATGTGGATTCCCACTCGTAGCATTCTTAGAATGTAATAGAACAAGTAAAACAAAACTTAAGTTTTTTATCCACACACGTATCAAAAACTCTCTTTCTGCGTCCAAAAAGCACACGTTATGACCAGCATAACTAACATACTTGGTAAAAACTCATTTCTTATCTGAATATTGATACATTATAACCATAATGTATATGTAACGCCGACGCCGGGCACGCGGGCGTCGGCGTTCGAAGTTTGAATGTCTTAATACGTCGAATATTGATATACATACAATACATTCAAACTTCGAACGCCGACGCCCGCGTGCCGCCCCTAGTTTGTCTGTGAAGTTGGTACTACTGAACAAGCCAACCATGTGCAGGCAGAGCAATGATCAATGCCACAATGCCGGTCGAACATGCGTTTCCTGAAAACATCAGTGAGAGCTTATGATATGTGTGTAGATAAACTAGTGTATGTAACTGTATCAGTCACAGAAACTACTATAAAATACCCTCGACGAAATCTACTTTGAGATGGCATCTACCTATATAGAATGCAAAAAACTGCATCGAAAATGGCAAAATAGTTACTGAGAAGCCCGCAAGCATCAACCATCCTGGCTGCTGCAGCGCCTCCTGGTGGTCTACAACCGTAAATCAAATCTATGAACCTGTCCTTACATTATAGCCGTGTAATGGAAAAAACCGCATCGAAATCAGTTCAGTTGTTTCCCAGAAAATTTGTAACGGAAGAGAGAGCTCCGTGGTCTAATGGGTTTCACGATTGCTTCTCACACAGGAGATGCAGGTTCAATGAATGAGATAATTAATTTATCTTAAGTAGATTATACGGACGCTCTAACGGTGATGGAAAAACATCGCGAGGAAACCTTCATTACTCCATAGCTGCGGCGATGGGCTAGCCCCCTGTCACGCAAAATGGAGTATTGAATAACTGGCTCAAAGTGGGCACAACTATGCCTTGACGATGTGTATGGTAACGGGCATAAATGTATACACAGACACAAACAATACCTAAACCCAAACGCATATAAAGTCTATGTTTTTTATCAAACCCCGACGACCAAAAGAGGGATGTTAGAGTTTGAAGTGTCTGTGTTTGTGTCTGTGTGTATGTCTGTCTGTGGCACTCTAGAGCGCAAACGGGAAGACGGATTTCAATGCGGTTTTTTGTAAATGATAGTATACTTCCCTGCGATGGTTCTTAGTTATGATTCATCAAAATCGGTTCATTAGACACAAGTCAACCAAATTTTAGACTTTTTAACCACAGACGACGAAAAATATGAGTGTTGTTTTAGGTTTGATGCGTTTATCTGTCTCAGGGTGTGTGAGGATGTGTGTGTGTGAGTGAGGGTGTGTGTGTATGATGGTGTGTCTGTGAGTGTGTCTATCTATGGCACCCTAGCGCTAAAACGGGTGGACGGATAATGGTGATATGGTACAAGTCAGAGACGACGAAAAAGAGGGTTGTTATAAATTTTAAGTTTACATCTCTGTGTATGTGTGGATGTCTCTCTGAGTGGGTGTCTGTCTCTGTGTGTGTATGTGCATGTGTGAGGATGTGTTTCTGTGTGTGTCTATCTGTGGCACTCTAGCGCTCAGATGGGTGGACGGATATTGGTGATGCGGTACAAGTCAGAGACGACGAAAAAGAGGCGTCTGTGGCATAGGCGCTCAAACGGGTAGACGGATATTGGTGATGCTGTACAAGTCAGAAAGAATGTATCACTGAGACACAGATTGACTTCCACATTTTAATCTTTGTAATTCTGCTAAAGCCTATCAAGGGAACTATTGAATAGTTTTCTCTGATTTAGTTCACAAATTGTTTGTTTGTTTTAAAGAGCTATAATGTAAATGACTTGCTCTACGTAAGGTTTGCATGATATATAATGGCTTGTGTTTCAACGATTACCAAAAACGCACCTATTTTACTACCAATAAATTCAAAATGACTGCCAGAATGGATAAATGTCCACCAAATTGTATTTGGATAAATGATCACCAAACTTCTTTTTATGTTTTGTGTAGTTAAGTTTATGTTTTAAGTATTTTTTATTGTTCTAACATGTTCAACCTAACACGAAGGATAAAGGGGGCTTCGCTTCGCTCACCCCCTTTACCCTTCACCTAAGCCACCGCAGTAAAGTTTTCCCTGATATTTTTTGCAACTTTTGGTGTTCATTTATCCATTTTGGGTAGGAAAAAAAATATTTTGGTGATCATTATATTTGTTGCCATATATAATGTGGAATTGTCGATCAGGTGGTGTGACAACTAAGTAGTGGAGTATAATTTACCAATCCTATTTCAGATAAATAATTGGATTTAACTTTTCTAAGTTATTTGAAAATAATAACTTAATTCGTAAATAACCGAATCCATTTCGAAACCCAAACGTTTATGCCATATGGCAAACAACTTTGTCGCAACTAACACGTATGTTCTAGCAGTTGTTACACCCGTCCAAAGTTAGTATCAAAAGTCCAACGTTTTCGAATTTGGTTTACTTATATTTCGTTACGAATTCAATTTACAGCGCTTTAAAAGTTGACAATATCGTAGGACATTTTGAAACATTGCTTCTGGCCCCACACTAGGATACCCTGTGTCGTGGGAACAGGATACAGCGACGACAAACACAAAACATCCAAGACCTGGGGTTTTTTTTTCTTTAACCGCAGCCGGGGATCGAACCCGGGACCTCTCGCATGGTAGGCAGAGCCACAACCGCTGCGCCTCAGAGGTTGTCGCTACAAATTGGAATAGCAAACAGACTTCAAAAATATTAAGCTATTTTAGTTAATTTTGTATTAATTTTAGGCAACAAATATAGTGACCACCAAAATATTTTTTCCTACCCAGAATGGCTAAATGACCACCAAAAGTTGCAGAAAATATCAGGGCAAAATACTGCGGTAGCTTAGGTGAAGGGTAAAGAGGGTGTGCGAAGCGAAGCCCTCTTTATCCTTCGTGTTAGGTTGAACATGTTAGAACAACAAAAAATACTTAAAACATAAACTTAAGTACACAAAACATAAAAATAGGTTTGGTGATCATTTATCCAAACACACTTTGGTGGACATCCATCCATTTTGGCAGTCGAATTTATTGGTAGTCATTTTTTTAATTTTTTAGTTATCGTTTAAACACAAGCCTTAATTTTAAGCCGACTTTTTGTAATTTTTCCCCGATTCCGTCCCTCTCACACAGCGGGCCTTCCTGCCTGGAGTAACGGGGACCTTTGCACGGACAAGGTATCCCCTTTAGCATGTCTTTTCTGCCCCATGGTCGATCAAAAAGTATGCGCGTTAACCTTTTAAGGTATTATGCGTATGCGTACCTACCCATTACTTTTAATGCTTTTAGGTGCTAAGTTGTTAGCACAAGGTACCCCTAAACCCCGGGATAACATCACCCTAACGGCCTGTTGCTGCGGATAAGTGATATTTTATGGTCATGGTAACGGCATGCCTAATCTTCCAACTGGCCTGCAACATGTTGGATATATTCAACAATCTTACCTGAGGCTGATCCAAATTTTAGGGAACATTGCATAATGCTTTGTACGTTTCTTGTTTTTGTACAAATGTATGTACGGATCCATGTCATCCGAAAGTAACGTTTTTGAAACTGAGTGTGAAAATGTCGAAATTAATTTTATTATTTGTAATTTGAAGCACTTTCGTATCGTATTTGGGGAATGAAAACACTAATAGATAAGAATATAAATGACCGAGATGCACAGGGGAAGGGGATTGGAAAACGCGCCGGATTAGGGTGGGCTGCTTTCGGGAAACTAAGTGATGTCTTCAAATGCTCACTCCTAAAATGCCTGAAGATCAAGGTGTCTTGCCCATCCTCACCTATGGAGCCGAAGTATAGACGCTCACAAAAGCAGCACAAAAAGTGATGGAGCGTTCCATGTTGGGTATCTCTCTCGTTGACCGTGGGCCAAATGTCAACATTCGACGGAAAACGAAGTCGCAGATGTAGGCAAACGGATAACGAGATTGAAGTGGAGATGGGCGGGACACTTGGCTAGACGGGAAGACGGACGGTGGACCGAAGTAGTTACAGGTACGTTGCCGCCATTTTATATTATACAGAGTGCTCCGAAGCTCAAAGGCAACCGGGCAAAATATTTTTAAAATCTTTGTCACTTGGTTCATCGATGATTTGTTGTCAAAGTTACTAGAAATGCATGGAAGGGTTGCCGATTTTTTAAATTTTTACGAAAATTGTTATCCTCAAGGTTTTTATTATTATTTTTTCCAGCCCGTTGAGTTACGGGACGTGTAACAATAAGGTGAAGTCATATTTTAAGATGTTGTTGGGGTCTAAATTCTAAACTTTATTTTTCATTCCTCAGCTGATTTGTGTAGAGAAGTGAAAAATAAAGTTGCTCTGATCAAATCGTTTATGCTGAAAGTTGCACAGAATGATGTCCCTAACCACCCCTTCTGTTACACCCTGTATAACGTCAATCTTCACGGCAAAGTGCCGAACGCATCCAGCGAGATCCCGTCGAGTTAACCATATCGTTAGAGCATCGGGCAGGTACTCAGTTATGCTTATGCGTTTAGGCCGACTTGCACTAGACTTTTCACTGCCGCTAAATACAGGATGTTGTTTTCTAAAGTCACGCCCGACCCAGGGGAGGTTATTTACACGAAACATTTCTGAACATAGAAGCGAAAAAAATCGTGGTAAATGCCTAAAAATCGTTTTGGTTAGGACAAATTAAACACGGTAATATGTGAATTAAAATTGTTCGAGGAAAAAGTAAAGCAATACGTTATCTTTTGTACCTGAATCGGGCGTAACTTTACCAAACAACACCCTATATATAGGCAGAACTGAAGTACAACATGGCCATGTTAAGTGGTAACCTGGCTGACAGTTAACAACCTTGCCATGCTGGCCTACGCAACTTGACCATGTTGGCGGCTCTCCCCCCCTAACATGCCGCATGCCCGCTGACTATGAGCTGATGTCCGCTCGTAAAATCGGGTTAGCAGGCAAACTCCTCCCATATATATTACATACACATATATATCGCACAAAAGGGCAAATTGCAGGTAGAAAACCTTCAACATATACCTAGACCATGGCTGACAGTAAAATCGATTATCGATAACTGTAAAACACTAGAGGTTGTTTTTAGTTCGTATACCACACGAGCTGATGCCCGCTCAATATGTGGGGACCCGGACATAGCAGGGACGTCTGACTCCTGGGCATGGGTAATTCCAGTTTTTTCCCCTCCAAGAAAAAAAAAATGGCGGCTCTCAAAAGCCGCACTTAGTATAGTAACTTACGTAAGGATTACGCCTGGACCAGCAAAGTCGGTGAAGTTCGGTATCTTCAATCCATAGACAGGATCGTGGAACTGCAACCAAAAATAATACTAATATTATACACCTGGAGAGGTTTTCGGATTGACTGACATTCAACGCCGATCAACACTTGGAACTGGTTGAGCTGGACCTGAACATGGTAATAAAATTCAAAACCCATAACGGTAGTTGAACGAATATGTTATGGTCTACTGCCTACGAAGCCAAGGGTCCCGGGTTCGGGTCCCGGTGGGGGCAAATAATTGTTTGATGAGAATCGATGTTTGTACCCTAGTCATGGTTGTTTATCTATCTAAGTATAATATTTATCTATATAAGTATCGTTGTCTAGTACTCAAGATACAGGGAATCCTAGTTTGGAGCTAGATCAATGTGTGTAAATAGTGTCCAAGGTATTATTATTATTAATATTATTATATAAACATCCAAGACCTGGGGTTCTTTTTCTTTACCCCAGCCGGTGATCGAATCTGGGACCTCATTATGACGACCTCTGTGGCGCTGAGGAGGCAGAGCCAGAGCCATAAAATCAAAAATAGCATTATTGCGTTCTGAAATAAATAATTCATTCCCGAGCTAAACTTTTTAATTGTGACCCGAAATATCCAATTTCACAGACTTGTTATAACTTCAGGCCGGTCGGTCGGACCTCGCAATGCAATTTTGAAGTTCAGTGCCCCATTTTGTTAATAGACAAGTTACAAGTTTACAAGTAATAATGATAATAATAAAATAAAAATCTTTATTCGTAGTAAAAAATATATACACAACAAGGAGATAGTTTTGTCGACTAATATCATAACTAGGCTCACAAGTAGCCTGTATTTATGAATTAGTAGGCCCGCGCCCCTTACGAGGATCGTAACAGTGATTCGGTGGCGTCGTGTTTTAATCAAAGAATGAAATTACAAGCAAGAAAAAAAAAACATGCAATGTTAAGTTAAACATAGTTCTACACAATAATATGTTGCCCCAGAGGGAAGGACACAAAATAAAATTTTAATACCTCACATGCTAGACGCCTCAGTCAGAGGATGTGTGTGCGAGGGTATGTGTGCGTGTGTGTGTGTGTGTGTGTGAGAGTGAGAGAGGGTGTGTTTGTGTGTGTGAGGGTGTGTGTGTATGTGAGTGAGTGTGTGGCATTGTGGCTTGACAAGTCATTGTCTGTACGGTACTGAATTGTCACCAATATCTCCAATGGCTGACAGTCGGCACCAACTGTCATGTTTCTGTCACCGTAAGATTGTAACGGTTAGTTTATTAACTATCGCGTGAGATTATAAATTGATATAATCGGCAAAACCCACGTATTTTTTTTATTAAAAAAACAATGTAAAATGTCGAGTAAAATTGGTTTAAATTAAAGTAAATAATGCTTTCTTGACTAAAATATGTCAAAAGGCAACAATTAAGGTAAAAGGTAAGGTCGAGCCAAACCCACGTTTCAGAAATTCATCAAAAATGCCTGCATGCATAATTAATGGTTAATCACCATTAATTATGCATACACGAGATATTCTAAATTAAAGGGGACCCCATGCAAGAGACGTGTTTTAACACCACCCGCTAAATAACAAACCATATCATGATTCAAATATGATCGTAGATTTCGCGGCTTAATTACATGGTTGTGGTGGCGCAATTGGTTTCATATCGGTTCCGCAATCTTTGAGTTCTGGGTTCGAATCCAAGCTCGGGCATATTTAATTTTGATTTCGTATTTTTTTTTAAACGATGGCAGGGAGTTCTTCGTGTGCGACTCCGACCCACACCTGCCCGATTTTTTACTTTTAAGCTACGGAACCATAAAAATAAGGTCGGTCCAGCTATCTAGGGGACAGAAACAGAGCTCCTAGCATAAATCTTACCCATAGGCTTGCTCCCCGCGTTTATCTCATAGATGAGGTTTATACGTTTATCTCATGAAGACTGAATGAGGTTGGGTGGGGTATGACATGCCAACCTCCAAAGGTTTAAAGATAGGAATAATAACACCTTGGACACTATTTACACACATTGATCTAGCCCCAAACTAGGATTCCCTGTATCTTGGGTACTAGACAACGATACACATACTTATATAGATAAATATTATACTAAGATAGATAAACAACCATGACTAGTGTAAAAACATGCGTTCTCATCAAACAAATATTTGCCCCCACCGGGACTCGAACCCGGGACCCTTGGATTCGTAGGCAGGGTCACTGCCGACTCGGCCATTCGGGTCGTAAGGAAGAACAAGAGAATTGTAGCTTAGTCCTAGCGTCACGCCTTTTCCCATACGGGGTGGCAGAGGCAGAATTGTACACCCGTTTACCCAGTAATTCATTACTCCATTTTGAGTGACATGTAGCGATCCCATCACCGCCGCTGTAGTTGGTTATTTCATGAAATAGCCGCCATTTTGGATAAACTCGTGAGGGAACTTTCTTTTCTTTCTATTCGTAATCTTACCCTCGATGCATAGCTATAATACTTGTACTATAATACTTTTTAATTAGCTGACTTTTGCTGGCTTTTGGGTAAAAGTATCGATCGATATTAATTTTCCTCAATGGTCTGCGATGGGCTAGACCCCTGTCACAAAGAGTTTAGCATTGCGTACTAAACCGTGGAAATCTGTGTCTCTGTTGCGCCGTAAGGGATATCCCTTACGGCGCAACAGAGACAAACAACAAACAAACTTACTCCTTGCATATGCAAGGAGTATAATGTGTAGAAACACATTTCACCGTTGCTTTATAGGCGTGATATTTTACAGAGTATAGCGTATTTAAAACAAACACGTAGTAGTCCGCAAAGGCTACCATCATTTTTAGGGTGCCGTACCCGAAGGGTGCTAAACGGGACCCTATTACTAAGCCTCCGCTGACTGTCCGTCCGTCCGTCTGTCACCAGGCTGTATCTCATGAACCGTGATAGTTAGACAGATGAAATTCTCACAGATGAATTCACTGATTCTCTCTGTTGCCGCTATAACAAAAAATACTAAAAAACAGAATAAAATAAATATTTAGGGGGAACCCATACAACAATTCTTTCAATACTACACACACACTTATGAATGCATCTGGTTACGTCCATGGAATGTAAAAGTAGCCACACCAATAACTTATTAAACAACATTTTGCTGTGTAAAATCCAAACTATTCACTCCACACTATCCCTACCATTGTACAATGGTACGGAACCCTTCGTGCGCGAGTAAGACTCGCACTTAACCGTTTTTTGATGTTTTTTTTTGGGTTTTTTCATACATTAAATTGCTAAGATGAAAGATCCTACGATGGACAAAAAAGAACTTATCAAAACTCTTTCGTAAACCTTTTTTGGATGTACTCATTCTGGAAGGACTAATGAGACACGCAATCTGGCGATTTAACTATTTCAGAAAATAGCGTATATTGGAGCTGCGTGGTCTAGTTTTTCCACGCTTGCTTCTCACGTAGGCGATCCAAGTTCAAAACCGGTGCTGACTATTCACCAATGAGTTAAGGCCAAAGTTCACACAAAACCACGAAAGAGCACCTTGGCAAAAACAACAACTCAATTCGTCGGTCTTAAAAAATATATATTCACAATAAGATAATCTAGTTTAAATCCTGTGTCCTATAGAAATAATTCGCCATTGCTGAACATAGTCTATATTAAAAAGGAAAGGGAATAATTTTGATATATAATTACTGATTTTTGTCACCATTTTTATACCTTCATTTTCCTCTTTTAGCTCCTTATCAATCCTTAAATTGTATCAATTAGCTTTTTCTAATTTTACAGAAAATTCGAAAAAACACCTATATTGTAACGTCTTCGGCCGCGTTGTGCCCCACGGGCTTTTCAGAATTTCGAACCGCTCGGAAAGCCAGAGCGCTACAGCGCGACGCTGCGTTGTACCACACGGGGTTTTCCAGCGCTCACATTGACAATTACTCGTATGAATAGCCCGTGGGGTACAGCGCGTGCGACCCATGCACTAGCCGTGAAAAAGAAAGCGGATGAATGAACCAAGCGTGTGCGATGCGAAGCTGATGAGATGTTTAGTGAAATGACAACAACAAAGTTTGTATGTCACTGCTGGTCGGAAAAAATGCCAAATACGCAACCAATGCGGTTCTGTGAAACTACATGGGGTCGCCACGTCTCGGTTGCTTTATTTGGAATTTATTTTCGACCAACAGTCTCATATAAACATTCTTTTTGACATTTCACTAAACCAGTTTGTCATCAGTGTCGCTCCGCTTGGTGCGCTAATCCGCTTTCGCTTTGTCTTTCACGCCTAGTACATGGTTCGCACGCGTTGTACCCCACGGTCTTTTCAGACCATGAATGTTCAATGTGAGCGCTGAAAAACCCCGTGTGGTACAACGCAGGGTCGCGCTGTAGCGCTCTTGCTTTTCGAGCGGTTCGAAATTCTGAAAAGCCCGTGGGGCACAACGCGGCCCAGCTTTTTTCCCCACGGGCTTTTCAGAAGAGGCCACCGGGTGACTCGATGCTAATCCGCGCCGCCCGCTACCCCGCCAGAAGACGACGGCCGAATGCGGCGCCCCTCACCTCAACAGCCAGAACTGGGCCTTAAGGGATTAAATATGGCCAAAAATGCATCTTTAGCTACAATTCTAGGCTAAAGTAGACAACATAAAAATGTAGGATAAATATATGATATAAAAGGTCTATTAGAGATAAGAATGGACTTTTAAAATTACCGGATATCTGCTATATTTAATACTTAAAAATATTTTTCGCAATGCATTATTATTCAACTAAATGAACAAGCGCTCGGAGACGAAATCAGTTTCCTACATGAAACTCACACGCAAAAATAGGTAAAAACCGGTCAAGTGCGAGTCTAAATCGCGCATGAAGGGTTCCGTACCACCATTCAATGGAAGCGATGGTGTGGAGTGAATAGTTTGGATTTTACACAGCAAAATATTGTTTACAAAGTTATTGGTGCGGTTACTTTCACACTCTATGTACGTAACCAGGTGCATCCATAAGTTTGTATGTGGTATTGAAAGAATTGTTGTATGGGAGCCCCCTTAAATATTTATTTTATCCTGTTTTTTAGTATTTGTTATAGCGGCAACATAAATACATAATCTGTGAAAATTTCAACTCTCTAGCTAGCTAGGTTCTTGAGATACAGCCTGGTGACAGACGGACGGACGGACGGACGGACGGACAGCGGAGTCTTAGTAATAGGGTCCCGTTTGGAACCCTTCGGGTACGGAACCCTAAAAAAGGGAAAAATTTTGGTTGTTTTATTTTATTTTTAATGTTATTATTACAGGAGTTTAGTAATATTATCTATAATTTTCTCGGTCTCGGAGCTCGGGCTGCCCCGCGGGGCTCTGCGCGGGAGCATGCGTCAGTCTGCTTCGACGCGATGCGACGGGTATTTGTTTTCTTTGTCTAATTCTCAATGCCATTGGCCTATGTTCAGCCCTTAAGTTATTTATCGTACATTATCGGACGTTCCGTGTTTCGGATGACATGTTACCCTGTAGGTCCCGGCTACTATCGCTACTTGGTAGTAGTAGTCATAATAAAACCGATCCATCAACACGCACTGAGCCAGCGGTAAAGGCCTGTGCCATTGGTTGATTAAAATGCTTGCCAATGCCAATGTTTGGCCAATATATTTGCCAATTGTACGGAGAGAGGCACAACAAACTCGCGCAAGCCAAGACAAACCCGCCATTTACAACAAAGGTTTCTGTAAACTTAACTGAATTATTATTATTATGAGATTACATGACACGTCTAGTGTGACGTGTAGGCATGTGAGTGCTGTCATGTTGAGGTGTCTTAAGATAACGATATGAATCCGGTTGGTGTTACCATTAGAGAGCAGTGTTATTGCTTGATATCATAATAAACAATTATTATTGTACGGACGCTCTACGTGAGGAAACCTTCGAGGAGTTACCCCCTGTCATGCAGAAGAAGTCTTTAATATTTTTATGTATTTGTCAAAATTGTTGTTACTTTTTTTTTGTGCATGTTGTCAAACCACAAGTGGTTGGCTCACTTGCAGGAATAGTACATTGTTATAGAGGCTGGAAAGTGAGCAATAGATGGACAAGTGAGACGCATCCATCTATTGCACTTTTGGGCGAGATATTAGATAGTGATTTCCTCGACTACTGCGAGGAAATAAAATATTTTTATAGATAAATGAGGTTTGGAACTCCGCCTTCTTGCTCCGCCTGGCGGATTTCGCCCTCAGAACGAAACTCTTTGGTCCGCCATCGATCGCAATGGCACCTTTTCTTAAAAGTGGTGTAGTTGAAGACAAATAGTCTAGTTGTCAAATTATATTTACTCATTCTTAATACGTGCTTACTTCATTTGAGGTTAATTTTACCAGTGTCAGATTTATTTGAAGGATCACGTGACGTGTTTTTGAACCTAACCTCAGATGAATAAAACTCTTTGCCTTCAACAAGAGGAGCAAAGGCAGGTACAGGCATGCTGGGGTATCTTAGAGTATGGTTGTCAAAAAAGTTCGGTCGCGCTATCTACCGGCTAGGCATAGGACTAACATGTCATTGGCACAACGTGGTCTTGCCACTACACAATTATTATTTTCTAGGGTAGAAAATATTATATACGTTTTTTTATGTTTATGTTGTATTTAATAGATCTCTAATCTGAAGTTTATCACAGTTTATTCATGATTATTTATTTGTTATAGCTAACCATGTTTTGAACAAGATATCGTTGGGTAATAAAAGTTTAGGATAATTTAGTAGTAATTCTGTTTTTTGTTCCTGCTTTGTTTTATGTATTAGACAACGAGAAAAAACGGAAAAAGTTTGAAAGTTTTGTTTGGCGATTTAAAATTTTTCATTTCAATTTTATTATTTGGTGTTAAGCAGTTTGTTCCTCCAGTTCAGCGTTTTGATTAAAAACAGGACTTTCGGTTGGGGTTTAGATAAGGCGGCGGTAGTTTTGTGATAGGACTACCCGTGCAGTGCAGTGCAGCGCAAATACTTTTATTAATAAAGACAGGTCTCTAATTATGTCTAGGAATAAATGTTGCATGCCTGGTTGCACAACCAGCAACTCTGACGGTATGTACATACAACATATAGTAACTTAGTAACAAATTGAACCCACTGAATTCATCGTCACCACTGATTTTTCCTGGACTCAGGTTCTTAACAACAACATTGTTTCTGTTCAAGGTGTCCCGATGCATTATTTTCCTAATCCATCCAATGATGGCGACCGTTTTAAAACTTGGAAGGCAACAGCAGGATTAGTCGGTTTTGAAGACTCGTATATTTTCTCGGACAGAAGTGTGCCACAGGCATTTTGAAGATAATTACCATGGCAGCAAAAACAGACTTGTTAGAAGTGCTGTACCAACATTACATCTAACAGGTTAAACAGCTATTATTGAAGTACCTGGGGCGCTCCTAAAAATATGCAATTGAATGATAAATAAACCGAGTTTCTATCTAATTAAGTTACTATCACCATTTTTCAGGAAGGAGCTTAGATACCCCTAAGGTGTTGTACAAGCAAACTCTTCTGATATTCATCAAACCGCAGCTGGAAACAATAAAGGTATTTTTTTACAATAATAATAATAATTAATTTGACTAATTTAAAGGAACCCTAAAAATTAAACAATGATATAACCGTTCTTGTTTTCATTTAATTTCAGGAATTAACCGAAGATTCAAGGCAACAAGTTGTCTCTCCTGTGCAGGAGAGGCAACTTATGAAGTCAATCTGTAAATTGAAAAGGATGTGTTGCATAAAAAAGATAACCTAAATAGGTCATTTAATAGAAGATTGAAACTTGCTGAAAAAATAAGCTCTTCTACAGCATATAATATCTTGAGCCAGAAAATGACCAGACCAGCGAAATTGTTTTTTGAAATGCAAATAACGCAATCTGAAAAAAAAGGAAAAGGCAGACGTTTTACACTGGATCAAAAAATTTTGGCACTCTCGCTATATAAGCCCAGCCCAAAAGCATACCGACTTTTGAGTCCAATGTGTATTTTACCAAAAAGATAAACACTGCAAAAACTCCTGGCGCAAGTAGATCTAAAACCAGGCATTCAAGACACAACATTTGACCAGTTAAAACGGAAAGTCGCAAAAATGCCTAGAGCGCACAGGTACTGCACTCTAGTTTTTGATAAGATGGTGATAACCCCAAGTGTCAACCTGGACAGGAAAAAAGATTTTATAAATGGTTTAAGCGACAACGGAGTAGAGAGGAAAAAGACCTTTTGTGACCATGCTCTAGTTATAATGGTTAGAGGCGTTATTAAAACATATAAACAGCCCATTGCTTATACATACTGCCAAAGCTGAACATCGTCGTTAGATATATAATAGATCACACAAGGCTGCATTAAAAAATTGCAGGAGACAGGCCTCAAGGTAGTAGCCACAGTATGCGACCAAGGGGCGACTAATGTAACTGCAATCAATTCCTTAATACGCGACACGAAAGAAAAATATCTAAGAAGGGAAGAATAATACAAAGGAGGGTTCTTCGAAATAAATGAAGAGAAAATCTTCCCCATTTATGATCCACCTCATCTCATGAAAGGCATAAGGAATAGTCTAACAAAGAATAAACCTGGCTTCAATCGAAGAAGTCAAAAAAATGCCTGTTGGGGTATTGACCCAAACAGGCATTTTTTTTACTTCTTCGTTCAAATTGAGAATGTTGTGCAAAACATTTTAGAAACGTAATGTAACCTAAAAGGCTTTACTAATTACCTAGAGTTTGTGGTTTTGACTAACATTGATTTCACCTTTATAAATTGTAAAGATCACAAAAATGCACTAACTGAATATATAATAAAAAAAGTAAATAGAATTTTTTGTTACAAATTGGTGCAGAGAAATCAACAAAATCCTTACCAATAAGGTGATTGTCAGTACAAATGAAATTCACGGTGAGATGAAATTAGCCGCAAAAAAATATGTGGACAACAAAAAAGGCTAAGGCAAACGGGAGTTGCACTTGCAGTTTGATCGACTGTATTGTTTTAATTATTTTGTTTGTAAACTTAATTAATTACCGCTGTAAAGTTACTTCCATAGTATTCATATATGCTGCCAGTATACTGTGAACAAGGTTATTCTACTCATGACAATTACCAAATTTTGTCCTGCAAGTTTTGCAAAAAAATATCAGTAGTCCAATCAAAATGTCAGATGACATCGGCACCAATTGTATGAGATATCATATTAAAACACAGAAATTTAGATTTTATTTGCTTAACGTGGTTTGCAATTTGATCTTAAATATTTTACTTTAGTTTCACATGATACAACCTTAGATGGGTATAAAATGATATATATACTTAACTAGTAGTTATCAATAATATTTACATGAGAATTTTGTGCATAAAGTTTAGAATGTTAGAGACCATATCAGTTTTGGTTATGTATTAGCTTGCAAAAGAGGAAATTAAATTTATTTTGTCAGGACTGCGATTTCAAAAATGTGTAAATGTGTAACCTTCACAATGTATTAAACAAATACATCTTGTATATATCCAAACCAAATTGTTTTATTAACTAGACAGTTTTTTAGTAATGTGGTGCTACAAAGTTATACTGAGATGATATTTGAAAGAAAGTTTTTAATTAATATCACTACCTATAACTAGAGTACCATGTTTATAAGTTTCATAACGGTTATGTTAAGATAAGGAACTTATAAACGTGGTACTCTAGTTATACTGAAAAAATACAAAAAACTTTCTTACAAATATCATGTGTGACATAGAAACTAGTTGAAAAAAACAAACATTCAAAGCTTCCTTTTCGCTTTTCGCGCTAATTTTTGTTCCATGCCGGTCCGCCGTCAGCAGCACTGTCTACGTACCACTGAAAAATGTCAAGATGCCCATCTATTTCCTATTATACATTTTTATCTATGGGTACAGGTGCCAAGGAGAGTACAAGTCTGGCACGCTTTTACCGACACGACAGTATGACGCCCGTTATGTCTGTAAAAACCGTCACGGCATGAAGCGCCATCTGTTGAAATGCGGCAAAACCACAACAAATAAGCCAACAATGTTGCTTCTGGCCTGTTCAAACATACTCAATATGTTTTTTTTGTTTTGGTTAACTATTCATTGTTTTGTGGCCCCATTACTGATCATCTTTCGCCACAATGCCGAGCAGTGGAGTGAAAAGTTTATTTGGCTAAATGTGGGTACACAGGGTTGTTAATAATAAAGATATAGCTAAGCTTGGGCGCAATGCAACTGTGCCTGGTTCAAACAAGAGCAATAAGACAAACAAAGTTTATGATATAAACCCAGGCACGGGCTCTATTACGGAGTGGGTTGGAGAGCGGATTTTAAAAAACAGTTTTTAATATCACCTATTTATTTTACTCAAAATATAGTAGAAATACAGAAGAAAATACGTCTTTACTTGAAGGTGATCAAAACCGGTCTGCCGACTTTTCCACAAAGCGCGGTGCCGCGGATTATGACAAAATAACCGAAAATATCATATTGCATTGCTTGAAATGCAATGTGATATTTGTACCTATTTAGCAATTTTATTTTATATGTTCACGTGAGAAATATGCATTATAACAACCCCCCGGTTGAGATTGAGCATTACCCCTTAAAGTGATGCGAAATCTCCCAATTTTGATCACCCTTACAACAATTAGCCATAGAATATAAGGTAATTATTAGATCTAAGACAAAATCTTAAGTAAGTATTCAAATAAGTAAGTTCTTATGTAATAATGTTACGCTTTATAGGCATTGGAGCAATAGAAACTGACTGTTTGACATCATCATCGTCATTACTAGAAGAGTCTGTAGTTTGAGTACTGAGAGTGTTTACAGAATGCAGAGCATGAAGATTCTTATTAGTTGACCGTTTGTTATTACACTGGTTGTAGATTTTCACACAATAGCTTGATGAACCTCTAGGACACATAAGCTTCTTAAACCTATAAATCATGTAAGCTAAAGCTATAATAGTAAGTACATAGGTAGCCGAAAGATAATGCGTGCTGTACTTTTCTAAATGCGAAGGATGCGACAACATATTCAGTTCCCTTTCAAATGAATCAAGATGGACACTCGCCTGCAACAGTGAGTCTGGACTATTAATATTATTTAGTTTAACGAAGGGCAGATGTGAAAGGGGTCTATTGATTTTTGATTTTTCACAGCAATCATTATCAATCAGATCAAATGAGGACAAAACAGAAGTAACATTAGAACTATATGTATTACTAGCACTAAATTGAAGTGTTTTGAAATAAGCTTTACAATATTTAGGCAAGGTTAGCATGCCAGTACCAAACGAAACTTCATCATAACTATTAGGATCATTATCACACGTAATGTGACATTTGCCTGGATCAGATTGAACAAATATCCACTTATTACTACTTAACTTATAGAACATATCGATAGAGCCGTGTAAAAGTTTCACTTCACAAGTTTTGGGCAGTTTTGTCACTGCTTCACTTAACAATATTGTTTCACAAATAGGATTCGCAACTGACGAATACACACTATTGAGCGCACACACGTAACACTGATTGTTGATCGTCTTGCACTGGTTTACGTTTTCGAGTAAGGAGTAAAACATTCTATCTTTGCTCATGGCAATATAACTCTGAGTTGGTGCTACAAGTGCGTAAGTATTAGGCTTTGAGATATCATAAGGAACAGGAAAAGGAACTACATGATAAAGGTCATATATTTGAGGAAGGACTTTCAAAGAGTAAAGGGCTTAGAAAAATGATATCTCAAGCAGTTAATAGAACGTTTTACTCACAGAAGCGCGACCGCGAGCACAATTTTCATTCTGGCTAAAGACGATTCAGAGCGCTGGCTACGGCTTGGACCCGACGAACTGAAGGTGGCAGAGACGAAGCAGAGTTGGTTCTTCCTACCAGCCAAGGACCATCCAGGGCACTGGTTGTGGCCTGGACCCGACGAACAGAAGGCGGCAGACAACAACGTAGAAATGGTCCTTCACACCAGGAGGACCAAAATTTGGTTGGGAATAGAAGATGACGGTAGTTGTTATCACTATATTATCGGTCTGATACAACACCGGAGACACGGATGAAATTCACTGCTTCCCGACGATGCAACGCGAGAATACAGGATGCTGGTCTTATCGACGTTATTTGCCAGCTATCCCACTTCTGACACCACTATTACGGAGTGGGTTGGAGAGCGGATTTTAAAAAACAGTTTTTAATATCACCTATTTATTTTACTCAAAATATAGTAGAAATACAGAAGAAAATACGTCTTTACTTGAAGGTGATCAAAACCGGTCTGCCGACTTTTCCACAAAGCGCGGTGCCGCGGATTATGACAAAATAACCGAAAATATCATATTGCATTGCTTGAAATGCAATGTGATATTTGTACCTATTTAGCAATTTTATTTTATATGTTCACGTGAGAAATATGCATTATAACAGCTCCCAACGTGAAATCAAAACCTGTTTGTTCTAAACTTTTTACTTGGAACATTATCTATATGGTTTATATCTTATTTAATGTTGACCGATGTAAAGTTAATCTAAAGCTGTTACAACGGTAGTTATTATATAGAGAAGACATTGCATCGACGACTAATTTGACCGATGTAATGTTAGTTGTACGGTTTATCAACGCGTATATATTCCGTGCGCGTCATTCACCTACTTTTTATATCTTAGGTTGCACGTCATAGTAAATGTTATACCTCATTGTACATAGTATTATTTAGTTACCAATTAACAGCAAAATAAACTACTCGTGTCTACTTGGTGCTCATCTTTAACAACCAAAATATTCCTCAACCACTTCGGATGTACGAGCCAACTATCCACAGTGTGGCTCATACATCTTTTTGTTCCTTCGACTCGGATGATAAGTTTTTCTCCTGGTTGATAAGATAGATCCCTTGGGAAGCTATCGAGGAACAGCTATCGAGATATATTTTCGTATAAGGAGAGTTGCAGATAGTGCATATTATTGGCAGCGCCTAGTTAAGGATGTTTTTGCAGTAACGTTTTTGCTATTGCGTTCTAAACAGGCGTTTATTTGTAAACGTACTAGCATAATGTAACTAAGTCTGTGACACCTAGATTTTGGGGGTTTCGTATCCAAGGGGTAAAACGGGACCCTATTACTTCTTAGTAATAGGGTCCCTTTTTACCCTTACCCCGCTGTCCGTCCGTCCGTCCGTCCGTCTGTCACCAGGCTGCATCTCATGAACGTGATAGTTACACAGTTGAAATTTTCACAGATGACGTATTTCTATAGCCGCTATGACAAACAATACTAAAAAACAGAATAGAATAATTTATTTATCTGTAGACCACATCCTTTTTATAAGCATGCATACTGCATTTATAAGTATGTATGTGATACTCATAAATGCACCTGGTTACGTACGTGGAGTGTGAAAGTAGCCGCACCAATAACTTTGTAAACAACATTTTGCAATGTAAAATCCAAACTTTTCCCTCCACACCATCCCTAACATTGTACTGTGCTACGGAACCCTTCGTGCGCAAGTTCGACTCGCACTTGACCGTTTTTTTAAATTCGTTTGTCACTGTTATTATATTAAGCAAATATTCAGTGATAGTTACAGCAAGAGAAGAAAACTAATTCCTAAATATTATAATTGGCAGTTTTTTAAATACTTTCTTGTAATTCCTCTATCACGATCTATGATTGTGTTCTCGTAACAGAAAAATAAAAGCGGTGAAATGACTAATACTTATTGATACTCAATAATATTCATAAAAAACAAAAATGCTTTGCGGCAAATCGTTTATCAATGAAGAAATCTTATCCGAAGGCACCAGAGAGAATAGATGAAATTGACTTTCCATCAGAATACACAGTTAAAGAAAAAAGATGTCTGGCTCGAGATAAAAAATACGGCGGAAATAAACGCTTTATGTAATTTTGCACGAAACAGAACGTCCAGGGCTATTTGAATAAATTAACAGTATTTATGGGATGGCGGGACATGACATCGAAAGCAGAGAAATGGTACCTTTAGTTTATTGTTTTCTGGTGAACAAAACTGAAGAAACGTATATGGTGTTCTTCAGAGAACTTTTAGTGTATGCTGAGGAATTACCGACTTTGAAGCAGCTGTAATATGACCATAACGTATCAATTTTCGACAAATTTCGAACGCCGACGCCCGCCTGCGTGCCGCCCCTAGTTTGTCTGTGAAGTTGGTATTACTGAACAAGCTAAACAAGTGCAGAGCAATGATCAATGCCAACATACCGGTCGATTATGCGGTTCCTGAACACATCAAAGAGAGCTTATGATATGTGTGTAGATAAACTAGTGTATGTAACTGTATATAATCAGGCATTAAAAATCTCGAGTGATATTATTATAAAACCCAACTCTCGAGTTTAAATGCCCTCCATTATGTGTCAGTCACACAAACTACTATTGGGATTCTGAATCCGAATCTGAGGTTTGCTAACAAATTTTCGAGACGCAACATTGATAGAAATGCATAAAAAGTGAAAAATCTTGTTTTTTTGCCAGTTTTTAGCTTAAAACTCGGAAACTATCAACTTTTCGTAAATAACCTTCCTATAAAAAATAAAGTATATAAAATTCCCCACACATTTCACCTGTTACATTTTTTTGGATTGCTAGATTTGGTCCTGTCTTGTATCTGAATAGAGGCGGTACTTTTCCGCTTCGTTTGAATTTTACAGCATGAAAATCACCACCAACAAAGGCTTGAACAATATGGAATTAAAAAAAAAAACAACTTTACCTTTCTATTTAGGTTTTTAAGGCATCTGCAGAGAACTGGAAGATTTTATAAAAATAAATTTTAATAAAGAAGTAAAGTTTTGGAGTTGAAAATTTTGGGTTTGCAGAGACCGCCGAAATATGCCAAATTACAACTTGCGCTTGAAACCGAACGGTTCTTAGAAAAAAATGGTGAAATTTGTAAGGAATTTTAAATACTTAAATTTCTGTGACAAGCTCATCCACGAAAAGTTGATAGTTTCCGAGTTATAAGCTAAAAACTGGCAAAAAACTGATATTTTTCACTTTTTGCGTCTCGAAATTTTGTTGGCAAACCTCAGATTCGGATTCAGCACCCCAAAAAACATAAAACATGGAAAATTCAGAACTAACCCGAAACTTTCCCGCTAGGGGCCATTTTGGGTAGAAATTTACATGAGCTGTTTTAGCAGCGTAAGTCAAACTATGCATTTATTATATCAGCTGTATACATGCGATTTGCCTATACGTTGTTTATTGGTAAGGTTTTTATTATTTCTTATACACACATCTCGTATATTTTTATTTGCAATACTGCATATATGTAAAAATGCCGTTGTATAGAAGACTAGACTTTTATACATTACCCATGAATCTTTTAGCCTAAAATTTCGCAATACCACGTAAGTTGGCAACACATACGAACTTACTTCCTTAGATATGCGCACAATGGAAGAGAACGAGACGTAATCCTCGCCAAAGATGATTTGGTAATAAAATACGCTAATGGAGTGGTAATCTTTAGGTACGTTAGCCAGCCTCCTCTCGATATCTGTGTTTCCATCTTTTTATTGTGTTTTGTCTTTTTGTGTCTTTTATTTCTGGTAGTATTTAAACGTATTACTGAAATCTAGTTATTGCTTGGGAAAAATACTGGTATGCCTTACTAAATTACAGAATAGCGACAAATAAAACCGGTTAAGTGCAAGTAGGACGTCGGAGCCGCACCCGAAGGGTTCCAAATCATTTTAAACGGAAAAACGAGTATACCTTTTAAATTTTTAATAATAATATTAAATAGTTAGGACTATTAGTTACTATTTAATATCGTATAAATCGACACATTGAAAACGAGTTTTGTGTATTAGGTCAGTCATATATTGCATTCGAAATTGCAATCATTGCGGTAAACTTGCTTTTTTGATATGTTGTTTGAGTCCCTTAGGCAGTATTTTTCCAGATTCGCAGCACTCACTCACAACATACGGGGGTTGAGTTATTGTTAAAAAAACGCTATTTTATCCCTTTCTTTACTTTTATGCAAAAATACCCTCAAAGGGAGGCTCTGACGAGAAATGTCGGGAATTTTATCTTCTTTGAAAAAGTCACAGCGACCTTTCTCGTCAGAGCCTTCCTTTGAGTTTTTTTTTGCATAAAAGTAGAAAAAGTAAAAAAAATAGCGGTTTTTCAGTAATAACTCAACCCCCGTGCATTTCAGAATGCTGCGAATCTGGAAAAATACTGCCTAAGGCGACCCAAACAACATATCAAAAAAGCAAGTTTACCGCAATTATTGCAATTTCAGAAATGTTATGTGTACGATATGACTAGCCTATATGTAGAAAGTAAGTATTGAACTATGTACACACTCAGGTTAACGAAAGTCTTTGCTCAGTGAAACCGGAAGTGGATAGAAATTGAGATTTATTTACAGAAATAAAATCAAATACGAAAAAAAAACTCAATATAATTTATTATAATTCGAATGAGCAATTATTAATCGTATGATGACAAATAACTAAGTTAAATAACAAGCACTAAACTCAATACCCGCAATTGAAGGATGTTCCCGATAAGATCAGGGGGGGTCCTGCAGTTCACCGACAAACAAATAAAACAAAATTTTAATTCTTAAAAACCCGTCTGTTTAATTATTTGTTGTTAAAGCCGCAATAAATAAATTATTTGTGAAAATTGCAGCTCTCTACCTATTTCGGTTGATCCGGTAGAGCCCGGTGACGGACGGACGGGCAGACGGGCAACGGAGGCTTAAGTAATAGGGTCCCGTTTGGCACCCATCGGGTGCGGAACCCTTCAAATGAGTGCGACTAGAAATACTGGCTTTGTGTGACAAAATTACTGAATTGCGCGCCTGGAAATTAAAAAAAAGCAACATGAAATCCTTAATTTGAGCAACATAAATTACAAAACTAGCCTTGGATTTTATTGCGCTTACATGTTCAACCTATCACGAAGGGTAAGGGGGCTTCGCTAGCTCACCCCCTTTGTCCTTCACCTACCCTGACCCACCACTTTGCCCGGACAGTCTTCATTTATCAAATAGCGGTGGCTAAAACATTCAGTAATTTACTTTTTTCGCTAATTTCAGGAAATTCCGCTGCTCATGGACATAATTTCATTCGGTTGTTGTATTATTTCCCTTTTATTTCCCACTTGCTTTTTTTGCTGTGTCAAGAACGAGCGCGCGTGACAGCCAAGCCAGTGACTCTCAAATCTACATAAAAAAGGAAAATATTAAACTGCACATCAAAACTACTGATTTGCACAGCAAATATCCCTTATACTTGCTGCGGTAGCTTAGGTGAAGGGTAAAGGGGGTGAGCGAAGCGAAGCCCCCTTTATTCTTCTTATTAGGTTCAACATGTAAGAACAACAAAAATTACTTAAAACAAAAACTTATATAAGTTTATGTTTTAAAAAATTTTTGTTCGAATGAGTATATACTCATTAAATATTTTATCTACACACGTATCATAAACCCTCTTTACTGCGTATAAAAACCGCACGTTACGATCAGCATTATGTTAAAATACTTGGTAAAAACTCATTTCTTATCTGATAAATTACACATTATGACCATAATGTGTAATATTTCTACATATTATGACATTCAAATTTCGAACGCCGACGCCCACCTGCGTGCCGCCCCTAGTTTGTCTGTGAAGTTGGTCCTACAGAACAAGCTAAACAACTGCAGAGCCACAATGCCGGTCAAACATGCGGTTCCTGAACACATCAAAGAGAGCTTATGATATGTGTGTAGATAAACTAGTGTATGTAACTGTACATAATTAGGCATTAAAACTCTCGAGTATTAATGCCCTTCATTAAGTAGCAGTCACATAAACTACTATAAAACATAAAAAGTGTTTTTGCTGATCCCTTTTTGCTGCGCAAATCAGTATTTTTGCTGTGCGATTAAATACCAGCCCATAAAAAAAAACATTTTTTACAGTGAGTTAGATAGTTTCCGATTTGAGTGCGCGAATAACTGGGCTGCACCTGTGCGAATCTGTATCTAATTATACATTTCTGAGAAAAACTATCTTGACAGACGGAAATACACACACACACAGTGTTAGACCCTTTTTTGAGAGGATTTAACACAAGGCACTAAACTTCTACCGTGTTATTAAAAAAAACTTGCACATAGTTTAACCTCAAAACAAACGTCAAATCCTATACATTTTTGTCTTTAAACAATTGTTGAACAGGAGTTTATTTTTTTGTGGTAAGACCCCTATTCTCTATCTCTGACTGAGGAGATGGATGTTGATGAAGGCTGCTTGCTTACTTCACATTGACTGACGTTTGATTACCGGAACGCGATTATTGGTGTTAGGAGCTGTCATTTTGAAAGAAATCGTGATATGTCAAGACACACATAATCGACCTACAGTACATATGAATCATGAAATACTTTAATTTTCAATCGACTTCAAAGAGGAGTTTCTCAATTCGTCTGTTTGTTTTTGAGTGTTTGTTACTCGATTACTCCGTCAATTATGAACCGATTTTGATGATTCTTATTTTGGTTGATTGGTCATACTTCAGAGGTAGTCCCATACAAATGGTATTAAAATTAACTTAGCGCTTTTTGAAAAAATACAAACAATATATACACAGATGACTAATTGGTTTGTAGTTCTGTGCAGCAAACATTTTGATGAGGACTTTTCATGCACACAGTCTTCATTCGCATCTCGACCGGGGAGGAAGAAATAGGGCTTATACGTAAAGTCGTTTTTTTTTAAGTTTTTATCTTGGTGAAATATGACTTCCATTTTCACGGATACCATGTCGAATAGATCAAGGGCATATTAAAACAATAAAATACTATAATTTATGGCCAAAAATCGCGGGTCCAAACTGCCGTTGACAGTTTGGCGCGAAATCGGACCTATAGCGGAAGTGACGTAAAAACTTTTGTCCGTAAGGGACAGAGCTAATCTTAAATCTCTTACTCCTCTTTTCGCATAGAAGAGGAAAGGAAGACTGACGCATAGGTTTGTCTCTTACTGACAACAATTACGTCACTTCCTCTGATAGGGTGTTGTAAAACAAGTGCCGTTTGACGTTACTTTAAATTCGTATTTTTCCCCGTTTATCTTTTTAGGGTTCCGTACCCGAAGGGTTCCAAACGGGACACTATTACTAAGACTTCGCTGTCCGTCCGTCCGTCCGTCCGTCCGTCTGTCACCAGGCTGTATCTCAAGAACCTAGCTAGCTAGAGAGTTGAAATTTTCACAGATTATGTATTTCTGTTGCCGCTATAACAACAAATACTAAAAAGCAGGATAAAAGAAATATTTAAGGGGGCTCCCATACAACAATTCTTTCAATACCACATACAAACTTATGGATGCACCTGGTTACGTACATGAAGTGTGAAAGTAACCGCACCAATAATTTTGTAAACAATATTTTGCTGTGTAAAATCCAAACTATTCACTCCACACCATCGCTTCCATTGAACGGTGGTACGGAACCCTTCGTGCGCGATTTAGACTTGCACTTGACCGGTTTTTTTTAGTCTCGTAATATTCATAAATAATATCTGGACCGCACTATAATTTCACTTCTTCATATAGTTTGGACTATCAGCTATTTTGTATGGAGTGAAAAATAAAGTAGCTCTGATCAAATCGGTTTCATGGTAAAAGTTGTTCATAGAACAAAACTCTTTAAAAACGATGTCTCAAATCACAGATGAATAGATCAAGTTTTGTTAGATTACAGATTTGGAATACTCTACTCAAATATTCGACTGATGTCCTTGGTTGCTATTGTTATATTATTTTAAGGTTTGAATGGCAAAACGTGGGCACAATTATGCCTCTGCCACCCGAAGGGAAAAAAGGCACGCATTAGTTTCTTTTGTACTTACAAAGACAGGTATGGAGAGGATCCGTTCTGGCAAGTGGCAGGTCTTGGCAAGGTTCTGAGTGGCCTCCATGAAGGCGTTGACGAAGTCGCGACTCAACATCCATTCCACGTTCTTGTCTGCAAACAAAATACAATTCATAATTCTTTATTGCACATAAAGAGATTTCTTCCAGCAAACCAAGGCATTACAGGAATTGGTATCATAAAAGGGTATGCAGTGCACAATAAATACTATAAAATAAAATGCCTAGGAATAAATTAAATACCTATAAAATACAGATAGGAAATACAAATAATTACCGATATATACTACATAAACTTGACATATAATGATATAAATACAATAACTTTTACAAAAGAGAGACTTTTTACTTTTTAATACGTTTCTTAAAAGAGAAAAGAGTGGGACTGTCTCTTATAGTGCAAGGAAGCGCGTTCCAGGTAAAAATCCTTAATGAATTTACGGTAGTAGCCTATGAGTCCTAAGAAGCTTATAATTTCGGTTGATGTTTGGGGCAAAGTAAAGTTTAGAACGGCTTTTATCTTATCATCATTTGGTTTTAGTCCTTCACTTGTAACTGTGTGACCTAGGTACTGTACCTCTTTTCTCAAGATCTCTGATTTGTCTAGTTGTATCTTTAAGTTTGTTTTGCGTAATCTGTCAAAAATGAGTCTAAGTTTGGCTATGTGGTCCTGTTAACTGGCTGAATATACTATAATGTCATCCAAATACACTAAACAATGTATCCCTTGTAGTCCTCTTAATACATTGTCATTCGCCCTTTGGAATGTAGCAGGTGCTGTCTTTAGGCCAAATGGCATTCTTGAAAATTCGAAATGTCCTGCTTGTGTTGTGAAAGCTGTTTTGGGTTGGTCATGTTACGCTACTTCTATTTGATGATAGCCGCTAGCTAAATCTAAAGTAGTAAAGTAGCAGCTTCTTCCTAGTTGCTCAAAGAGATCTGTGATATTGGGAAGTGGATATCTATCGTCGGTAGTAATCTCATTTAGTTTCCTAAAATCAATTACTAGTCTGTACTTTTTTTTCGTTTGATGCGTCCGGTTTTTTTTAACTAAATGCACTGGGGCACTCCAGGGTGAGAATTATTTGTCATTGTTTAACATTTTGTCTACCTGTTTATTGATTTTTTCGTTTACTACCGGTGGTTGTCTGTAGGGTCTGATGTAAATAGGATCTTCATTTCGGGTTCTAATGTAATGTTTCACTTCATTAGTGAAAGTCAATGGTAGTTCTTCTGTATAAAATATGTCCCTAAATTCATGACAAAGTTTAGTAATTTAGTTTTTTTCTTCAGTGTTCATGTGTTCTAGTCTGAGTTTTTGTAAATTTCCCGTTAGTATTTGGTCTATTTCGGTGTTGTCTTTAGTGTAATTATTCGTTAGTCCATTTTCATTGTATTTGGTTACTTTGAAAGGTCTGGTTATCGTCAGATCCTGTGCACTGTCCAAAGTGTTCTGTATAATAGTCGTTGCGTAACCATCCTCACATTTAACAATAGCGCTGGGCATCCTAACACCATTGGTAAATGCTACGAAGTTCATTATTGCGTCTCCGTCCTTCAGATCAGTCGGTTATTTTACTCTCTCACACCTAGGTGGTATCAAAATTTTATCTGTTGGGTTATATGTCATAGGTATGACTGCAGATTTTGTATAGATCATACCATTTTTCATGTCTATTTTTGCATCAAGTTGTTGTAAGAGGTCACTACCAATTAGTCCGTCATATCGTCCATCTACATCATACACGTAAAATTTGTGTGATTCTGGGCTGTTTAATGTCGGGAAAAGATTTATGTGTATTGTCTCATTATGTGAGCTTGAGGCGTGCGTACTTATAACTTCAAATGGTTCATGCTGAATATATTGTTGGAAATACTCATGTGCTTTAGTTGGGCTAATAAATGATCTAGCACTACCTGTATCTATCATGAAATTCGAAATTATTTCAGGAATGTGTATGTATGGTAGTCTTAGTTGTGGGCCACAATTTATTGTTACTATCTCTGGTTGTTGTGGTGTGTAGCTATGTGAAAATTTTCCACAGTTTGCATGTTTGTCTCTACTTCTTGTTCTTGTACCTGGCAATCTTCATTATCAATAGTATTTTAGTTACAGTCCTGGTTGTCATTCTCATAATATGGTTCATTTTCAGCTTCAGCTTCATTGATATTGTATAACTCATTAAGGCGGAACCCTGGTTTTAAGGGAGGTGCCGTCCTCATACTAACGTCTGTCGATTTCTGTGGCAAGTTCGGTCTGAATCCTGTAGGTTGGGGCTGGCCAAGGCCAGGTGGTTTATAACCGAATTGGAATGAGGGTTTATATCCTGATTGTTGTGGAAGGTTTGGTCTGTAACCAAACTGTTGTTGGGGTAAGTTTGGTCTGTAGCCAAACTGCTGTTGGGGTAAGTTTGGTTTGTAACCAAACTGCTGTTGGGGTAAGTTTGGTTTGTAACCAAACTGTTGTTGGGGTAAGTTTGGTCTGTAACCAAAATGTTGTTGGGGTAAGTTTGGTTTGTAACCAAACTGTTGTTGGGGTAAGTTTAGTCTGTAACCAAACTGTTGTTGGGGTAAGTTTGGTCTGTAACCAAACTGTTGTTGGGGTAAGTTTGGTCGGTAGCCAAACTGTTGTTGGGGTAAGTTTGGTCGGTAGCCAAACTGTTGTTGGGGTAGGTTTGGTCTGTAGCCAAACTGTTGTTGATTTACGGGAGGCGTAACGTCAAATTGTTGTGGAGGCTGTGTTACCGTAGGCTTAACGCCGAATTGTTGTAGAGATGTGGGTGTTATTTGTTGCTGAAACGGTTTGTTGCCCAAACCATACATTTTATTTCTTGCACTGTATTGAAATAAGAAATTTACCTCCTCCAGTACTGTACTGATTGCATTTTCAAGTGTGTCGGCTCCCTTCAGTCTTACTATTCTCAACATGTCTTGGGGTAGATTATATAAGAACACGTCTTTCGATATATTGTTATAAATCGTGATTTTACTTTGTCTTAGCGCATCGTCCTGAATTCTATTTACTTTTGCGATTAACGTGGATCTAATGTGTTGGATTCTATTGCAAAAGTCTAGATATGATTCGCCAGAGTTTATCTTTAGGGTCTCTAATTCAATGGCAATGCATTCTTCAGAACTCGGATCTCTGAAATGTTGTTCTAACGCTAACTTTAATGCATTCCAGGTGTTTAAGTCTTGGCGCTCACTTATCAAAGTGGCGGCCTTTCCAGTTAATTTTGATGTTATTATTTGAAATATGCATAGATCCTGAGCCTGGTTGCCTTCGACACGGCACATAGAGATAACATATTCACATTTTCGCATGAAAAGATTTGACAAATGTTCATTACCATCGAATTTCGGGATGACACTTGCTATTTCTTTCGGTATTTGCACTAGATTTTCCATTTTTATTTATTTTATAACGATATTTAATTTAATTTAATTCTATGACCACTTATCACTTATTTCACTATTGGAATAGGCAGCAATAACTGACAGCGATGTTTTCTCTGTCTGTTAGCACTGTCCCTCCTTAATACTACTTAAAGGTACTTGTTGAAAAGGACGTGAAAATTGCGCCGGCGATGCTGTCCAGACACAATCCTGCACTGTCCCTCACTATCTTTAATGGTTGAATAGGAAGCGAAAATTGCGGTGGCGATGCGAATCCACTGTACACAATTTTGCGCAATCCTTCACTACAAAATATGTGGAATGGGAGAGGAGAATTGGAAAGCGATTTCGTCACGATTCGATGTACTCACACTTCTGCCTTGAGCCTTGAGGTCCCGTCGTCCACTGCACTGACTCTATCAAATTTATTCGGTTCGAGGATTCCCGCTGTAACGCGTGAAAACGTCTGTTAGTTTTTAGTTTCCCCAACGCGGAAATCCTACCGGCTGCGCCAGATAAGTTTTAGCGCACGTAAACGACGTTTTAAAAAAATAAAGATTCAATTGAGATAAGATCGATTACAATGTCTTAGAGCTCTAAATACGACTATTTTACTTAATTAACCTCAAGACTGAGGGCAGAAAGCAGAGAGGTCTCCCGGCTCGCGCTTTGTCAGCTCCTCATCATATCGCACTTCCATGGCTCAGCCAAATATGGCGTCATCAGTATGTGAAGAGCCGTGAGACTTAACTATCTACAAAACTTCGAATGCAACTAATAACTTTGTAAGCCCATCTCTCCGCCATTTCGAAAAAAAATACAAATTTCAACCTGCTCTCAAAATTTCACGAAAAACGCAACGTGTAGAGGAGAACAGCCGGAAATCTGTACACAACGACAGGCTGAAACGGAGATACTTCGGTCGCTTAGTTAATTAGTTTATCTCGCGTCACTGTTCAGTTTCTTTTCAGTAGCTACTTGTGTAGAAGACCGAGTTGTGTCAGGCGGCGGCGGATATTTCCATAATTTTACCAACAAAAATTAAGAAAAAACTTTTCTTGTAAAATCTTCAGAGTTCGCCTATTTAAAAAATCGGGCCAAGTGCGAGTCGGACTCAGTCACAATGGGTTACGTCGTGCAAGCAAAACGCAAAAACACGTTTTTATTATGGGGACCCGCTTTATTTTTTTTAGTTGCGTGTAGTTCATTAATATGTACTGTAGCGGACATAGAAATACATATACACGTTTTGTGAAAATTTCGACTCTGTACCTATTACTGCTATTTCGGTTTATGAGAAACACCCTACTGATGGACAGGCAGGCAGACAGACAGACGGACACGCTTGGCACCCTTCGGGTACGGAGCCCTAAAAATAAATCGATGTTGAATGAAATAGCGGAAGAAGCAACAACGTAGAAGCTGTCAAGAATTTTGACAGTGCTATGTAAATATTACAGCCATTTTTTATTAGAAGACACCGTTTGAATACCAAAATACCTTATTACGATTTGATTGTACCGCCCATCTACCGTCCAACCGTTCTGCCAACTTGAAAACAAGAAATTAGGGGACAAGAATATGGTAAACATGACGAAACCTCCATATCTCCGTAGCTGCGGCAATGGGCTAGCCCCCTGTTACGCTGAAATTTTACGGACTGTTATCCATTGTTTTGAGCATTACAGTAAATCCGCATGTGTGCCACGGTCGGCTTCAGCTGACATTTTCTCGTTACAGTTTTTGAAATTTATTCCCATAACATGTGATTCAAAATGGCGATTCCTAATCACGGGTTTCGGCAAATGATATTGAACTATACCGAGATAATAGAGCATTGGGTGACTGGATAACAGTTGGTGCAGATGTGCTATTACGCTACGTATAAGAAACCGCGTAACGCTATGTTATTTTATTTGGGCGAGGTTCTGTTGATTCTAAAAGAATTATATCAAGATCTTGCAGTCTCATAAAGAAAGCGAGCGCTGTAGGATCGATGTCAGCCGTTAGGTGATGACTTTGCAAAATAAAGGAGTTGATTATTATGTAATGAACGAACAGAATTACAAACTCTTCTATTTTGCGAAGTTATCAATTTACAACCGACAGTCGTACTGCGGTCGCTCTTTTTGTCGAGACTGCAGGGCCTGGTTCGATTTACACCTAATATTACAGTTAGGAGACAAAGGTTTCCTCACTGTTTTTGGGGTTCCGTACCCGAAGGGTGCCATATGGGACCCTAATACTAAGCCTCCGCTGTCCGTCCGTCCATCCGTCCGTCTGTCACCAGGCTGTATCTCATGAACCGTGATAGTTATACAGATAAAAATTTGACAGATGATGTATTTCTGTTGCCGCTATAACAACAAATACTAAACAACAAGAAAAATTAATATTTAAGGGGGCTCCCGTACAACAATTCTTTCAATACCACATACAAACTTATGAATGCTCCTGGTTTCGTACATGGAGTGTGAAAGTAGCCGCACCGATAACTTTGTAACAACATTTTGCTATGTAAAATCCAAAATATTCACTCCACACCATCCCTACCATTGTACGGTGGTACAAAAGCCTACGTACGTGCGTCCGCCTCGCACTTGACCGGTTTTTTCCGTCTTCACATCAATTCGGATTGCGATCCTAGTCCAAAAGTTGGTAAGTAGGCTGATCGTGAAGGTGACGTCCATAAATTGGATTACAAAGCAAATCTCGAGTTGGTAAAAGCAGAAGTATTTTTTCCATCCGCCTTTTAAAAGTTTCGGGCACTCATTAAGTTGAAACAGTTTGACTCAAGTTGGATTCAGTTTGGGATACCTGGAGAAAAGGACAGCTTTTGAATGTCGCCTATACCTATTTTTATAGAAATATGAGCTTCGTGTTTACGATTATCTCCAAGAAACCTCATTATTTCATTATTTCGTTTTTTCATTATTTCATTCATTATTCCATTATTTCTCCTCAATGAGACATCACAAGGTACAGTCGTTTCATAAATGGAGAAGATGTATTTATTATTATTTCTTCAAGTAATTTGTTTGTTTAACAAACAATTAGTGTCTTACAAGTTCTCGAAGACAATAATCGTTACTGGGAGGGACGAAATATAGTAGAGCATGGTCTATTGTTTATATTTAATTTCCTCTTTTATGCCGTATCGATAAGCAATTGGTTAAATGATTCCTTTATTCCCACTAGTTCAATTGAACAGTTCAGTTAACTGAACTAGTGGGCTGTTTTTTCCCATTAGTTCAGTTGAAAACAATTATAATTATTATTATTATTATTTATTATTTATTTTCACGAATCAATTTACACGGAGATATTTTTAAGTATAAGTAGAGGTTACTTGCAAAAGATCTCCAAAAGATACACAAAAGGTACTAGGAACACATATCTATTTAGGAGGTTTTTAAAACAAAAACTTTAAACTGAGTACGCAATGTTTGTCCCTCTCTTACTCATCACGAATGTTTTAAGCGAACTTGAGATAGAAAATGTAAAGCAAAAATAAGCAAAGTGGGATCGATCTCAATCTTTTATTTCGGCATCTTACTAGTACTAATAAATATTCTATGATCTTACAATCAAATCCAAAAGTACTAGGAGCACATCCTTCGGATGTTTTAACCCTTAAATACTAATGACAGCATGCATATCGAACATTTTTGGAAAATTACTAGTAACTCAACAGAACAGATGAGCAACTGAACTAGTGAGAAAAAGTCCCACTAGTTCAGTCAATTGAACTAGTGGGAAAAAAAACCACTAGTTCAGTCAACTGAACTGTCCAATTGTGGGAATAAAGGAAATTATTTACCATAGAGTTCGATAATTGTAATTTATACAAATTGTAGCTTATGAAAGCTAGCGTTCAGAAATCTTATTTCATCAAGACTGATTTATATATTCGTTGAATTATTCACCCGTTTGTTTAGAGTTTGCCACCACCTCGAAGCATTTTTATTTTTTGTAAAAATATCAAGTTGAAATTAATATTGACTATTCAAGTCTGTGGTCTGTTGAAGTTGTGAAAAAATACAAACGCATAAAGATACCGCCAGATATGTCACAATTTTGGGGAATCAAAACCTATAGGGTACGTCCCGTCGACATAAAATCATGAAATTTGGCACGAAGCAAGGTCTTATAGCACAAAGAAAGGAAACAATCTGAAAACCGTCCATTTGTTGTTCCTTCACAAAACATGAGATTTTGGCGGAACCATCGGACAGCTAGTCAAACACCCACTTGACAGTTTATTTTTTATTTATCGTTGTGGAGTACACCTCTTAAGACCCTGGGTACCTCTTAAGACCCTGTGCAACTGTTGTGGAGAAGCAGTACAAAAAAAGTGGTATCTAATATCTGTCCCTTGGGAAATTACTACCAGGTGGTGAAGACAAATTTTTCGCGACTTTTTAATGTTGCAATTTTCGGGTAGATAGTTTTTCTTCATTCATGCTGTGGAAAAAAGTTAATATAAAGGTAAATATGCTAAAATAATGATTTTTTGTATTCTTTTTGTATTTTTCTTAGAAGAGCTTAATCAAATTATTGTTTGTAATGGTAAAATAGCCAGATTTGATATTTTTTGTGAGAATTTTTGGTAAAATATTTTTCATCTCTGTTCGCAAAGTTGAATTTTCATGGGTAGCCGGATGGAAAATTGCTTTTCCATCCCTAGGGTGGAAAGTTTTTATTTATACGATTGGCCACAGAGTCGATGATAATTAAGTTACGTCATATTATTAAAAAAAAACGAACTTGAAACCAATAAATACGTTTTTTGGTTAAAAATTGTTTCAGAAAGTGATTCCAATGACATGGACATTGATTTAACTCCCGATGAGATAAAGGAAATGGCAAAAGCTGTTGTTAAAAATCCGCAGTGCTCTAAGGAGAGATATCTCAAGGCATAAAACCATTTCATGAACTGGAGATTTGCTAAAAATGTCAAGTCCCTTTCGGAAAAAGTCCTCACAGTCGAAATGAAAAGCAGTGTTTAACTCGGGTGAAAGTGACCCATTTCACCTGACCTTGAACTATTGGCGCTCGAACGAACTCGGGAGAAATGAGTTACTTTCCACCCGTGGTTAACAATCTTGCACCCTTGCAAGGGCGTACCCAGGTAGGGGCAGGGGGGGATAAAATAAACGTCAATTTTCCTGGCAAGTGGGAATTAAAAACGTGTATGTTCTCTAAACAGGTGTGAGCTGCCCTGGTGCTAGCTGAAATCCTGGGTACGCCCTTGCACCCTTGTGTACCTAGGGAGTTAACTAAAGTAATATGCCTTGTATGGGTAAATAACGCCCTCGTATTTTTAAGGATGGAGACTTTTCTGGTGATGGTGATGGTGATGTTGAAGAGTATTTCCCGTTGGAAGAACCTCGAGCATCGTCGCCAGAGACTGAAAAGGAGCACCAAAATCTTCCTGATGAAAACGGCAGAGACTCTGTAAGACGTTTTTGGCCAGCCAAAGAAATACCTCCATACCTCCTATGGGCCCAAATATTGATGAAGATGTATTAAAGCCACAGCGATGCGAATATTTAGACATCGAATTCTGGAGATATCGTTTTCTGGCCGCTGCGAGTGCAGACAATATGTCCCGTCAAAACCAAACCCTCTGGGGCTGAAAAACTTTGTGTTGACTACTAGAGACGGCCTTGCATTTTATTTTCATTTTTATGTGGGCTCGAACACAATACCTTGGGAAGATATGACTACACTGGGATTGGGCGCAGGCATAATAGTAAATTTAGGCCTTACGATTGAAGAACTTCGTGCGTTCTTGACACAGACAGGTAATGACAGGTTCTTTACAAGTATAAAACTGGCCGAATACTTGAACAATATCAAAGAAGGAGAGTATCTAACTGGAACAGTGGTGACAAATATAATGGCGCCAGTTTTCCAGAAGTTAAAACCAGACAAGCAGATGTCCATGGGCACTTGGAATGAGAAGGTCAGGAATGACGAACAGATGTGTGTCAGGAAAAGGAAAGACACTAAGGCTGTTAACATGCTGTTCTATGCAATGATGACCTCTTCAGCGCCGCGGTTGTGGCTCTGCCTACCATGCGAGAGGTCCCGGGTTCGATCCCCGGCTGGAGATAAAGAAAAAAAAACCCCAGGTCTTGGATGTTTACCTATATATGTGTGACATCGCTGTTTCTGGTTCCCACGACACATGGTATCCTATATATATCCTATAGGTATAGTGTAGGGAATATGTGGGGCCAGAAGCAATGTAAAAATAAATAAAAATAAACTTTAACAGGTTTTTAGTTAAAGTGTGTAGATGCATTTTGTTAATATTTTAATGGTATAATTCAATCTGGGATTTGTAACGGTACATACAGGAAGCAGCTTTTCATAATTTAATGATATTCATTATCCGGTAGCCCACTTGACTAGAATTTGTTCTGGTTAATCAATCCAATCAACCTCATTGGTATCTGGCCTTTCAAGTCACCAGCCGCCCTCTCGAAAATCTTTTCCATTTTTCGAACACTTTAAAATAGGAAAAGGGACGCTTACGGCGCGGACTGGGTATTTTCCCTCTTACGAACTTTTCAATTGTGTGTGCGAATAACTATTTTCAGGCGACTTCAAAAAAGAGGCGGTTCTCATTTCGTCTGTTTTTTTTTGTGTTTGTTACACGATTACTCCGTCAATTATTAACCGATTTTGATGATTCTTATTTTGATTGGTAGGTCTTAGTTCAGAGGTAGTCCCAAATACATTTTATTAATATTGATTTTGCGGTTTTTGAAAAAATCAACAGATACATAAAAATATATTCACTGATGACGTTTTGGTTTGTGGTTCCGTGCAGAAAAAGTTTTGATAAGGACTTGTACACAGACTTCATTCCCATTCTGACCGGGGAGGAAGAAATAGGGCTTGAACTTAAAGTCGTTTAACTTGGTGAATTATTTACATGATGTTTTTGTAATGGAGTTATGGAGTATGATGATGTTACTCTCTGATTAATTCCACGCCTCAACCGAACGGGCGTGGAATCTTGAGGGGTGGTTTTCACCAGCACAGGGAGTATCGCAAGTGGTACTGACCTTGACGCCTTGGGCCGGAACTCGAAAGCTCAATTCGAGGCAGGAATGCGGGATAAGGAGCACAAGGGGTGGGTGGAGAGGATTCGAATCTTACTCTCGTCGTAGCCCGATGCTGTCGCCGTCGTGTTGCTTGCCAACACGAGGAGTCGCTGTCCGAATGCGACGAGTTGGGGACCGAACAACTTTAACCTTCACAACACGAAGCACTCACTCCGCTGACGTGAATCTACTTATTTCCCGACGATTATTATAGTTAACACTCCGACCAGGCCCGACACCTGTGTTAGACAATTGTTACACTAAAAATAGAGTCAAAGCCCGACGCCATGTGCTGACATTTTCTCTCACGACAAGAAAGTAACCTCTTACTCGTCATCTCGTTTCTATACAAGTGACAGCTGTAGTTCCGTTTCCGCTAGTGATGTCCCGATCACTCGCGGTCGATCCGCGCAACGAAAACCGGTGCGTTCCGAAGCATAAATATTAAACACTCTCACAATCCACTTTCCTTTCCTATATGGGGTTTGCTGGTAGAAACCTCTTTTATAGGGATAAGCGCGCCTCTTGTACAGATATTTTTATTTGTGTTGTCTCTGTATGTTTGTTTTTGTGCAATAAAGTATTCATTCATTCATACATTCATTCACTTATTCATTCATTCATTCATTCATTCATGGAGTGCCTTCTTGGAGCAGTGCGTATGTATCATGCAGCGCAGTGAGAAAGCATTCTCTTGCGCTCCTCATCATCCAGAGGAGGTTGATGACAATGATGCGAGAAGATGGTAAGCCACCGGATCCTTTCACTGAACAATGTGTTTGTGATAATGTCCAGTCTGGTTTCTCATAAGTTATGTTCATTACAACTTGTCTTTGTTCTTATTTATTTATTTTGTTAGATTGTTATTTTGAGACATCTTATTGGCACTTATGGATACGATGTTATAATATTGTCATTAGATTGGATAAATTTTATATCGTATATTGTGTAAAAAAAGAAAAAAAAATGAAAAAATGAGATCCCCGTAGAGTTTCTTGGTGCTATCTTCTCTAAAGGGCGTATTTCCGAAGCACTGGTAGAGTTCATGGAGTTTCTTTTTCCTGTGCGAGATTCAGCCTTGAATCACCACTTGAAAGAGAAATTTCCTTTTTCAAACTCAAATCAGATATATACTCATTAGTTTAGTTGATCATATTTGATTTATTTTTTATTTTTTCCATGTATATGAGACTTAAGTAAGTAACTTGTAAAAGTGCTTCGAAGTCAATTCGAAAGAAGGCGATGACAAAATTTGCCTTAAATGCTACTGACAATCCTTGACGAACTATTACCAGCAATAACACACGTTATAAACTTTTCTTTAGCTAATGGTGTCTTCCCCACAGTGTGGAAGAAAGCACTAGTCATCCCACTACCCAAAACCTCCAGTCCCACCTCCTTTAAAGAGTACCGTCCCATTTCAATCCTGCCCATCCTCTCCAAAGTCCTTGAGACCATTGTCCATAACCAGCTTTCCTACTACCTCTCCTCAAACAATCTGCTAAACACGTTCCAGTCAGGATTCCGACCGGGTCATAGCACCGTCACGGCTCTGCTGAAAGTCACAGATGACATCCAGCTAGCCATGGACCGCAAACAGCTTTCCGTGTTGGCTTTACTTGATTTCAGTAGTGCCTTCAACAGCGTAGATTTCGACATTCTCGTTGAGCTTCTCAGATCCCTGAACGTCTCTTCCTTCTCTGCCAGCTGGTTCGACTCTTATTTGAGGGATCGGCAACAGCGAATCAGGACGGAAGAGAGATCCACTGAATGGTGTGACCTCCTGTCAGGCGTCCCTCAAGGTGGTATTCTTTCTCCTCTTCTATTCTCGATTTTCATAAACTCCATCTCGGACATCCTGTCTTCTTCATATCATCTTTATGCTGATGATCTCCAGATTTATCGCCACTTCTCTCATAACGATGTAAACTCAGCTGTGGAGGCATTGAACGCTGATCTGGAGGGGGTGAGAAGCTGGGCTTCATCCTTCGGACTCCTGGTTAACCCGAGCAAGTCCCAGGCCATGATTATAGGCACCAGACAATCTCTTAACTTGTTGCAGCAACAGCCAATTCCGCCTGTCACTTTTAATGGTACCACAATCGTGTATAGCGATAAAGCTAAAAACCTGGGTCTTATCTTCGACAACCAGTTGTCCTGGTCATCGCATGTCAATGAGGTCAGTCGACGAGTATTTGCTACTTTTCACTCTCTCAGGAAACTTCAGTACTTTTTGCCTCGACAGACCAAAATCACTCTCGCTCAGTCTCTCCTTCTACCTCTCATCGATTATGCTGATGTCTGCTGGGTCAGTGCTAACGAAGAAATACTGAACAAACTCGAACGACTTCAAAATCTCGGGATTCGGTTTATCTTTGGGCTGCGCAAATACGACCATGTATCACAGCATCGCAAAGAGCTGAAGTGGCTGCCAATACGTCTTCGTCGGGATTCTCACATCCTCAACATCCTCTACAACATTTTACGCAATCCACGCTATCCAACCTTCTTACGAGACCGTTTTCCATTTCTTTCTTCCAGCAGGCCTCGGAGAACTCACGCGCTTTCGATGCTCACAACCCCACAGCATAACACCGCGTCCTATGAGCATGGGTTTAGATTCCGGGCCATTCAATTGTGGAATGTACTCCCCTGCACTATCAGAGACAGTACTTCTCTTAATATATTTAAAAGTCGCGTGAAGAAGCATTACCTTTCTCTTTAGAAATATAGGTAGTATGTATGTATTTATTAGTATATTTATTTAAAAATTATATATATTTATATAGTATTTATGTTTAGCATGTACGAGTATATTATATGATATTTATGTAAGCCCTCGTATATTTAGTTAATATTGTTTTATATTAGTTATTTAGATATAACATATATCTAACCATATGTTAGTTATTTAGATATTTACTAAATTATATTGTTGTACACATTGTTATGCGGGAGCCTAGGGTTTTGGTAGACTTGAAACACTTGTTTTCTGCTAATTATGAATTTATTCCGTGCAAGCACACACTACATGTTGGAGTTGAAGTTCAAGTAAAAAAAAGGAAACGGAAACCACACAATTAAAAGGTAATAAAAAACTTAACATAATGTTGCCAGTTGCCAACATATTGGGGGCCGCGAATGGCAAACAAAATAGTTACCTGCTTAAAAAAATACACTTATAGTTATACAACTATTCATTTTACACCACTATTGAACGGAGTGTGACCATACATTAATGCCCATGAAAAGAATATTTGAAATAACAGGACCTTAAAAAAATATTAGAAGAGTGAATTTAGCTTAAACTAAAGTTAAATCAAAGTTGGGCACGTCTTAAGTAGGCACATACAGTTTAAATTATACTTATTTTTAGCAGTTTTAATACTAATATTCTGTACATAAACACTTTTATATTGGGCATTGGAAGAGTAAATTTAGCTTAAACTAAAGTTAAATCAAAGTTAGGCACGTCTTAAGTAGGCACATAAAGTTTAAATTATACTTATTATAAGTAGTTTTAATACTAATATTCTGTACATAAATACTTTTATATTGGGCATTGCCTCTAAGTCTAAGACAAAGACATAAAAAATATACTTATTTATTTTTATACATTTTAGGTAAATACACATAGGAACACTAGATAAAGATGACATATCTTATCAGTTATCAATATCATTAATAGGAAATAGGCATATTTTAGTAATAGACCTTACATGTGCTTTTCTATTAGATGTCATTACTTCAAAAGCTCTGACTTTATTGTCAGCACCAGGGAACACTTTAGTGATGCGAGCCATGGGCCAAGTCAGAGGAGGAGTATTATTTTCTCGTAACAAAACCAAATCACCTACTTTTACATTAGGATAATCAGTTTTCCACTTTGGTCTGGATTGCAGAACATTAAGGTAGTGTTTGTGCCAGGACTTCCAAAAGGATTGCACCATTTTGTTAGTTACATTCCACAACCTGAGTTTTGTAATAGGGACCTCACTCAGAGACATCTCTGTCATGTTCTACTGCCGATGCCAATAATCGGGGCTCATCCGATTTATTTGAAAGGTACTCTGATATCAACAAAATGACTAGGGTCATAGCTTATATTATGAGATTTTATAATAACTGCAAGGACAGGTCAAAACGAATTCAGTGCAAGTTTTTGACTTGCAAAGAACTTGAAAGTGCTTTAATATTGATTGTAAAGTCTGAGCAAAACGCTCACTTTTCCAAAGAAATTGCGCTTTTGAAAAATGATCAAAATGTGTCAGACCCATTGCAGTCTTTACACCCATTTCTTGATGATAATGATGTCCTAAGAGTAGGTGGCCGTCTCCACAACTCTGAACTGTCTTACAAACAGAAACATCCTGTGATTTTACCCAAACTATCAAGAATAACAGATATGATTATTCGCAATGAGCATCTCAGACTACTGCATGCTGGACCCAAGCTTTTGTTATCCAACTTAAACAGTAAATTTTGGTTGATTAACGGTCTGCGACATGTAAAGAAAGTAATTCATAAATGCATAACTTGCTTCAAATTAAAGGCTGAAGCCTCAAAACAGCTTATGGGTTCACTGCCAACTCAAAGAGTTACTCAGGCCAGTCCGTTTGTACGTGTAGGTTTAGACTTTGCAGGTCCTATTAACGTGAAACAATCTAGAATTAGGAGATCTGTAATCTCAAAAGGCTACATATGTGTCTTTGTATGTTTCACAACCAAGGCAATACACCTTGAGCTGGCGTCTGACTTGACCACTCCTACCTTCATAGCCTGCTTTAAGCTGCTTGAAACTGATGAATTTGTATGGATTTGCTGTCTTGAATGGTAGGTGCGTGCAGAGAATTGATGAGATAATCATAAATTTGCTCGGATTCTCGCAGATACTTCGATAATTTGCTGGGGTAGCTTCGTGAAGATCTGACAACCTCAGTAAGAATGATGACTGTAAGGTTGTTCGCCAAGGATTATCTCTTGATTGAAAAGAAGTTTGTTCAGTCTTCAGAGTTGGTGTATAGCGTGAGTGGAGTGTGCATAAAGTACCTCTTGCTGGAATCCAATATGGCGGGAACCAGGGAAATTGCACTCACTATCTTCGCCAAAATTTCACTTGCTAGGCCACTTTTTGCGCTGATTACATCATATCCGGCTCGGAGGACCATGTTATGCGGGAGCCTAGGGTTTTGGTAGACTTGAAACACTTGTTTTCTGCTAATTATGAATTTATTCCGTGCAAGCACACACTACATGTTGGAGTTGAAGTTCAAGTAAAAAAAAGGAAACGGAAACCACACAATTAAAAGGTAATAAAAAACTTAACATAATGTTGCCAGTTGCCAACACACATTGTCACCCCTGCTCAGCAATCGACCATTCCCATCCTAATTTGGTTTGCTGGAAGAGATCTCTTATTAGAGATAAGCTCGCCTTTGTACACTATTTTTATGTAAGTCTTGTTGTCCATATATTAGTTGTGTGCAATAAAGAAATTATGAAGTGCATTATTTTGCCTACTTGCAATAAATGATTTGATTTGATTAGACTTGAGGACGTTGTACACAAATCTTCGATATTCTACTTTAGTATCTCGGTAAAACTAAGGCCGGCCTGCAGTAGTCTTTTGACAGCTGCCAAGTGGAGTTTAATCGCAATATTAATACAACTCGGCCATATTGAGTGGGAACCTGGCTGAGAGGCAACAAGTTTGCCGTGCTTGACTACGTAACTTGGCCATTGTTGTACTTAATTGGCGTTTATTAAAAATAAAATAAAATAAATATTTAGTCATGGCTTATTTATTTATTTTATTTATTTAATCGCAAATCAAAAATACTGATTTGCACAGCAAAAAAGGATCAACAAAAACACTTTTTATGTTTTAAATATTTTATGTGTACTTAAGTTTATGTATTAAGTATTTTTTGTTTTTCTTTCATATTCAACCTAACACGAAGGATAAAGGGGGCTTCGCTTCGCGGTAAAGGGGATGAGCGCACCCCTTTTAACCTTCACCAAATCTATCGCCGCATTTTGCCCTGATATTTGCTGTGAAAATCAGTATTTTTGATGTGCAGTTTAATATGTCCCTTTAGCCATTGCCATAAGTCTGCAGCAAGACTGCCCAAGCCTCGCCACGGGGTGGCCCGTATCGTGACGCTTTCGCGATGTTTCTAACGTAAATATTAAAATTCCAGAGAGAAATTATAATGAAAAACTCGAAATTATAACTCAGTAAAAATATTAACCTCTCCTCTTTTCCTGGCATTTCAATTTTTGAAGTGTCATTTGTTTTATTCAGCGTTGGAACACGAATGAGTTCAGTGAGTGTATTATAAAAACATAATCGAGGTGAGTGCATTGTTTTCGTGTAAAACCCATCACAATATTTTACATATTATAATGGGTATCTACACGAAAACATTAGAAAACACAATTCATACATATGAGTAAACATGCCGCCATAGATTTTCACAGACGGTGTACTTGGGCAACAAATAATATTCGTTTGGGTGTCCATACACACAAACGTAAATGCAATTGTAAAAATATCGTAACGCCGATTCCCATACGATGTGAGGAGAAGTCAATACCTCCTCCGATTTCTGCCACTGGAGGTCAGCCAATCGCCAACGCAGTGGAGATTTTGTTACCCTTAATGAAGACCTGAATGGCCCAGTCGGCAGTGACCCTGCCTTCGAAGCCAAGGATCCCGGGTTCGAGTCCCGGTGGGGGCAAATATTTGTTTGATGAGAACGAAGGTTTTTACCCTAGTCATGGTTGTTTATAAGTATATAAGTATGTGCATCGTTGTCTAGTACTCAAGATACAGGGAATCCTAGTTTGGGACTAGATCAATGTGTGTAAATAGTGTCCAAGGTATTATCGGGCCTGGGCATTTTTTATTGGTTTTCGCATTGATTACCAAGTGATAAGGTGGAAAATCTACTGAGATATATAATCCTTCAGTCGAATTAAAGGTTTATCCCTCAAAGAAAATAACACAGCCAAAACACAAACAGAACAGATCACGCAAATGTTCATTTATAAGATTTGTTAGACAGCTTCCGCTTAATCGTTTTCAGTGAATTTCAGCATTCGCATTTTCCCGCGATCTCTTTGTTTATTTATTTATTTATTTATATATTAGGTACACAAAACAGCAGTGGAGATAAATTATTAAACCAAAACAACAGAACTTGTAAAAGAGCAAGGTAAACATAATGATACAGCTAAAGCTAAAACTACACATATAAAGTGTATACAATATTACGGAACTAAATAAGATATACTTATTGATTTTTCACTATAAAAGGACTCCGTTATATGAGGTATGAATCATTAAGAATCATTATTTGTAAGCCTCATTTGCACAATTGTATCTTAATCCGGTTATGCACGGTTCATATTTGATCCAACAGCAAGAGAAAAGGTCGCCTATATCCATTTAATTTCAGATCGGGTGATTATGGATCGTTGACAAAGCCCAAAATAACAAAGACATAATTAATATGCAAATTGACGATCGCCTTTATTGGATCGCCCTTTCGTACCCTTTGTTACCACACTCATTTGTACTCCCAATGACTTCTGGGTTTTGTTAGCAGTGTTACAGAATGTCAAGAAAGCAATTGCTTTGGGCACAACTTTGTAAGGGCACCAGGAGGGCACCAAGGTTAAAGACATGAGAATGAGGCCTTATGCCCTTTTCTTAATACACTTAAAAAATGATTTTTGAAGTGTAAACCTCTTTAGCCGCGTTGGGCACTTTTTGGTAGAGGAAAATCTTACGGGTTCGCGTCACCGACTAGCCCGCGTTGGGCACTTTCTGGTAGGGGAAAATCTTATAATTTTAATTCAAACATTATGAAATTTAAAATTTTACTGAAAGTTATTATTTTCACTCCTATCGGCAGTCCTTTTAACTGCCATTTTTTTGTACGTTTGTTAGGCATTTACTCCGTCAATTATTAAGCTATTTTGATGATTCTTATTTTGATTGGTAGGTCATACTTCAGGGGTGGTCCTAAATAAATTCTATTAAAAATTGGTTTAGCGCTTTTTAAAAAAATCAACAGTTACACAAAAAAATATACGCAGATGACGTTTGGGTTTGTGGTTCCGTGCAGCAAAAGTTGTGATGAGGAATTTTCATGACCTTTTGCATCCCGACCGGGAGGAAAAAACAGGGCTTGAATTTGAAAGTCGTTTTTTTTTATTTTTAACTTGGTAAATTAGTGTTGCATCTAATCTTCCGCTACTAAAACGAGCGAAGAATAAATGCTATTACAGTGTCAAATAAATGATGAAAAAAAACAGGTACAGCGGTACGCTAATAAGCACAAAACAGGTAGATAAAACTTAACGTAATCATTGAGATAACTTTCGATAAATTTATGTTAAAGTGTTAAATTAAATTAAATTGAAATGCCAGCGGAAGGGGTACGTATTATAATACCGAAGTAGAAAAGTTCATAAGCCCTCTGTACGGGTCCCGAAAACTACAACGCCGAATGTCTGTTCACCCGAAAGTATGAAATCCCGAAAGTAGGAAATCCCGATAGTACTGAATTTTAGGTATATTTTGTTGTTCTTAATGTTCAACATAACACGAAGGATAAAGGGGACTTCGCTTCGCTCACCCCCTTTACCCATCATCTAAGCTACCGCAGTGTTTTCCCTGATATTTGCTGTGCAAATCAGTATTTTTGATGTCAGGGAAATAATTCATTCAGTAGCTAGCCTGTTGCTTCATCCGCGAACCCCGGAATGCGCACTGACGTGGCAAAAGTGACATTTCTGATTCCCTGAATTTTCCCTGACACTGGTTATGCTAGCCGATGATCATGAGTGTCCGCTTGCATTAACTTATTAATTAATTTATTATAAAAGTAATTTTATTATTTTTAAGCGACATATACCTCTCCCAAAAGTATCAGAATATCTGTTTTTCACATTTTTTTACAATTTCCAAAGTACCTACTTATTTTTTATTTTTTTATTTTTTTTAAATACGTTGGTCTCTTAGAGTGCCTGCACGCGGCGGTCTCTGACTGCGCGGATGTCGCGCGGACGACGCTTGGCTGCCGCGCTTCGTTTGCTCAGTAAACGCTAGGCCAGCACTATACACTTTTGAGACTATCTGTCGCGATAAAATCGCGCTGTTGCCGCACGTATCGAAATCGCGCGGCAACAGCGCGCTTTTCAACCGTCGTGTGCATGCGCTCCTAGTCCTTGATAGACTAATAAGAGTATTTGTTAAAGGCTAGTATTTAATCGCACATCAAAAATACTGATTTGCACAGCAAAAACGGATCAGCAAAAACACTTTTTAAGTTTTAAATATTTAATGCGTACTTCAGTTTATGCTTTAAATATATGTTGTTGTTCTTACATGAACCTAACACGAAGGATAAAGGAGGCTTCAATTCGCTCACCCCCTTTACCCTTCACCTAAGCTACCACAGCAAATATACGGGATATTTTCTGCGCAAATCAGTATTTTTGATGTGCAGTTTAATATTTCCCTATGTTAAATTTGAATCCCTATACCGCTTCCCGAGCGAGAGGCCCCAGGTTGGAATCCCGGCTTGGGTGGAGGAAAACAAATTCCCCAGGATGCCCCAGGTCTGGCTATTAACATGTTCCTCTGGTTCCCACGTGACAGGGTAACCCCATGTGGCGCCAGAAGCAATGTATGTGCCTCAATGTAAATGTTAAACCTAAAAGTAAACTGAAGTTAAGGCCCAAGATCACACACAACCACTGAAGAGAGCTTTGGCAAAAAAAAGAAAGTATTTTCAATTAATTAATAGGTCTCAAAAAATTATATGTTATTCACAAAGAGATAATCTAGTTTAAATACTATGTTGTTACGCGATTGGATTAATTTGGCTCGATCGTAAAAAATCCTCAACATAGTCTATATTTAAAAGGAGATACATTAATTTTAATATAAAATTACTGATTTTTCTCATAATTTTTATACTTAAATTTTCCTCTTTTAGAGCTCCGTATTAATCCTTAAATTGTATTAATTAGCTTATTCCCGTTTTTCAGTAAATTTTAAAAAACACCTAATTTTTAAAGTATCCGGGCGACCCGACGCTATTCCGCGCCGCCCGCTACCCCGCCAGAGGACGACGGGCAAATGCGGCCCCCTTCACCTCAACAGCTAGAACTGGGCCTTAAAATCCTAACTTCCGCTGTCGGGGTGCCCAGTCTTTAGCAAAGGCCCCACAAATGTAGGATAACGAATGGGCCCCAGTTACTGAATGCGACTCTGAGCGCAATAAATACTAAATCGTAACATCGGGTAACGGTTCCTTTACAAGCGAAATGAAATGGTTTTGGGTTCTCATTGTTCCTTATATTAGCATAATTGATGAGCGGAATAGGACATCCGATTCAAGTTACTCAGCTAAAGAAACAAACAAAGCATTCACGTGTTTCCCCCGACGACTAAAGAGAGGTATTATAAGTTCTGTGTGTTTGTGTGTCTGTAAATAATAATAATACCTTGGACACTATTAACACACATTGATCTAGCCCCAAACTAGGATTCCCTGTATCTTGGGTACTAGACAACGATACACATACTCATATAGATAGATATTATACTTAGATAGATAAATAACCATGGCCAACCAAACATCCGTTCTCATCAAACAAATATTTGCCCCCAACGGGACTCGAATCCGGTATCCTTGGTTTCGTAGGCAGGGTTACTGCAGACTCGGTAATTCGAGTCGTCAATGGCAGTTTCGTATTAAAATCGGTCCAGTAGTTTGGTTTCCTCAGTTAACCCTCTGAGCCTCATAAGCAGCGTCTCCATACAACCAATTTTTCAACAAAATAAAATAGTATTTGCATTTATGTTACTATTTGTAAATAAACTGGTTTACTAGCTATGTTGGGATATATATGTCACCGTAAGATAGTCAAAACCGTTAGTTGATCAACTATCGACAGATAGTAAACCAGACCGACAGGGTTTAGAATTTACGTTTCTTTTGTTCTTACATGTCAATCTAACACGAAGACAAGTCGGGGGCTTCGCTGCGCTCGCCCCCTCTAGTCTTCACCTAAGCTACCGCAGTGTTTGCCCTGGTATTTCGTTTGTAATTCAAGTTTAACCCAGTCTACTATTTAACGGTTTTAACCGTAAGTTTATCAACTAACGCGTCATATAGTAAGCAGCACGCTTCAGTTTACTATCTGTCGTTAGTTGACCAACTGACGAGAAAAAAAACTTTAGTTTTTCAACTAACGGTTTTGACAATCTTACGGTGACATACCTACACATAATAATAATAATAATAATAATACCTTGGACACTATTTACACACATTGATCTAGCAACAAACTAGGATTATCTGTATCTTGGGTCCTAGACAACGATACACATACTTATATAGATAAATATTATACTTAGATAGATAAACAAGCATGACTAGGGTACAAACATCCGTTCTCATCAAACATATATTTGCCCCCACCAGGACTCGAACCCGGGACCCTTGGCTTCGTAGGCAGGGACACTGCCGACTCGGCCATTCGGGTTATGGCACATGTTCAACCTATTTAAATCCTCAAAAGTCACAATTCCCAGGTATTTCCAGCATTTTCTGTCGATGGAATGACGAAGTGAGGGTGAGGATCAAAAATAGCGGACAAACAGACGGGCATTTCAAGAATCTCCAAAACTCCCTGAGAAGAAGCCGGCCACTCACCAGTATCGTCCAAGTGCACCTCGATATCGGACTGATTGAGGGTGTAGTCGCTGGCGTGGCGCGAGTCCACCATGCGCTGGCGCAGACCCTCGGAGAAGTTCGCGTGGAACACGATCACAGCGCGCGCCCTGCCTCTCACGGCTGCCTCGATCGCCTCCTCCGTGTCCTGGTATGGTATCTGGTGAGGAGTCGCGAATGGTCAGTCGCAATTTTAATTTTTATTTATGTATTTATTCAATTACATAACAATTCGTGACATCATTACAGGTGTCTGACCCAATTCAATATCATATAAGTATCTTCTTGAAGCTATTAATATCTAACATAACCTTTATGTACAGGCACACACATTGCTAGGTCTTATATACATAGTAAATTAAGTTGAAATTTCTACCAATTATAATAATATTCTTATTAAATAGCATCCGACTTACAAGTACTTGCAAAACAATTATCGTATATTTATTCGTTACTATAAAAATATCACCATCACATTCTAATTATACCTATTCTAATTACATGTCAATACAATAAAACTAAAGACAATACAATAAAATTTTAATTGTTTGCCCGAAAATAAACGTAGCATGGACAATATTCTACAATTCAAGAAAGAAATAATAAGGAAATTACTAGTTAATAAGGTATACTCAATAACAGAATATTTAGACTACACAACATTGTAGTATGGTTCGTACGTTACCCGTCCGGTGGCATCAATCCAAGTATATTTTATTTATTAACTTTGTATAATTTGCAAAAACCAAATTATACATTTGGTTTTTGCATGAACAATATATAATATTTGTATGCCATTGCGCAAAACATAGAGATCCTACTATACAGACTTTAAAATCTTTTGTACCTATGTTGAACAAAAAGAAAATGGGGCTGCAGAGCTGGTCAGGGAGTTCAGGCGCCGCCGCCTCTTAGAAGTATTCGACTACCGCTCTGGGTATTTTTTACACACGTATACGAGTATATGTTACCGGCAATCTGTATAATCCGGTATTATATATAATCCCCAGGCAATATATATAATGCCTAAAACGTGCAGGTAATGTATGAAATATTATTTATTTTATGCTTTGCCTGGGAATTATATATATTGGGTGCTTACCTATGAAATTAGCGAATTTTTCTTACAGATTTAGGAGTTCGTAATTCGAATAATTCAATAGCTATTTCCAGTTTTTTTTTATTGTTTTAAAATTAATTTCAATATTTTACATCTACTTATTAAATTTTCTTTTAATTTTCAGTTTGATAACTAAAATTTCATCTTCAAAATCAGTGCCTCCTAAATGTTATCCATTGTCATGATAATATTCGTAATATTTATTACAGCTGACACTTTTAAAAAATTAATTAAAATTTTCTGTTAGCTTAATGTTGTCTCATTCATACACACAAAGTTTATAAAATTAGGATCTGTCATTCCTAAAAAAAATACAAAAATGTCTGTACTGAAAATTTAGTTAACTTCAATTTCTCCATACAAAACGCCAATTTCATATGTAAGGACCTAATAATACACAATGCGCAGCCGGTAATGTATGTAAAAGCGTAAAACACTGCAGTAGCTTAGGTGAAGGGTAAAGGGAGTGAGCGAAGTGAAGCCTTTATCCTTCGTGTTAAATTGAACATGTAAGAACAACAAAAATACTTAAAACTAAGTACTTTTTGTTGTTCTTAAATGTTCAACCTAACACAAAAAATACTTAAAACTAAGTTTTTTTTTTGTTCTTACATGTTCAATCTAAAACGAAGGATAAAGGGGGCTTTGATTCGCTCACACCATTTACCCTTCACCTAAGCTACCGCAGTGTTTTGCCCTGATATTCTCCCAAAATCTATTTATTTTACACATTGCCGATGGCCAAGTAGGTATTCTATATAATCGCTGAGCATTGTATATATTACCTAGGTAGAGTATGTAATGGACATTAATATTAATAATATTTCATACATTGCCTCAACGCCCCAGGCATTATATATATATATATATTGCCCTGGTATTATATAGAATACCTGCATTATACAGATTGCCGGTAACATATACATACTTAACAGCGCACTTTTCCCATACGGCTATTTTATTCAACGCTCCATTTTGCGTGCGAGGGGACAAGCTCATCGCCGTAGCTAGGAAGATGATACGGTCAAAACAAAGCTTAGAGAAATTACTACATAAAATTGAAGGATTTAATATTCCAACGGAACACGATGCAAAATGTCGTTTGTAAACTTCGTGGGGCGGCCAGACCTGGTTTAATTCATAATCACATCCACAGGAAGTAAATTTAATTTTTCTTTAGAGTGAAATCGTCTCTGGCACGGTTTCTGAGAAGGAAGGTTTGAAGTCGAATAGTATAAGTGTGAGATTATTACTCAAAATGTGAAGTGTCTCGAAATAAAATAACTGAATAGGTAATCTTTACAGGAACTACTTAGTTAATATATCCGTTGAACTGATACTACTACTGATAAGAGATTACAACTCATAATTAACAATATATATGTCACAGTTGGTTGGTTAAATCAGACACTTAACTAACTCCATTGTCCGTTAATTAAATACCGACGTTTAACCAAGTCACTAGCTTTTTCATTTAAATAAAGCATCGTCGAAAACGTTTAACAAGCTGTCTTACCGAAAGCCGGCGTGTTGGAAAACAAGATGGCGTCACGACAACAGCTGATTTGCACAGCTTTTAACAGGGAAAAATATTGCGGTAGCTTAGGTAAAGGGTAAAGGGGGTAAGCGAAGCGAAGCCCCTTTATCCTTCATGTTAGGTTGAACATGTAAGAACAACAAAAAATACTTAAAACATAAACTTAAGAACACTTAAAAAATATTTATATTGCTTGTTGCCTAGGAACGTTTAGACAAATCGGAATTTTAGTGACTTGTTTAAACCTCGATATTTAATTAACGGTCTAGAGAGTTAGTTAAATGTCTGGTATAACCAACTAACTGCGACATATACGTCATGATTATATTACACGAGCTTAAAATGAGACGGACTCGGTTACAGGATATTACGCAATAGATTATTTTCGATCCAAAGTTTCTTTCGGTAAGGAAAATCGAAGTAAGTCCAAAACCCGACATAAAGTCAATATTATATTTCTCATGAAAACAACATCTCTATAGAAATGCCTATTGTGCTCTAGACGTACTTATTTACTTTTGTTCATTCCTACCATTTCCCGAATCTACTTTAATTTTCTTAGTTATAACTTAATGAAGAAGAATTATTAACTTTGTGAGTGTTTGCGCCTGATATTCCAATGTTAAGTTAAATGTTATTCTGAGTGACGTTTTGTTAATCCTAAACATAACACAATATAACGTCACGCCTTTTCCCATACGGGGTGGCAGAGGTACTATTGTGCCGACTTTGAGCCAGTTATCATATCCTCCATTTTGCGTGACAGGGGGCAAGCCCATCGCCGCAGCTATGGAGTAATGAAGGTAACCTCACGATGTTTTCCATCACTGTTAGAACGTCCGTATAATGTACTTGTCAAAATGTGTGACATCATCGAACAAATCATGTACAGCGACATCTAGCCTTCCATAGCACGAACCACCTCACACACAACTACAACCTAAATCAATAGCTTTATTAGTGGTTCGACTAACTGACGCTAGATGGCGCTAAGTAGCCATATTGCTGTGAGCTAAGATTGTGACAGACTATTACACTCTCGCATCAGATCTCTCGCAAACACCTTGTCTCTATCAACCGAAATATCTAACCAAGAACACATCTATTATTTGGGACGCAACCATTTTTCAGTACTTAACGTAAATTAATTAACGGCGAGAGAGAGAGCCCTACATCTCTGCTGAGGTGACAGGATGAAAAGACGATGATGATGAAGATGTCATATATCTACTTACCAAATTAGTCTGCGTCTTCGATAAGTAATCGAGGTACTGGCAGCTGAACCGAGTCAGATTCCAATCGAAGGTCACCGGGTCCTGAAAAATAAAATACAATGCATTGAAAATTTATACAATGATGCTTCCAGATGTGCCTATAATATTTGTAGATTTTCTTTGACTTCTCCAGGTTCCCATCAATAATAATAATTATAATAATACCTTGGACATTATTTACACACATTGATCGAGCCCCAAACTAGGATTCCCTGTATCTTGGGTACTAGACAACGATACTTAGATAGATAAACAACCATTACTAGGTTACAAGCATTCTCATCAAACAAGTATTTGCCCCCACCGGGACTCGTACCCGGGACCCTTGGATTCGTAGACAGGGTCACTACCGACTCGGTATTCGGGTGATCATTCGTCAACCGATCCTGACCTGATGCCAATGGCACCATTTGAAAAATATACTTTTACAAACACAATAATCATTTTCCTAATCGTCCCAGCCGTCTCCGAAAAATCGATGAACATACATTAAAAAACATAAAAAGATCCCGACGACCTGAGAACCTCCTTCTGTTTTGAAGTCAGTTAAAAATAGGCTTATGTTTAAACGATCACCAAAAACGCACCTATTTTACTAACAATAAATTCGAAACGACCGCCAGAATTAGTAAACGACCACCAAATTGTGTTTGGATAAATAATCTCAAAACTTTTTTTTATCTTTTGTGTTCTTAAGTTTATGTTTTAAGTATTTTTTGTTGTTACATGTATACATGTTCAACCTAATACGAAGTATAATACTTCAAAATATACTTTATTGCACGGTAAATAATGAGTACAAACAAATGAACACTTATACGCAAAGGCGAGCTTATCTCTAAAAAGAGATTTCTAAGATAAAGGGGGCTTCGCTTCGCTCACCCCCTTTACCCTTCATCTAAGCTACCGCAGTATTTTGCCCTGACATTTTCTGCAACTTTTGGTGATCACTTACCCATTTTGGGTAGCATTTACCCAATTTGGATAGGAAAAAAATATTTTGGTGATCATTATATTTGTTGCCTTAAAAATACTGACTTAGCCGAGCTCATGTAGTTAATACGCCGGTTGGATTCGACATATAGATTGACATATAGATTGACGTAGATTGACGCACATAGATTGACGCGATATTTCCCAAGATACAGGTTACCTTAATTTGGGAGACATGGAAACCCTGCTAAGGACTTGTTTTTTTTTTTTTATAAACGTATTTTTACTTTTTTTTACTTTACTACTATGATTCGATGTGTTTTTCGTGATTATAATGGAAAATTAGCTACATCTCATGCTTTATTACACATTCTGTAATGATTCGGCAAGCAATATGTAATAATTATGTAAAAATACATGAAAACAGATGGCTTTTTGGTGACAATTCTTTGCCTGCCATTACAGAAAAAAAAACTGTCATATTTAAACAGACTTGTGTACCTGAGGGCATTCGTTGGTGTAAGGGCAGGTGGCCACACTCCCGTTCACGAAGACTTCGTGGTTGACCACAGCAATGGGCAGACCGACCGGGTAGTGACCGATGGCGACACAGAAGAGGATCATCTGAGACAGCGGCAGCAGGAACACGAAGGCTATGAGGCTGGAACACATCAAATGATAAATGGTCTTAAATATGTAACAAATTAAAAGTTCAAAAACATTTAAAATCTTTTGTTGAAATGAAATGAAAAAAATAAAAACGAGCTCTTTCTTCTCACACAGGAGATGCAGGTTCGAATCCTGACCGCAAAGCAGCAAACGGCAGCGATCGAAAATAAAGCTAAGAAGAAGGAGAACTAGGCAAGGAGAAAATTGACATAAGGCAAAGGGCTTTAACTACACCCTGGAGAGGGCGACGACTACGTACGTGTGCCAGCGATCCTTAACTTAAGGGCCATTATCTTCATCGATCAGTCTATAATCATCCACTTCTGGGAATACGGATTTATTTACCACGCTATCTACTACGGTCTTGAGCTTCTATCGGCCACTGGTTCTGGGTATCGATTTTATTATTGCTCTGATCCACCTTCCGTTATTTCCCCGTCCTTCTGCCACATCATCATCATAATTAGCCCACATCGACCCACTGCAAGGTACAGCTTTCTTTTTTATAGCGCCACTCCTAAACGTCATATGCCAATCGCATCGAGTGGCATACCGTCGTCGACTAGATGATATTCTTCTCCCACAGTGGTTCAAGAAGAGGCAAATAAAATAAAGAAAGATTGACTAGATTTGATATCGTCGGAGCATCGGGGTCTTCCCGCTGGCCACGTCGCCCCGTAGGCTACACTTACCCATAATTCCTAATCAGACTGAAGAAATTCTTCCACACTAGCGCCTTCATGTGCCTCCACCGCATTGGCTTGATCCGTTCCAGGCAGCTCAAGGGGGGCTCATCATCAGGAGGTATCGCCTCCACCGGAGCCGTCAGCTCTGGAGTCACCACCACCCGGCCTTTGCTGCTCATGGACACGTTGTCTCCGAACTCGCCGGAGATCTCGCCAAGCTCCGCCTCTTCTAAGTCGATGGAGGATGGGTCCTGGAAGGCAAGATTCGGTTTAATTCGTCGTAAAATATCATCAATCAGCTAATTTATTCCAAAATTTGCACTTATGTCTGTTGCTCATAAGATTTGTAAGTGAGCGGATGACCCTTCAAGATGTGTGATGATAAACATGTAAAAAAGTAAACAAATAAACATGTAAACAAGACACTGACTTCTGGTATTAAACCAGTTCATTGCACCCTATATATTATGTACTAATAATTAGGCATCTACTTAATGTTATATTATACTTGCTTGATTATATTATGATGTTCATTAAGTCTCAATTTTTGTGATATTATGAATAAAAATCTTAACTGAACTGAACTTGAAATAAACAATATTTGTGCATATGTATATTGCCCTACTCTTGGATTTCCAGCGGCGTCACACATATAATAAACATCCTAGACTCGAGGTCCTTTTCTTCTTCCCGATTCCTCCCCGGCCAGTAATTGAACCCAGAACCTTTGGCTCTTGAGGCAGAAGACCATACATTCTACGCTCACGCCTATATCCCAGAAGAGGGGTAATCAAAGAGTAAACATATCCACTTGTCATATACTCTCGCTTCTTCAACTTTCATAGATGAGGCAGAATAAGTTTGGTGAAGAAGAACTTACAGGTATAGCAGGCAGTTCCACCTTTTCGACAATATCAGCCAGTATGCTGGACCGCCGCCTCTTCCCCATATTCTGGATAACCGCCAGCTTCAGGAAGACTTCCTCAAGACTCTCCGCCTGATAGCGACGAATCAGCGAATCTGGTGACTCCTCGGCGAGGAATCTGCCGCCTCGCATGAGTCCGATCTGGGGGCAAGCAAAAGTATACAAATGTCAGTCAAAAGAATAGTCCAAATTCACTCCTTTGCGATGGGCTAGCCTCCTTGTGATGCAAAATTAACTATTTAATAAAAATTATGGGACTCAGTTGACGCTGTAGTTCACTTCCATGTTTTCTTCTAATATATTATTAATAGATTGGCTGCCAAAGGGTCAAAAATATAGAAATGAGAAAATATTGCTACACTGAAGAAATCAGTTTCATAAAGTAGTTTTGATTGTTTCTAGTAACCCCTAAGGGCTGCTCGCTCTCTCTCTGTTACTGTATTTAAGTAGTTTAAGGCGACAAGTAAGACCAAACAAGTTTGTAGTTATTCTCAAGTTACGCATAATAAGTAAAGCAATTGTTTCTTTATGCTAGCTTGTTGATCATGTATCAGCTTGCATGCCCTTAAAGTAATATGGCTATTTTTGCTCGATAGAAAAGTATCCCGCAGTATCATAATAGTAGTCACGCGAGAGTTTTAATGCCTAATTACGTACAGTTACATAAACTAGTTTATCTACACTCATAACATAAGCTCTCTTTGATGTGTTCAGGAACCGCATGTTCGACCAGCATTGGGGCATTGATAATTGCTCTGCACTTGTTTAGCGTGTTCTGTAGTACCAACTTCACAGACAAACAAGGGGCGGCACGCAGGCGGGCGTCAGCATTCGAAATTTGAATGTATGTATAAAATTTACACATTATGGACATAATGTTCAATATTCAGATAAGAAATGAGTTTTTACAAAGTAGTTTAACATTATGCTGATCGTAACGTGCGGTTTTTGGACGTAGTAAAGAGGGTTTATGATACGTACGTCGATAAAATATATTAATCACAATAAAAAAATAAAATTTCGCACCGGATTTGACTGTATGTTATTTTTATATTTCATAGCGATAAGTAAATAGTCAATAGTCAATAGTCAAAGTACTTTATTACTGTAGATATTTACATATACTTAGCAAACGTCATTTTTTGCCCTTTCTCTACATTGGACCACTGTGGGAGAAGAAGGGCGTAGAAACTCCCACAGATTTATTTTTAGATCTCTTTTAAAAATAGGTTGTGCTTAACTAATACAAATATGAAAAATTTAATTGTTATGATTAATAAGCAGGAATAAATAATTACAAAATTATTAACAGCAAGGTCTGTGTTGAGCCAGATTAACCCCATACAGTCCTGTCATTTAAGTAATCTTGAACATTGTAATATCCCTTTTTCGACAAAGTCGCTTTAACATGCTTTTTAAATTGCTCAAATGGCAATTTCAAAATCTCCAGAGGTATCTTATTGTAGTAGAGAATGCACTGACCCTTGAAAGAATTGCTAACCTTCGCGAGTCTAAAACGGGGCGCACATAGTCTGTGATTATTTCTTAGGTTAACATTACAGCTGTCGCTAAGTTTGGAAAATGTTGTAAGGTTCTTGCGTACATACATTATATTTTCGAAAATAAATTGACTAGCTACTGTTAGTATGTCAATTTCTTTAAAAAGCTCTCTTAAGGAGTCTGTTCGTTTTAAATTATAAATTGCTCGAATAGCTCTTTTCTGTAAAATAAAAATAGTTTGAATATCCGCTGCTTTCCCCCACAACAAGATACCATAGGACATCACACTATGAAAGTAACTAAAATATACTAGCCTAGATGTAGCCACATCCGTGCTTTGTCTGATGTTCCTAACAGCGTAAGCCGCAGAAATTAATTTACCAGCCAATTTATCTATGTGGGGTCCCCACTGCAATTTGCTATCAATGGTTATTCCAAGAAACTTCGTATCATTTACCAATTCTTACGTGCTGTTGTCTAACACCAAACTGGTCTCAACTTGCCTGACATTTGGAAGTGAGAATTTGCTACACTTGGTTTTACCAGCGTTTAACAATAAATTATTAACTGTGAACCAATTCAAGGTTAAAGACAATACACCATTAACATCATCAAAATCTCCTTTTTGTCTTTCAATTTTGAAGACCATTGAAGTATCATCAGCAAACAGCACTATGTCAGTTAATTTCTCCACCATGAAAGGCAGATCATTAATATATACCAGGAATAAAAAAGGGCCTAATATGGAACCTTGTGGAACGCCAGTTTTAACACCCGTTCCATCAGATTTTACGCCGTTAACTTCTGCCTTTTGAATTCTATTGCTTAGGTATGATCTTAGTAGATCCAACGCTTTTTTCTAACTCCGTAATGATTTAATTTAATTAATAGCGTATTATGATCAACACAATCAAACGCCTTCGACAGGTCGCAAAAAACTCCGATAGCATCCTGTGCGGCCTCCCATGCAGAATAAATATGAGATACAAGGGTAATACCTGCATCCGTAGTCGATTTACCCCTAGTGAAACCATATTGTTTAGCGTGGAGTTGTTTTGTACGGTTGAAGTGTGAGAGCATTTGATTGAGTATAATCTTTTCAAATATTTTACTTAGTGTTGGAAGAACAGATATTGGTCTGAAATTTGAAGGATCGCCCTTATCTCCCGATTTGAACAGCGGTATAAGTTTACTGTGTTTCATGAGGTCTGGAAAAGCCCCATCGTCAACACATTTATTGAATATATAAGCTAAGTGTGGGGCTATAACTAGAATTACTGAACCAATGACTTTGACTGATATACCCCACAGGTCTTCCGTATTTTTTAAGTTCAGTAATTTAAACGTTTTGACAATGTCCTGGGGATATACATGATGAAATTTTAAATATACTTTACTGACGCTAGTGTTATTTTTTAATAAAGTCTCTGCTTCAAATGGAGATGAATTTAGACGGTCTGTTGTGAGTAAGGGTACATTGGTGAAGAATGTTTTAAAAGCTCGAGCAATATCAGCGTTGGATTTAACAACATCATCACCTATCTTTAGGCAGAAATCACTGTCCCTTGGTATAACTTTGCCAGTTTCGCGGTTTATTATTTGCCAAACTGTTTTCATTCTATTATTTGAATTTTGAATTTTTCTATTAATGTGTAAAGTTTTTGCAGTTCTACAAACCAACTTGAAAGTTTTGGAATATTTTTTAACATAGTCATGAAATTTTCGATCATAGTTATAGGTTTTTTGATCATAAAGGTCATACAAGATAACTCTACTTTTACGAATTCCAAACGTTGCTCAGTCATTAAATTTAGATTTACCGTTGTAGTCACTGACTTTCTTTAATTTGAAAACTTTATTGAATTCTGTCAGAATAATGTTGAAGAAGTCTGAGTAGATTTTGTTTGGGTTCTGTTTTTTAAAATCCGGTACTGGCAAATTTATATCTAAGTTTTTCGTATATGTCTCTAGTCTATGGGAAATAATAAAAATAAAAAAAATCTAAATAAAAATACAATACAGGGCCGTACAATGGGTCTCGAATGTATATACGAGATCCTGTATTGTACGGCTGTGGAAATCACGACCCGGATTGCCCGTCCCGTATTGCATGGCCCGTACTTCGTTTACCTGAAATGGTCGCCAAATACGGGCCGTGCAAATTGGCCTGTACCGAAAATGTACGGGACGTATAACAAGACCCAGGAAAGCACGGCCCGTATTCCGTGTATCCGTATATGCAACCCTGATACACGAATTTTGGGTCGTACATTCCATGGTCGCGAAATACGGGCTGTGCAAATGGTGTACACGGATTCCATGGTCGTGCATTCCTGGGTCGTGTAATACGGCCTGTGCATGAAGTGCAAAGGCTCTTACTTCGCGACCCAGGAATTGCCATCCCGATGTACACAAATTCAGGGGTCGTACAATCCGGGCCGTGCTCATGGCCGTGCAATACGGACCCCCCATAAATTCAAATGCCGTATGAGATAAAAAAAAACGCTTTAATCCAATTGTTTATGTATTCAAAGCGGAAACGCGCACTGATGAAAGTGATAATAATCTAACCAACCGTACTATCATTTTAGATTTTAGTTAATTAATTGTTTACTATTCCTACCTAGGAAACTAATATGAGAAGTTATTTTAAAATAGTCAGCTCCAGTCGTTCGGACGTGCTTTTATAGAATTAACAATTTTGATCAAGTTATTTTAGTTTGATACGTGACCAGAGTCCAACATTTATGTGCAAGTTGAAATTTAACTACGTTTACCTATAAGTATATGTTATAGGACAGGAATATATTCGTATTACAGTCATATAAAAAGTTTATACGTTTTAGTATCTCACTACGAAAAACATATCAATTTAATCGACTTTAACCTCTTGAGTACCACCGGCCACTTTTCCGTTATAGGTTTTAAATTTTATTACCATGGCATAAGGTTTCAAATCGCGACCCGTCCCAACTACCCTCGGTTGTTGAGAGGTTAAACAAGGAGGTTCTCAATCATTTACGGCTTATTAAAATCTCACCTTTAAATATCAGAAGAATAGTGATTTAAATGTTAATAAAATACAAAATTAGAAAAAAACACGCCGGATATTATGACGTAATTTAAAAAAGGAATAGATAACTTTTTCGAAAGTGAGAGAGAAGGGAAGAGAAATCAAGTAGAGGGAAATAAGAACCAACAAATGAAATAAAAACTTTTGAAAGGGTTTATTTGTTGCGAATTCTGCCGAACATCCTAATAATTATGACTTTTCTTAGTCGCCCCTATATTTACTTACCTTCCTAATGATTTTCTGGACAGATAAAGACAGTAACTATGCCAAATCTAGATACTTGCTACATATATTCAACTACCTCTAATGGAATTACAAATTCAAAAAATCCCTCCGGGGGCAATGAACTTGTTACCGTAAGATCGTCAAAACCGTTAATTGATAAAGTAACGTTTTTTTGTCTCGTTAATTGGTCAATTATCGACAGACATAAAACTGTAGCGTACTGCTTACTATATTTCGCGTTAGTTGATAAACTAAGGGTTAAAACCCGTAAATAGTAAACTGGTTTAAACTTGAATTGCAAACGAAATATCAGGGCAAACACTGCGGTAGCTTAGGTGAAGTCTAGAAAGGGTGAGCGCAGCGAAGCCCCCGAATAGACTTCGTGTTAGGTTGACATGTAAGAATAAAAGAAACGTAAATTATAAACCCTGTCGGTCTGGTTCACTATCTGTCGATAATTGATCAACTGACGCGTAAGTTTATCAACTAACGGTTTTGACTATCTAACGGTGACAGACACACACACACACACACACAAACAAGCTCCAACCCCAAACGTTTATTCTTTTTATCTAAATAAAGTATGTATATATAGTATAGGGAAAAGGGCTGATTGTCCATCTATAGAGTGTATAGATACTCTAAAAATCGACAATAAGCCTTTTTTACCCACGACGGTCGGTTCGGAACAGATGAGCTTTCCGTGCCGACCGTCGTGGGTAATTCATTATAGCCGTTTAATACAAAAAATTGCATTGAAATCGGTCTAAGAGTTATCCAGGAAATTGGTAACGGACATTCATACACACATACCACCTCCAACTCTAAACGCATAATACCTCCTCTGTCCCGTACCTTCCGTCGTGGGTAAAAAAGGCTGGTAGTCGACGTTTTTTTTATAACATTTGCATACAGGCTCATTCATTGCTTCTGGTCCCACAATAAGATACCCTGTATCGTGGGAACCACGTACCACACATATTAACATCCAAGACCTGGTGGTCTTTTGACCCTAGCCGGGGATCGAACCCGTACCTCGCGCATGTTAGGCTGAGCCACAACCGCTGCGCCACAGAGGTCGTCGTATAGAGAAATAATAGAGCAACATAACTTAATATTTTTCAAAAAGATCAAATAAATACTGCGCGACCAACACAACTAGGCGCATGACGATATAAAAAAAAACAAATCTGGTAGCTTTGTTTTTTGAAAACTGACAAAACCATTTTGAGATAATTGTGTTCCTAACTAAATTACTGAAATATCCCTAAAAAACAAAATGTACTTCATTTGTTGTCTACGGCAGAGTTTGTTCAAATTTCCTTCGCCATTAAGTTGGCAGTTCTGTAAAACTGTCAAGTATCAACAGTTTTCCTGTCAGTCGATAACGCAGACGTCTGTCGGAAAGTAAAAAATGATGATATTATAGTTTTTAGGGCTCCGTACCTCAAAAGGAGTAACCCTTATAGGATCGTCCGTCCGTCCGTCCGTCTGTGACAAGCACTTTTAAAAGGAACTATAAGATATAGAGTCTTGAAATCTTCTGCACACATATCCTTATCTTGATAACCGCAACTTAATTCCAGTCTAATATGAAAAAATATTGTCTACAAAAAAGTGGAGGGTGTAAAATGACAGATCGAAAGAAAAAACATCGTACTAAATCCTATAGGTAATCTTTGAAAAGGGCTCCTTACAAACTTTTTTTTTTAAGTTTTGATAATTTCAGATAGTTACTTTCAGTTACTTTTGCATATATCCTTATTGTAGGCGGGTTGCAGGAGCCGAAACTGCCGTCCTATCATAGTTGTGTTTGGTTGCAAAGTTAGACATAAATTCGTATGCGGTTCAAATAGCAAAAAACTTTGTTGTGATAACAAGATTTGCGGGAGATTCCTTTTCGAAAGTAAGTTTTGCGAAAATTACCTGTTACTAACTCATACTACAAAAGTTGATATATGATGCCGATACTCGAAGGTATCATTAGCATATAATTTCCGTATTTCGTATTGTAAAGAGGTTATAGATAACCTACACGACCTGCTAACCTTCTTTTGAAAGCGGGGAATCGTAATTTTAATCTGGCAACTATATTTCATTTGCCCATTTATGCGTGACAGTTGACTGTTGTGCACTGCAGCCAACTTAACGTTATATGAAAATTTATAAATTTTTCGTAATATTTAAAAAAAATGTCACAATAAATTATATGTTTTATTGAAATCAAAACTATCGATGACTGTTATAGTGATGTAATGAATATCGATGTCCGAAACCATTGTAATATTCGATAAGATTATTTTTAAACTTTCGTAAATGTAGCACAGGAATATTTTATCTGTGGTGACCTTTCCCTAATCTTTCACAATACGCCATTATAAAAAAAAAATGTTTTCGTTGTTTTCGATTACTGTAAAAGTGGTGAAAGTATAATTCAAAGTATAGTTATTTCATTATTTTTAGAGCATTTTATTTCAATTTTCCTCATAGTCGTTAGTCTTCGTTACGCTCAGGATTCTAACATAGAATCCTTCGCTTCACTCTGGATTCAATGTATCGCCCTCGCCGTAAATACATCATTTTGCTCCATTGTGACACAAATAACTATTGCTCATTAGGGTGCGCGCGCACGACTGACTTTTTGTCATAGTGACCAGTATTCTTCTCCCCTTCGCTTAGAAAAGGAAATGAATACGGACGCAAAGGTCTGTCACAGTCACGGTGGAAAAAAACTCACCAGCGCCCTCTTTGAGGGACTATTTTGGCAGTTTTCTTCCCCATTGCATAAACCTCCAACTACAAGCAAACACTTTGTTCCAAATCCAATCAAATCGAAATTTCTTTATTACTATAGATATTTACATATACTTAGCGATAGTCATTTCCTACGAGTTCGCAAAGGCTTTACGAACCTAGAAGTTTACGGCACGACCCAAAATCAAGCGGAGAAGTTGCTATTTTCAGCTCAGAAGTCGGAAAACTTAATTTTTGCCCCTTCTCTACATTGGCCCACTGTGGGAGAGGAGGCGAAGAAACTCCCACAGATTGATTATCAGATGCCTTTTAAAATTGATTGTGATTAATTTAATTAAACAATTGTTACAATATTCACCAGACAGATAAGGCTCGCAGGAGTACAAGAACAAGAAGACAATAAACCACTGTTCAACACTTGTTTAAAAATAAAACTGTATGGGATTTGACGTTTGTTTTGAGGTTAAACGCTGTTAAATATTTTTTGTGGTAACACGAAACGTGATTAAAATAAGCTGCCGTTGCATATTTCTAAGTGGGATGATAATTTTTGAAAATTACCCACATTCGCTTAATCTGGAAAGTTTCAGAAAAGTTACCGCGAAAACTTCGTTTCTCACCGAGACATTCCGTAATTTTTAACTCCAATTAAATGTCGTTATTTTCAGTGACTTGATATTTACAAGAGGATGTTTTTGGCCTAATTTCACCCCTTAATAAGTATGTAAGTTACATTATTCTTCATACGCCTTGATTCCAGCATATCTTCATGCTGAAATCATTTGTATCTGCAGTCTGCTCACAGATATAACGACCCGAATGGCCGAGCCGGCAGCGACCCTGCCTACCAAGCCGAGGGTCCCGGGTTCGAGTCCCGGTGGGGGCAAATATTTGTTTGATGAGAACGGATGTTTATACCCTAGTCATGGTTGTTTATCTATAGAATTATAATATTTATCTATATAAGTATGTGTATCGTTGTCTAGTACCCAAGATACAGGGACTCCTAGTTTGGGGCTAGATCAATGTGTGTAAATAATGTCCTAATTATTATTATTATTTTAGAAACACATTATCACTTTTAAACATAAAAAATAATATCTCCTTATCCTATCCCTAACCCCACATAAATAGTTGTGTAAACATGCAGATAAAAATTACATGATTTGTGTAGTATACTAATTAATTTAAGAATATAATTATGTATGATATCGTATACTAGGATCCAAACAAAAAACCCATATGGTATCCGAGGAACTTTTTAAAATATTATATATAGTTATATTATTTTTTTGCTTATTATCAATGTAGCCCATTAATGTCCCCGCCGAGGGGCACAGGCCTTTGACCGGATACGAGTAAGATTAAGCCATGCTCCACCACGCTGGCTCAGTGCGGGTTGGTGGTGGGGTTTTACGACCACGTAGCGATAGTAGCCGGGACCTACGAAACACTGAACGTCCGATAATGTACTAAAGATAAAATAATTATCTCATTGGTACATGGTCAGGATTCGAACCTGCATCTCCTGTGTGAGAAGCTAGCGTGAAACCCATTAGACCACGGAGCTCTATTATAGTAAAAAAAATGTAGCTTTTAATTTTAATACCTACACTTTGGCTCTCTAAATTAACTTCTGGATTTGTAGTCGGTTGTCACAATCCAGATGTTACATCGTTTTCCAACTAAATCACAATACGTAGTTGTGATTACGCAACACTGTAAACAAATAGCTCCATTAATAGTTTTTGTTCTAGTTATTGCATTCATGACAATTAACTTCTGGCTAATGGATGCGGCCATTATATATCTGCTGAGTCAGAGGAAATAGTCAGGTATTACTATCTGCTGACAACATGTTCCTTGTAAATAGTCTTAGTAAGCAACTTTATCAGAATGGAGAGATGCGTTTGCTTTGCTTGATTTAGGATTCTCGAGCAGGAAAAATATATACGAAACTCGTTCGAAAAGGCTTTATAACGGACCTCGCTACGACCTACGCCTTCGGCTCGTGCCGTAAACTTCCCAGAAATGTACTATTTCACTTCTAATGCTCGGAAAGTCCTTCTTTATGCTGGATGTAGGCTGCATAAAATCGCATTTTATGCACTAGTTCATAAAGTGTTGTCGTCATCTAGCTAGACTATTGAATTTGAAATTTGAAATTGAATTGACTAGAGAATTGAGCCATTCAGCCAGACAGACGAGGTGACTGCCTTAAATAAACTTGTTGTTTTAATTCATTTACTTTAGTTACTGGTGCGGCTACTTTCACACTCTATGTACGTAACCAGGAGCATTCATAAGTTTGTATGTGGTATTGTAAGAATTGTTGTATGGGAGCCCCCTTAAATGTTTATTTTATTATGTTCTTTAGTATTTGTTGTTACAGCGGCAACAGAAATACAGCATCTGTGAAAATTTAATCTGTCTAACTATCACGGTTCAAGAGATACAGCCTGGTGACAGACGGACGGACGGACGGACAGCGGAGGCTTAGTAATAGGATCCCATTTGGCACCCTTCGGGTACGGCACCCTAAAAATCAACGTATGACTCGGCAGTATCGTGTACGACCTAAACCAAAATTACATGCAAAAAGTAAAAAAAAACCGGTCAAGTGCGAGTCTAAATCGCGCACGAAGGGTTCCGTACCACCGCTCAATGGAAGCGATGGTGTGGAGTGAATAGTTTGGATTTTACCACGGATACTATAATACTATACAGTATGATTTTACACAGCAAAATATTGTTTACAAAGTTATTGGTGCGGTTACTTTCACACTCCATGTACGTAACCAGGTGCATCCATAAGTTTGTATGTGGTATTGAAAGAATTGTTGTATGGGAGCCCCCTTAAATATTTCTTTTATCCTGTTTTTTAGTCTTTGTTGTTATAGCGGCAACAGAAATACATAATCTGTGAAAATTTCAACTCTCTAGCTAGCTAGGTTCTTGAGATACAGCCTGGTGACAGACGGACGGACGGACGGACGGACGGACAGCGGAGTCTTAGTAATAGGGTCCCGTTTGGAACCCTTCGGGTACGGAACCCTAAAAAACAGTGGCGGGAAAGAGACTCTCTTGTTTTCGACTTTTATTTAGTTGTTTTCTTTTCAAAACTTGTTATTTTACGAAGTATTTCTAACATTATCACTGTTTTATTTCCTCGCAATCAAAGTGAAAAGCAGAGTGCATAACTCATAAACATAAACATAAACATAAACATAAACATTTACATACAGGCACATACATTGCTTCTGGCCCCACACTAGGATACCCTGTGTCGTGGTAACCAGAAACAGCGACGTCACACACATATAAACATCCAAGACCTGGGGATTGTTTTTTTTTTTTTTTATTACCCCCAGCCGGGGATCGAACCCGGGACCTCTCGCATGGTAGGCAGAGCCACAACCGCTGCGCCACAGAGGCCGTACGCCACTCGGTACTGAAACTCATTTTTCCAGCCTCACCTATAAGTCTTGGATAAAATGGCTTGTTTTATGCCCCTGTTGTGCAGTCTACTATATGAATGGCCTAAGTCCTCTCTCAGGGTCTTTTCAGTGTCATGCGGGTATCATCCACCCTGATCCATTTGAATCAAATTTATTTGATTGAAATTGCCATTTGAGCATTTTAAAAACCATGTTAAAGCGACTTTGTCGAAAAAGGGATATTACAATGTTCAAGATTACTTAAATGACGGGACTGTATGGGGTTAATCTGGCTCAACACAGACCTTGCTGTTAATAATTTTGTAATTATTTATTCCTGCTTATTAATTATGATAATGACATATATATATTTTTGTATTAGTTAAGCGCAAGCAATTTTTAACAGATATCTAAAAATCAATCTGTGGTAGTTTCTACGCCCTGCTTCTCCCACAGTGGTCCAATGTAGAGAAGTGGCAAAAAATGACGATTGCTAAGTATATGTAAATATCTACAGTAATAAAGACATTTGGAATTTGGAATTTGTACAGGTATTGAAAAGTGACTATTGCGCATTCAAGGCCACCGCTCGTGGAAGCACCGTGGCGCGAAGTATACCGCATGACAAATACGCACAGCACTGAAAGAGCGCTAAGTAATCGGCCCTCAAGAAATTACAGCGCCCCAGTATGACATTAAAGAAGCACTTAAATTGAGCAACAGTCTGGGCATTCGGCCAATAGCTTCCCATTTGACGTAGCGGAGAATGGGGTCAGATTTGTTTCTCAAGTTGAGTCTAAGAATTTGAAAAAATGGTAAAATTTTTGTCGGACTTCGCATATTTAAGGTTTCGTGACAAATGTGGAATCTAAGCCTAAAATGAGTAAATTTTAGAGAAAACAATTGCAAATTAAATTATTTAGCAAAAAGATAGGTAACAAAGTACGTCTAAATTACAATGCACGGTTGATAAAATACAATGTTATGATTGGTGGGTAGTTTGTCCTTTTGGCAGCTTGCTTGCGATGCTCACACTAGGCGAACCTGTATCGTGCACATCTTGAGTTAGATGTATTGGTATTTGTTAGTAAAATATATATGTAACAATAAACATAACCATCGAATTTTAAGGTCATAGATTAATGGGAAGTTAACAATTTTTTGGGTATAACATTTTATAAAAAAAGCTGAGGTGCTTCTAATTTCTTTGTTTTCGAATACCTTTTTAAAGAAAAAATCCAGTATTTATGTACTCAACATGATCTAAATTAATAAACCTCACTCGATGAGGTAAGTATTATTTTTTCGCGCCGTCCTTTAGCTGTATGGACCTTAAAAACATTTCAAAATATTTTTGACACTTTGCATGGCTTGGCTGTAAAACCTGTGTGACGACGGACGGACACGTGAGTGACAGCAATACGTCCCCGCTTAGACCTTCGGCTACAGAACCCTAAAAAGTGGTAAAACTAAAGGTTAAAAGAGCACTTACGATGTTCGCTTGTTTAGTCTCGTCGATATAATGTGTTGTGATGATGACTGTGGTGCGGCCACCTTGCGTGATGTCCACCATGTGGTCCCAGATTCTAGAAAAAAAAACACAAACTCAAAACATAGAACGTAATTAATACATACAACATACGTGGGAACCATTGTGCTTCTGCCTACTCTATTTACCATCATCACATCATCAATGGATACTCTGCAATTCATTGTGAAATGGATGAAATTATGGGAAATATTAAACTGCACATCAAAAATACTGATTTGCACAGCAAATATCAGGGCAAAATGCTGCGGTAGCTTAGGTGAAGGGTAAATGGGGTGAGCGAAGCGAGGCCCCCTTTAACCTTCGTGTTAGGTTGAACATGTAAGAACAACAACAAATACTGAAAACATAAAGTTAAGTACACACAAAATATTGAAAACATAAAAAGTGTTTTTGTTCATCCTTTTTAGCTGTGCAAATCAGTATGTTTGATGGGCGATTAAATACTAGCAAATTAAAAAGGAAAAAGTGGTATCTTCAATGGATAGTTAGAGTGAAGTGGGTACGCGTTAACGTGGCAATAGCGGTCAGTGGCCCGACTGCTACTGCTAACCGAATCATACATAGTAACCATGGTAACGGTCCGCTACCGTGGATACCGAGTATCACCGTTACCATGATACGCTAAACGACAGTCATTTCGAACGTTGCACGCAATCAGTAAGTATGGCTAACCCAATCACGAGCGTACAGTGGTAGACAGGGGTCGATGACCGCTATGGCCATGCTAACGTGAACCCACTACAGCTGATGCGCTTGGCGAAGAATAGCAAGACGTGTATAATCCTCATCCAATACTGGAGACTCTCCACCGTAAAAAGAGTTTTTTCGCGGGAGCGTATCCGCAAGCCAGCTCTTCGAAAATAACTCCGGTTTTACGACCCCCAGCAAGGAGCACGAAAATAAGGACAGTGTTATTCTCACAAAGGATCGACTCCGAAGTTAGGCTGGTCTAAAATCAGGAGTTCAGGGCTTCAGGATCATGCCCCTTCCCCCTAACTGTCTATAGTAATACATGGATAGCCCACTAACTTCGGCTTAACAGCTTGGTAAAAGAAGTCCTTAAAATAATAATAATAACAATAATACCTTGGACACAATTTACACACATTGATCTAGCCTCAAACTAGGATTCCCTGTATCTTGGGTACTAGACAACGATACACATACTTATATAGATAAATATTATTCTTGGATAGATAAACAACCATGACTAGGGTACAAACATCCGTTCTCATCAAACAAATATTTGCCCCCACCGGGACTCGAACCCGGAACCCTTGGCTTCGTAGGCAGGGTTACTGCCGACTCGAGCATTTGGGTCGCTAAATAAAAAACTAGTTTTCAAACAGTGGATGACGGAGGCTCAGAACCAGAGTTGACGTCGTGGTAGAGGAAGGAAGAGGAGGCACCCAGCTGTGGATTATTTTTGATTCTCACCCCTGTCTCAACACTGGATCGACTCCGACGGTAGGCTCGTCCAAGATCAGGAGTTCAGGCTCATGCAGCAGGGCGGCTGCCAGGGAGACCCGCCGCATCTGTCCGCCGGATAGCTGCTTCACTTGTCTGTAACATAATGTTGTTATGGGTTAACAGCTTGAAACCACGTACGGGTGCTTATAAGGCTTAGGAAACCCGAGCTGGAGCTCAATGTGGCCAGCATAGTCCTAAGAGCTTTTTGGGTGGAATTACCTTGAATTTTCAAAAATCCTTTTCTAGCTTCCGTGGAGCGGGGAAGGAAGTAGTTGTTGCATTTCATATTATTGTTTGCCTTTTGTTTAACATTTTTCCAAATTAAAAGTTAAATTTTACAACATATTTTATACTAAACTAAACGGGGCCGCCTCGCTCCGCTCGGCTTCGCTTCGGCTGCAGGTTGTATTATAAAGTTGTGACCTAACAAACTTAATTTTAGTATTCGGACACAAAGTGACTTAAATATGTATAAACCAATACGGTTCTGTGAAACTACATGGAACGCACTTCCTTACACTATAAGAGAAAGTCCCACTCTTTTCTCGTTTAAGAAACGAATTAAAGAGCACTATCTCTCTCTTTTATAAAAGTTATTGTATTTATATCATTATATGTAAAGTTTATGTAGTATATATCGGTAATTATTTATATTTCCTATTGTATTTTATAGCTATTTAATTTATTCCTAGGCATTTTAATTATAGTATTTATTGTGCACTGCCTTCCCTTTTATGATACCAATTCCCATAATGCCTTGATTTGCTGGAAAAAATCTCTTTTTAGAGATAAGCTCGTCTTTGTATGCCTCGCCTAAGCATGCATTTTCTTTTACAGAAACCTTTTTAAATATTTGTGTGCAATAAAGAATTATGAATTATGAATTACATGGGACACTAAATGTGGTGAACATTTGACATATTTGGGAGTCACAACATATATTGATAAACAATATATTTGGGTTATTGCAAACCATCTTCCAACTCCTAATCTATCTACCATCTAAAATACAATCCGCTGATCAAAATTATTCTCTCAACGTCGTTGTCGCTTTTGTTGCTTTGTCGGAAGTTTTTTCCCTCCCCGCCCGGGATTTGAACCCGGAACCTCTCGCTTGTGACGCAGAACCTTCACCCTACGCTATATGTAATACAGTATGGACAGGAATAAGCCAGGCCAGCCTGCATATTAATACAGTATACATAGCGGATTTTTTAGTATTTTTTTCCCATGACGTGGAGGAGAGCTTACGTACGCTGCGGTTTGGTAACAAAATTAATAATAATTCACCGTGTATACCAGCCAATTAAAAAACAAGATCAGCTTAATTTGCTCCTAATTTGAAATTAGGACATATTTTAACCTTTTCTTGATGGAAAAATGTCGAGGCATTTTTGTATCTCTGTCACACCGCATGGAAAACAGGCGTTATAGGCGTCATGAATACTTAGGTGACGTGACGTGACATCGATCTGACAAAGGCCACATTTGCACGGCTTGTCGTTTTGCGTACCCAATCCTTCAATTTCAATTGGATAGAGAATGTCGTGCAAACGTTGCCTTTGTCAGATCGATGTCACGTCACGTCACCTAAATGGGTACTATGGGGACGGGCTGCTAACATTGAGACCATCTTCATTTTGCAGAAGGGCGAGATTTATTCATAAGCTAGGTAATAGAGAGTCCCTGAGAGATTTCTTCAAAGAAACCAACATCCTAACAGTTGCAAGTCAATATATCTATGAAAACATAATGTATGTGAGGAAAAATATCAGTAGCTTTAAAACCATTGATAGCCGCCACAATGTGCAAACTTTAAATAAGCATAAACTTTATTTTCCAATGTTCAGACTCACAAAAGTTAGTAGTTCTTTTATGGGACACTGTATACGTTTCTACAATAAAATTCCGCAAGAAATACAAAACTTAACTGAAGCTCGATTCAAAAAATATATAAAGCACACTTTGTGTACAAAGGGAAAATTCATGATTTTTTACAAGACACCGACATCTGGAATTAAACCAGTTCATTGCCCCCTATATATTATGTAATAATTAGGCACCTACTTAATGTTGTATTATGCTTGCTTGATTATGTCTGATTAGACTCAATTTTGTACTATTCAAAATAAACATCTTTGAACTTGGTACGACGCCTATAACGCCTTTACAATGCAGTGTGGCAGAGACGCAAAAATGCGTCCATTTCATTTCAAATTAGGACGACGATGCTCAATGTTTTCATTCTAACGTAGTTTTCCCAAAGGTTTGCTCACGATTAGCCAGTAATTAAAAACTCAAATTTTCTTGACAGGGTGCTAGCCCATCGCTGCAGCTTACAATATTATCACAAACATCTACAAATCAAACTCCTATAACTCCTTCTGTACGCCGAGCACAATAATGTAACTCTATTAAATCAATCTTCGTTACATCTGCTCAAATTTCGTGGCACGTCGGAAACTTGGGTCTAAGTTCTAACTAGCATTATTAGAGGGGTGGAGGAATATAGACCCTTAAGGAGTTGCTATAAGAAGCTTTAGGTCGTGGGTAAAGTTATTGGAATCTCTAGTTTATGGTTTAGTATGTTGCTGAATTTATGCCTTGTTTAGAATATGTCAGTTTTACTCACCACAAGCAACATGTATAAGTTTTGTACTACTTGTACTACTTACAAATTCCTCTTTCTCAGAATTAAATCAACTTCATTTCACACACACTCACACACAAACACATATACGCACGTTGACTTGTATTTTATATTTTGCGTGACAAGGGGGCAGGTATTATTAATTCTCACCTATTATTAACTAGGTATCTATAATAAAATTAATAATTTGCATTCATAATAACTGAGTATTTGTTACGTTATGATGTTACATGTTACGCCGTCATCCCACTTCGTTACGTGCTATGCGTTATGCGGCTTGTTTGCCCGCATACAACGAAGTATGGAGGATGTATTCATCTATACACGTTGACATTTAATCAGCTGACTAATTTTTTGGGGAATGATAGTACCCGTAATTATGAACAACTTTCCCAAAGGAACATATGGTCGCAATTGAAAATGAAAATCCTCCCTCAGTACATTGACCCGATCAGCTGTTCACAAATTACTATAGGAGTATGGGAGACAAATTTTTTTTCGTTTGCGACCATAGGTGTCTTGGGGAAAGTTGTTCATATTGATGGGTACTATCATTCCTCAAAATATGGTCAGCTAATTAAATATCACCAAGTATTTCCCATAACCGTAAACAGCGAATATACGGCTTACCTAACATGTGAACAAAGCAGAATGATATCCAATCCTAATTCGTGAAATAATAAAAACTTATACAAATGACAATAAATGGTCTACACGCCAAAGTAAAACTACCTCACCCTGATAACGTCATAGCGTCCGTCCTTCACGGGTCGAGGGCGGGAGCAAGCGAGAGAGGGAGGGGAAACGCATTCCTCGCGGGTGTCAAGATAACTTTGTGGAGTGGTAATCGAGAACAAATAATTGTAATTATAATTTTAGTAAGTGCACACCAGAACACCATATATATACTTGGCTTACTTTAGTAAGTTCTCGTATTGTACCAGATGGTAATAATTATAGTCAAATCATCCATTAATCATATACGGAAACACGAAAGACATATGCGTCCTACCACTAGTGATGTCGGGTATTGAGACAGAATCCTGAGAGATTCTTGTTTGCGGGATTATAGTGTCTAGGCTAGCCTACGCTGGATTGTATCACAAGCCACAGAGAATGCATGCTAACTCTTGCTAATATTTAATATTTCGTTAGTAGCTTGTGTCATTCTTACCTTGGAACGTTTGAAAGTAATTTGGCTCATATTGCTTAAGAATCTGTGATGTGGACGTGTAATATACTTTATTGCACAAAATAGTGCAAACAAAACAAATATAAAGGAAAGAACATACACAAAGGCGTATCGGTAACAAGATATTTCTTCCAGCAAGCCTAGAATGGAGAGAAAAAAAGGAAACTAAAGGTAGAACTATGTGCACAACAATAAAAATGTTATAAAAATAATAAACTACTTACCAATATCTACATAATACTAAAAATAATGCTGTATGTAAATATGTAACATATACATAAATGTCTTGTATTTATAGCTAGGAAAATTAGTATATAGAAAGGCATTGGACACTTTTGTACCTATACAGTTTCATCTCTATCCTACGATCGTTTCTGTCGCGCTGCTAGAGTGATATAATGACAACGGAGTTGTAAAATTCGAGAATTGTGGGGTTCTACGGGTATTTCGAGTTCTTGGGATCTGCGGTATTCTGCGATACTATGTTATTTCGAGATTGTGCTGTATTGCAAAATCCTGCGCTCATCTAGTGGTCATGCCTGAGATGCAGCCGAATCTCAGAACTTTAAGAAACATCTTGGGATTCAGGATGCTGTTTCACTGTGATATTGCAAAATTGTTGTACCACGAGAACCTAATAGGGATTGCGGAATCCTACACTATTATCTGATACTGCGGAATCACAGAATCCTGCAAGATAAATACAGGAATTAAGAGCATCTGTGGATAATGACCTGTATGTCTCAGCAACTGCAGCAGTTTGACGAGGAACTTGGTCCTCTCGTCGACGTCCTTGGTAGTCATACCCGCCATCCAGTAGATGTTTTACACCTTAACTCTAAAAATAGTGTTAGAACATTGAGAGTTTCTAATGAATCGTGGTGTTTTTGGATTCTATTGCGAGATTGTGGTTCTACGTAATTGTGCGGGATTGCAGGATCTTGCAGTATCCCGAGGAACTTGAGGAACGGCGGGATCCTGCGGGAACGCTGGTGCACGTTTGAACCTATAGTCACCTTGTATGGCTCGGCAACGCCAGCAGCTTGACGAGGAACTCGGTCCTCTCGTCGACCTCCTTGGTAGTCATGCCCGCGATCCAGCCGAAGTAGATCATGGTCTCGCGGATCGAGAAGTCGCCGAATAGCGCGAGTTCCTGCGACACAATAAAAGACTAAAACACATATACAGGCACATATGTATATTGCTGCTAGCCCCATACTAGGATACCCTGTGTTTGGGGACCAGAATCACGATGTTACACACATATAAAATTCCAAGATCTTATATTACGTTAAGAGCTCGGGTTTTTCTTCTTCCTCTCCAATCCGAGATATCCCGCTTCGGAGGCAGAACCTCGTACCTCAAAGCCACAGAGATTATCGTATTTAAAGAGATTGTAATTGAATTAATAGCTATATTCTATTTGGTAATCTGCCGGGTGACGTCATCATGGCTCAAGCAGGAATAAATACCAGAGTGTAAAAGTGTTCCAGCTCACATAAAATGAACCTTATGAACCATGCTATAAGAGTCATTGACAGTTCGATTCGCATACTTTTTCGTCGCGTAATTATTCCAGCTACCAACAAAGTACCATCGCCTTCCCATTTTAACTAACTACAAGAGAGGAGGTTCCCAATTCGTCTGTTTTTTAGGGTTCCGTACCCAACGGGTAAAAACGGAACCCTATTACTAAGACTTCGCTGTCCGTCCGTCTGTCACCAGGCTGTATCTCAAGAACCTAGCTAGCTTTAAAGTTGAAATTTTCACAGATTATGTATTTCTGTTGCCGCTATAACAACAAATACTAAAAAACAGGATAAAATAAATATTTAAGGGGGCTCCCACACAACAATTCTTTCAATACCACATACAAACTTATGGATGCATCTGGTTACGTACATGGAGTGTGAAAGTAACTGCACTAATAACTTTGCAAACAATATTTTGCTGTGTAAAATCCAAACTATTCACTCCACACCATCGCTTTCATTGAACGGTGGTACGGAACCCTTCGTGCGCGATTTAGACTCGCACTTGACCGGTTTTTTTTGTGTTTGTTTACGCGATTACTCCATCAATTATGAACCGATCTTGATAATTATTTTTTTGATCGGCAGGTCATACTTCAGAGATGGTCCCATATAATCAATATCAAAAGTGATTCAGCGCTTTTAAAAAAAAACAACAAATACAAAAAATATATACACCGATTTGTGCTTCCGTGCAGCAAAAGTTTTGACGAGGACCTTTCATGTATACATAGACTTCATGAACTTGGAGTCGGTTGTTTTAAGTTTGTGTAGCACAGGGTGTGATGAGATGACATTATGTAATAGGTATTGTGCCTATATGCATACAGTATTTGAATACTGGATAAACGTAGGCACAACTGGTGGCTCTGTCATTTGAATACTGGATAAACGTAGGCACAACCGGTGGCTCTGTCATTTGAATACTGGATAAACGTAGGCACAACCGGTGGCTCTGTCATTTGAATACTGGATAAACGTAGGCACAACCGGTGGCTCTGTCATTTGAATACTGGATAAACGTAGGCACAACCGGTGGCTCTGTCATGTCACCAGGTATGGAAATAACGTGTGACATTTGTTTAAAAAAATCACAAAATCTTCGCCACATCGATCAAGGAAACAGATGATTTAAAAACGGCTGAACCGATTTTGAAGAAACAAGTACCGCAAAGAAAGCTTTCTATCGTCATTGCTGGTCCCAATGGGTATCCTGTGTAGGGCCAAAGAGAATATCTGTATTAGTATAAATGATTGTTTGTTTCCATGATATGAATCCATGCCCTTGAAGTAAAGTCATCAGTAGCGATTGTTGACTATCATTTGAATAAAACTGTATTGTTCGCAGTAATTGTGGTAATGATTGAAATGATCCCGATGATTGTAGCTTACTGAACATCATCTTCATCACTATGACGTCGGTAGTGGTAATGACTCTGAATTTGACCTTTGCTGCATAAGAAAATCATAATAGTTGATTGTCAGAGTTCCGTACCCAAAGGGTGCCAAAGTGTTCCTGCCCTATTACTAAGTCTACGCTGTCAGTCTGTCTTTGTCCGTCTGTCTGTCCGACCATATGTATGCCGTCCATCCGCCGTATCTTAAGGCTTCGCCAGACCAAACACGGGGCGAGCGCGGGGCGAGCGCGGGGCGAGCGCGGGGCGAGCGCGGGGCGAGCGCGGGGCGAGCGCGGGGCGGGCGCGGCGCGGGCCCGCGGCGGCTACAACGAATTTGTAATACAGGGAATCCAATGAAACCCGTCAAACCGATAGCGGCGCGGGAGCCGCGCGCAAATCGCGCTGGACCCGCGCTCAAACCGCGGCGGCTCCCACGCGGCTCGCGACAGATCGGCGGCGGCGGAGCGTTATGAACCGTATAATAGTAGGGAGTTGTATTTTTTTTACAGAATATGCATCTCTATTGCCGCAACAGCAAAAAATTATTAACTGAACGCAATTTAAAAAAAATAAGGAAGGTCTCCATACAAAAGGCCGTTTTTTTGCGTTTACTCTTAAACCATGCACGATTCGGAACCCTTCGTGTCTGAGTCCGGCTCATACTTGACCGAATTTATTTATTCTCATAAATTTACTCGTTTTTTGTCTGAGAAACTGTTTTACTAAAGTATTGACGATTTTTTATAATACTAATCCGTGGAATTAAGACGGCGTCAAATCCAACTTAATTAATGCACTATGCTTAAGGTGATATGTTAATAATAAATCAAAGCTCGAGGGGCGTGGTTTAACCAAGAACGCGGGGAGCGCCCCCCGATGAATACATCGCAAGCGGTCAGCGAGCCGGCAAGGCGGCGCGGCAGGCCGGCGGTGTTTCAAAGCTTTAGAATAAAGGAGGCATGGAGTCGCCAAAAATATAATAGGTTTAGGTTAGTATTCCCGCTAATTATACTTAATTATTATTAGCAAACTTTATTTAGTAATGATAACATAAAACTCTCGAGCTATATATGTTTATATTTCATGACTCGCTTCTGATGGGGCATTTTGCAAACGAGCAAAAATATAAACAAGTATACTTGTACGGTAAATTTCCCTATTCTCAGAATAAATTCTTGTATACCACCTACACTACTGAACCAATCCTGGCCTATATTACAAATATATATCGCTTGTTTCTTATAATTTAGTAGTTGTAATGATTTAGAGGCTCGAAAATCGCGATCTGCGACACCTATGAGACCCTAGGCCCTAGATACGAATTTGAGAGATGAAGCAAGGGAAGGGTCTTAACCCAAGAGAATAAAATCTCCAGGAAATAGAAGATTTGACAAAATTTAAAAAACGTTTAAAATGTTACCTCGCCGAAAAATGCTACTACGTGCTGCAGGAATTCTTCGAAGATAAAAATTATTAGGAAAATAAATTTAGTCTCTTTAACCTGTGAACAGCTGATCGGGTCAATGTAAAAGTTATGTGTATGTGTAGATAAATTTGTTATACCCTGTCAGGGTGCATGTACCCTACATACATTTTCCACCTGTAGTGTGTATTGTACATGTTATATGCAAATAAATGAATATGAATATGAATATCTGACAAATTTAATTTTGCTATGAATTTTTCTTTTAAATAAAAAACAGCGTTTATCATAATTATAATTTATATAATATAATTTATTTAAAAGTCACTAAAATCTATAACAATCCTACTTTTTTCTGGGACTACCGTAACAGTTCTCTCGTCTTCATTAAATTGTTCATCTGAAACATTTGCGCTGCATGATTTATTCTCTTTGCTCGGAACATTGCCATTAGTTTTTTTGATTACGTATTCTGGATCACGGATCGTCTGATTTCTTGTATACCGTGGATCCACCAGTTCTGGTAAGAGGCAGTCAAAATAAAAAGACAATAACTTTGGCTCCATTTTATCTTTCCAAAACTTGTCGTCCTTGCAAATTGTATGTGTTTTTATTTTGTTTTTGCCATACCAAACTGCCAACAAGCATTTGTCTCTTTTACATATGTGCATTTGCCCTTGGGCTTGTATATACCAGTCAGATTTTTCATTGACTTCGACCTGTCCTGTTTTTTTATTACAACGCCAGAAATGCATTTTCCCTTCTTGAATTGCAGCTTCAATTCCTATTTTGAATGGTGCTATGGGACATTTAATTTCTATCAGCATTTCTTCTGTGATGCCATCTGGCGTTGCACCAAGAAATGGGTAGGTTTCGTCGATAAAAAGCCCACAACCTTTTATTTCTTGATTTATTAGGCCAGATAATTCCTGTAAAGGCATTTTCTCATGTTTCCTTCCATGGTTTATGGAGGCCACATGGTCAATGTTTGACCTGTACAGCATGCTTTGTACTATATTAGCACAACTATTAGTTTTTAGGGTTCCGTACCCGAAGGGTTCCAAACGGGACCCTATTACTAAGACTCCGCTGTCCGTCCGTCCGTCCGTCCGTCCGTCTGTCACCAGGCTGTATCTCAAGAACCTAGCTAGCTAGAGAGTTGAAATTTTCACAGATTATGTATTTATGTTGCCGCTATAACCACAAATACTAAAAAACAGGATAAAATAAATATTTAAGGGGGCTCCCATTCAACAATTCTTTCAATACCACATACAAACTTATGGATGCACCTGGTTACGTACATGGAGTGTGAAAGTAACCGCACCAATAACTTTGTAAACAATATTTTGCTGTGTCAAATCCAAACTATTCACTCCACACCATCGCTTCCATTGGTACGGACGGACGAACATTCCACGGTGGTACGGAACCCTTCGTGCGCGATTTAGACTCGCACTTGACCGGTTTTTTACTCTTTTTACTACTCTGCCAAAGTTTGAGGCAGTTAACAGATTTCGCCGTAGTTCTAGCCATTCCCCACTGTCACTTTGCAATATTTTCCTTTGTTCTATATCATTGCGTTCTTCCTCTGTTTTTTCTAGGTTTTTCAAAAACGTTGATTTCGCCAGCTCATAAGTACCAGGATCCATGTCAGGCTTACTGACATTTTCCCCATAATCAAAGTTTATCTTTCTAGCTATCAACTTTCGATTTTTTTTCTTTTTAATGTCCGGTTGTATTCTCTTTTATTTTCTACTGCTTCTTCATATTTTTTGATCTTAGCTAAAGGATCAAAGGATCATGAATATTTTTACTGACCGTTGTCCATATTTTGAATTTGAATTGAATGATAAAACTGCTCCCGCACATCTGGCTTGGTAAGAACGCTTGAGAGCAAAATTCACCCTCTTTCCACCAACAAATTTTGCGATAACTCCGTTAAATCTTTCCACGACATTGCTGTCTACATTTTCAATAAGACTTCTTGATTGCGACGCAACATTTCCCACTAAGTATCTAATACGTTGCCATAGTTGGCTGTTGAACATCTTTTTGTTATCTTTTGCTGTTTCATCGCTGCAAATATTTTTGTTACACTCTCCATGGGATCCAAAAACATGACAAACCGATACTGTCACATCTTTGTGCAAGTTTTTGATACCTTCAGATTTATTACCGTGGAAACCTATGGCATCACAGATGTACTTGCGTGTGCTCATATTTTTTTCAGTAGTTATCAATTTTCTTTCTGCTAACTTATATGCAGTATCTGTTTTTATTGTTTGCATTTTATTACAAAAATTTCTTAGTATATGATTTCTACAGCCTATCTTTTCAACAGTGATCGAAGGATATGGCCGTGTGTCCAAAATTTTTGCATAAGTGCTACTGTCGCCATCTGCAATATATCTTCCATAAATAAGACCATACATATCTATTGACCTTTTAAATCCCTCAGCAATTATCGTAGATTCCATGGACGCGGAAGCCCGCTGAAATTTTTAAAGCACTCGTGGTCTTTCATTTTCTCTTTCCTTTTATCTTCTCTAGCACAAATGCAGCAATATTTATTTTTAACAGACATATATAGAACTTGACCAAATCGTCTCCCAATGATGGCCGCAGCACCTGATAATGCGGCATAATTAGTCTTGTATGAGCGTTTGCACCAGTAACCATCTAAGATGACATCGATTATGGGTATTCCGTCCTTGGTGACACTTCCTTCTTTCAAAGCTGCTTCTTTTTCACGTTCGCCAGCCAGCCTTTCTCATTTCCTCCCACGCTGTCACTTCCCATTCATCAAAAACCTCATCTTGGGCTTTTTTGTATCTATAACTAGTCATGGCTGGTAAATCAAGAGATGCCGATAATTGATTCAGTTGAGCATTACCACACCCTGCCGCTATCATCCCCGAAACTGCCATTTTATTTAAATTTTCTGATGAATTCTTTATGGTGAAATCTTTTTTACATAGTAAGCATACAAATGAAAATTCCGATGACAGGCAAGACTGTTTTTCTGATACCAGTTTCATTGTATAGATATTTCAAATAGTTTATCAAAAAAAAAATGACAATTATTCTGTGACCAGTAACACTGCTGTCTATTACATCCTGAAACAAGATAAATAACACATATTTAGTTCAGTAAAACTCAGTTTTTTTTTTAGTAGAATTATACTTAACTACAGAACAAAATAGACCAGTTATTGACCACAGATGTGATAGATGACAAAAAAACAGATTCCTGATCATGATTCAATCTTCGAAAAATCATAACTCACATCATTATTTTCAGTCTCTATTTCATATAGTTGAAGCCCACCATCGTCGCTGACTTCCACTGAGTGCTCGATGTCATGTGGTCTCCTCCTCGAAATAATGCTTAACCTAAAAATAAATAAAACGGTAACTATTGAAAGCAAATTACTTATTATGAATATTTTAATTTTTTTTACTAGGTATTTGAATTGCAAAAAATCTAAGTGGGACCATAGGCATTCCACAATCGGTAAACTGCTGAATTACGTAAAATTTGTTTTATGTGTCTGACCAAGAAATTCGCAATTTTCCACGATAATTTGGGGGGACTTAAAATAAGTTACAAAATAATTTAGTCACCTTTTTTTTCCAATAACTTGGTAGTTGGAAATTGTTGATCGTCCAAACTTAAATATGACATTGGCGCATCTATATTTTGTTCATCTGTTGCTGATGTTTCGCATGTATACGAAGTCAGCTCTGGTGCTGTGACTTTGTCGGATTGGTTTGCGCTGTAAAATAAAATTTGTATCTAAATATTCAATGAAAACCAAAACGAAAGTAGCAATGTAAGAAATAATTAAAACCTACAAAATATGCTACATACATGATAAGGTTTGAATTGTTTTTTTTGTATTGGTTTCCTATCTGAAATATATTTTCCATGAAGATGCTTTATTAAACTTATTCGCTCATGTGATAATTACAAAGTCATTGTTTAAACTTTACACTTAATTAATTCATAATTCCTTATTGAACACAGTTATTTAAAAAGATACATTAAGTGAAAACATATGTACAAAGGCGAGCTTATCTCTAAAAAGAGATTTCTTCCGGCAAAACAACGCATGACTCCCAGAACATTTATCAAGAAATTTTATTTTACGAGATTAATTAAGGCATATAGTTTGCTTACCCATTTTTTTCCAAAAAGTTGGTAGTTGGACATTGTTGGTCGCCCAAATTTAAATATAATAATGGCGACTCCATCGTTTTGTTTTCCATCGCTGCTGTTTCGCATGCATGCTCTAATGTCAGTCCTGGCGCTGTCATTTCGTCGGATTGATTTGCTCTGTAAAATAAAATTTGAATCTAAATATTCAACGCAAACCAAACCACTAAAGGTTTTTAGCAACATTTGACGCAGACGCGACAAAGTTCAAAATATTTATAATTTACAGAATCAGTTTCTACATTTCAATTATTTTTTCCACGAAAATACCTACGCTCACAAAGTCAATTCTATAGACAATATTTTTTGGAACCAACCATGAAAACGCGAAAAAAATACCAGCTCCTCATTACATTTCCGCCCATTAGGTAGGTATTGCACTTCTATGAAACAGCTGATGTTTATTACGTGATTTCGAGGTTTGCCCTAAAGAAAAATATGTTCTATGGTGTAGGTCTCTTCAAATATCTCTACCTACACGTTTTATGCATCGAACATGGGATGAATATAAAGACATGAATACTTACTTTTTATTTTCCCTCATTTGACGAGCACTTTCTCTTAGATGTTTCAAGTGGTTGGTTTTGTTTACTTTTCGTTTGATTCTGTTTCTATTCCCCATATCGACAATGTAATTAAAACCTGAACGTTATTTATTCACTTATTAAAAACTTCCGAGACCGATTACCGACACAGGACTATCTCGGACAGAGGTCACGGGCTAACTGGGTGGGAATACGAATCTAAACGAAAGTGACAGCGTTAATTACTACCACACAGGATAAAAAGAGAGCGTAAACAATGCGCTTGACTCAAACTATGATAACGTGGCGCCAAACCACATAAAAATCGTTTTAAAATAAACCACATTACTTTTTCAAAAATATTTTTCGGGAGAATTTACGAATACATAATACCTACATTTTGAATGCAATTCCGCAATGAAATTATTTAGGATTTCAGAATTACAGGAAAAAATAAAACAATTTAGAGGTATTTTCGTAATTAAATTCTATCGAGAAAATTGTATTCAATCGCGTTTTCCTTTCGTGAGAATCTTAATCAAATACTCAATAAACGTTAACCCAAAAATCAAATCTGTAGATGACTTTAAAGTGGAGTAAATGGATTTGAAATAAACCCCATTTTTGTTTTGTATCGTCTTAAGAAAACCGGTTAAGTGCGAGTCTAACTTGCGCATGAAGGGTTTCTTACCACCGTACAATGGTAGGGAATATGTGGAGTGAATAGCTTGCATTTAACATATTAAAATGTTGTTTACAATGTTATTGGTGCGGCTACTTTCACACTCCATGTACGTAACCAGGTGCATTCGTAAGTTTGTATGTGGTATTGAAAGAATTGTTGATCACTTAAATATTTATTTCATTCTGTTTTTTAGTATTTGTTGTTATAGCGGCAAAATATATATATCATCTGTGATAATTTCATCTGTCCAAATATCAGTGTTCGTGAGATAGAGCCTGGTGACAGACGGACGGACGGACGGACATAGGAGGCTTTGTAATAGGGTCCCGTTTGGCACCTTACGGGTACGGAACCCTAAAAACAGTTCATCTTGTGAACTTAATTGACTCCGAACTGGACATGGACGCGCCGGGGAGTTCATGAGCTGGTGTGGATGGCGGAGTTCATCGGCTTACGACTGCGAAGCTCAGTCTCAAGACATGAACCACATAATTAGAAAATGCCCCGACAGAAACATTAATAGCGACCAAGTAGACCTGATCAACCTTTCCATTAAAACCATTGGGTAACGTCATTGCATTGACGTTAAATTTGTAATTTTATCCGAAACGACTGTCACAAACTAAGCAATACGATTAAATGAATAAATCCTGTGAACCGACGATGATGATGACCTGCGGACATACCTGCGGCATATACCCGATCCTGGGCCCCGGTACTCCGCTGCCGGAGCTGCCTGGTCTGCCGCCCAGCACCCATATCTCGCCGGTGTTCAGCCGCCGACGACCCACGATGCAGGACAGCAGCGTGGTCTTCCCGCAGCCTGACGCGCCTAGCAGGCCGTATCTGAAAGAAGGAAAGAAATCCATCAGCCCACATTAACCAAATGCTGGGTATGGGCCTCTTCTTGCCCATACCATCTACTGCCGCCAGCAAAAAGAAGTAGTAGCAGTCACATAAACTACTGTTATGATGGAAAATCATAGCGATTTTAGTAGAAGTCGATTTTCTAGTGACGTACTGCTTACGATTTGAAGTGGATTTAAGTTACAGAATAAGGGGACTGCTTTAGTTCTAGTATTTAATTTTTCCGACTGTATCATTAAAATAATGTTGGTACTTTCCAGCCATGAGATCAGTGGTGCATATGTCACCGGAAAATAATACGATCCGTAAGTTTATAAATTTCCTAATTTTTTTTCCGCAAGTTTATAAACATACTAACCTAACCTAACCTAACCTAACATAACCCAACCTAACCTAACCTAGCCTAATATAATCTAGAAGGAAGTTTATAAATTTCCTAGGAAATTTATAAACTTGCGGATCGTATTATTTTCCGGTGACACATATATTTTTTGGCCAGTGATAAAAAAATATATTCACAAAACTAACCAACCATTACATAAATTAAATAATCGATCGACCTTAACCACTAAAGGTAATAAAACAAAAACAAAAAGATATAAACAATATTCCATAGCCGAACGTGGATTCGAACCAAGAACATTAATATTGTGAAACCGATATAAATCCAATTGAGCCACCACAACCATGTGATTAACCGCGAAATCTACGATCATTATTGAATCATGTTATGATTTGTTATGTATTGCTGCTGATGTTAAAATACGTCACTTTTATGGGGGTCCCTTTAATTTATAAAATCAGTATTAAAATTGTAATATTTGTATTAGTTAAGCACAAGCAGTTTTTAAAAGAGATCAAAAAATCAATCTGTGGGATTTTCTACGCCCTGCTTCTCCCACAGTGGTCCAATGTAGAGAAGAGGCAAAAAATTACGATTGCTAAGTACAATACAAAATACAAATACAAAAATATTTATTCCAAAATACTTTAAAACAATCACAAAAAAAATATTCCAAATAATTCATTTTTCAATTCTTCATTCATTTCAATTTTTCATTCAAGATTCATTAAAAATAATAACAAAAACTAAGCCATTTACACTTAGGAATTCAAGAGATTATTTTTTCGTTTTCTTGTGGTCCCAAACTAAGCAAGCTTGTCTTATGAGTGCCAAGTATATGTAAATATCTGCAATAATAAAGACATTTGATTGATTGATTGGTTGAGCAGCAACAGAAATACACATTCTGTGAAAATTTCAACTCAACCTATTTCATTCAACAGATAGAGCCTTCTGACGGACGGACGGATAGACGGACATACTGACAGCGGCGGCTTAGTAATAGCTATTAAGTATTATGTGGTAATAGGGTCCCGTTTGGCACCCTTCTGGGACGCAACCCTAAAAAGGTTCACAATTTTCTACTTAAACCAGTCTCATGTTAAACGTGCTGTGAGCGAAAATGCTTTGAAAAATACTGAAGTGAAAAATAAGTGTCGCTCGTTGAGAGGATTTGTCGTCGTACCAACTTGCCGCTCTCTGCAGCACGAAAGAAAATAAGGACATGCTATTTATGTATATGTCACCGGAAGATAGTCAAAACCGTTAGTTGATAAACTAACGTTTTTTTTTCTCGTCTCGTTGGTCAACTATCGACAAATAGTAAACTGTGGCGTACTGCTTACACTGGTTAAAACTGTTAAATAGTAAACTGGTTTAAACTTGAATTGCAAACGAAATGACAGGGCAAACACTGCGGTAGCTTAGGTGAAGACTAGAGGGGGCGAGTGCAGAGATGTCCCCGAATAGTCTTCGTGTTAGGTTGACATGTAAGAAAAAAAGAAACGTAAATTCTAAACCCTGTCGGTCTGGTTAACTATCTGTCGATAGTTGATCAACTACCGCGTTAGTTTATCAACTAACGGTTTTGACTACCTTACGGTGACATATATACAGAGCAATCGAAAAAACTAAAACCAACCGCATTTTGACTCTTTTTCGGAGTTTGTGTCACAATACACTCGTGAACTACCGAAACTACTCAAATAGCAAGTACACAAAGCCACTTTAAATGAAGATTCATGAACTCCGACCGAAATCTAAATCTTAGTTCTTCAGCTTTATGGAGACACGTTAGTTATTCAGTACAACGGTTCGCTATTTTTTTATATTTGCATATGCTCTCCTCCTTATGTACCACCATCGTGTAAGAAAACAATGGGCACTATGGAAGCAGAAGTCCTTCTGAGAAACAAATTTACATATCAATATTTTCTAATACAAAAAATGGCATATCCTCTTGTTTCTATCGGTCTTCTCCTTTCCTCGACTACTTTTAAGAAATTAAAAATGAAAAAAAAACTACAGCAAGATCTTAAATGCCATTCGTCCCTTCATGTAATTAAAAACATAAAAATGCATTTTGGAGCAGAGAGTGACCAAACAATCTTAATAAATCTTTCAAGATAATGTAAGCTGAAAATCCAATTCAAAAACACATCTCACAAACACTAACTCAGGTGCGGTCTGTATGCATCTTTCAAAAGCTCATCTAATGAGGTTTTTCGCGAGTTGATTCGCCGCTAGGGGCGCTGTTGAAGAGTGAGGTCTCCCGATACAAAAATAACTGACAATCTCATCATTTTTAGGGTTTCATACCTCAAAAGGTAAAAAAGGAACTCTTATAGGATCACTCGCATGTCCGTCTGTCCGTCTGACATAGGTTCTTTTCTCAGGAACTTTAAGAGATAGAGTCTTAAAATCTTCTGCCATAAAAATATACTGATAACCGCAACAAAATTGAAGTCTAATGTGAAAAAATTTTGGGTACAAAAAAGTGGGGGGTAAAATGAAAAAACGAAAAATAAAACACCGTAATAAGTCATGAAGGGTATCGTTGGAAATTTCTCTTTATATTATTTTCAAAAATATATTTTTTAATTTAAGTTTTGATAACTTTAGAAGTTATGGTCAAAAAAGTGCAAAAAATTACCATTCCCTCAACTCAAAACTCAACCGGAATTGCGTAAAGAAACAAGGAACTCTCACAGTTTCGTCATGTCTGTCTGTCCGTCATGTCACAGCAACTTTTTTCCAAAACTATCAGGGTTACACAGTTGAAACTTAGTTTGTAGATGTATTGTCGAACCATTTTGCGATTTTAATAGAAAATTAAAAAATTAAAAAATAATGGGGGCATGGATCTGAAACCAATATTTTTTTCGTAAAACCTATATGTGTGTGGTTTTAATAGATAGGTCTTTAAAAACGACGTCGAATTTCCTGAAACCATTTGTCCTCAAATTAAATCGTTAAAGAGACAGACCCTTCCAAAGTGGAAAAATGTAACAACGCTGTCTAACTTTTAAAGTAAGAAAGTTAAAAATCTAAAAAATATATGTTGTATATCTCAATAAACACTTTCAATGGAAATTGGTTTGAACAAGATCAAATAATCAGTTTTTAAGATATATAACATTTATAAAAAACCCCAAATATAACTTTGTCATTCATACAAACACTATGAATTGTTATCTGCTGGTGAAGAATGATAGTGATATTTTAGCTAGGTTTATCACGTGTATGTGAAGTGATTACCTTCCTTATTTATTTTTTGGCTAATATTCTAAATTTATTACGGAACCCTAAATGTGCGAAATCCGACACGCTTTATTTATCTGTAAACCATAAACAAACTTATAAATGCACCTGGTTACGTACATAGAGTATAAACGTAGCCGCACCATAAAATTTGTTAACAACATTTTGCTGTGTAAAATCCAACTATTCACTCCACACCATCCCTACCATTCTACGGTGGTACGGAACCCTTCAGAGGCGAGTCCGACTCGCACTCGGCCGGTTTTTTTAAGTTGTTTCATTTTGACAGCTGCTTCATACTTCAGGACCTGATCTGCCAGTCTGTAAAACAGTAGCCCTTAAATCAATATAAATGTATATGGAGTTGTTGAGTTGAAGCTTCCGTGGCCTAGCGGTTATCCCAGATCAGAAAAGATCGTGCTGGTAGCAACATCTGGCCGAGACGGGTACGGGATGGGTGTCCGTTTCTATGTAGCATTTCTTTCGGGCGCTTCCGTGTTTCGGATGACACGTTAAGCTGTGGTCCCGGCTACTATCGCTACTCGCTGGCAGTAGTCGTAAAGCTGTGTCAGAGGCCCTATCAGGGCAGCTTGCTGACTTCTGGCAGTCAGGTTGGCCACCAGCTCAACACCCCCCCTTCAACCCGCACTGGGCCAGCGTGGTGGAGGATGGCTCAATCTTACTCGCATCGGGGTAAAAGGCTGTGCACCTCAGTGGGGACATAATTTGCTACATTTATTTATTATTTATTTCTGATGTTGTCAACATTAATCTGAGAATAATTATAACCAGCGTTCTATTTTTTGGGCCTCATGGACTGTCTGATTAGGTCGTACGAAGTTCTGACGGCGTTCAAGTTAACCTGGTCAGTCTCCTTTTCTGCTTTTACAGATAAATTAATGTTATTTCATTACCAGTGACATATTTTATACTTAAGCGACCAGTTAAAATTCTAGAAGTAGGCACAGAATGTAGACAAAGAACACAGGCGTTGGAGGATAAATAGAAATTTCCAGATTTGAAAACTATCGCAAAGAAAAAGAAAGTCTCCTTAGCTGTGGCAATGGGCTGGCCTCCTTGAGGCAAAATTGAGTGGGTATTGAATAACCTACTTACTATACTGAAATGTGTTTTACTTTTCCACCCACTGATAGGCACAGGCATTTCAACAATTATTTTTTTTGAATTTATTTAGCTTTAAGACTAAATCACGATTTGTTTAGATTCTGGCACTTGAAAGTAGGGACCAGATATCAGTATGGCAACCCTGACTTAGGACGCACTTTTGTCTGAGCCAAAAGCTTCGATGGAGCCGTACGAAACTTTTTTTAACTATTCACACGGAATCCTAAATCCAAGGTTTCTTAGGTGTTTGTGAAGGAAATTCTGGGATTACTTTAATTTTGTTCATTCGACACGTCCGGCTCGGATTTTGACCTTTATTGCATTTTGACAGTTCTTGCTTATTACAAATTTTTGCCATATAGGTAAAAAGTTTTCAAATAATGCCAGGTCTACTTCCGTGTGCCAACTCTATCAGCCAGTAATATTTATATTCCTATTTGATGGCTGTATTAGCACACAAAACAACAAGCTAATTTACGGTGAATACGAATGTCAAGCTCGCAATAAGTAAGTTCAAAGGTTATGAAAAAAAACGAGGTAAATTAGCGAACAATAAATCCTCCTTTGTGGGTAATAATAGTTCACAGAGTAAAGAGCAAGGAGTAGGTGTGAAGGTGTGAAGCCAACTAACCTCTTTGCAAGTGATGAATAAAAATAGAAGGAATAAAAATACTCGAAAAATAGAAAATAAATAGCATACAGGTCAGAGTTGTTAGATCATAGAGTAAGTAAGCAAAGAGTTTCGTTAATATGACTGTAAGATAAGTTTTTTTTTGCATGACTAAAAATAATAGCTCTCGTGGGCGCTATTGGAAAAATGTGACGTTTGTTGGTTTTGTTTTGACTAAATAACCTTAATTGAAACGTCATCTACATTTGATCGTAATTTGTAAGGACTTGTTAAGAGTGCAAGGGCCCAATTCTGCTAGCACAATGATCGCTCAGGGTCAATGACGCGACGGCGATGGTCAACTTTAGGTATACATCAATTGGAGTTTGGAGAATCTTTTTTTAGGTAATTAATGATAGAAACTGAGGTTATTGCTAATCATATTCATTAGTTATAAACCAAAGAAAAAGGGATTATAAATCCGTCAGATAAAATATAACTTAAGGCAAATACGAAGTACCCGTAACCGGCGAGCTTGCATGAAGAGACTTATGAATGTTGAGGAAGCGAGAGATGTATGCCAGGATCTTAGCAGGTGGAGGTCTTTGGTCTCTGCCTACCCCTCTTCCGGGAAATAGGCGTGAGCATATTTATGTATGTAAGTCATTATCACGGAGCGATCATTGTATACCGGAGATGGCCCATATCCACTCGCATAGGAATGCGAGTAGTCTCTGAATGCTTTCTGGGATCGAACCCAGAACCTATCGCAAAATATCGACCACTCGGCTACAGAGTTCGTCATTATCATTAATTACCTAATGTTCACTTTTGTGTACTTAAATAAGGGGAATAATAAATCGGGCGAATAAAAATCTAACTGAACGAATAATCATGAAGAACGGAAACACGAGCGAATAAAATACCAATTGAGTGAATGCTCATGAGCAGCGGAATTTCCTGAAGTGAGCGAAAAAACACTGAATGGACGATGCTTAATAAATATACGTAGTACCCACATAAATAGCGTCACACCTTTTCCCATACGGGGTGGCATTTTGCATGACAGGGGGCTAGCCCACACCGCAGCTATGGTTCAAGTTCAAGTTCAATCGAACTCGATTTCGACTCGATTCGAATGATCGAGCGAATCGAAGGTTTCCTAATGATGGTTTCCATCACCCTTAGAACGTGCGTATACTTAAGATAAAATACTATCCCATTGGTACATGATCAACACCGGATTCGGCCAAACGTAAGAAGCGAGCCTGGAACCACTAGACCACGGAGCACTTTATAGTAGTGTAACATGGCCTGCTCAAAATTAAGTACTACTTACTATTAAGTCGTACTTAAGCATACAAATTGTAGTAAAACCTCTTTTTATTTCATTTGACAAGCTTACTGGCTGACTAGCCTTCTGAAAAGCAAAGGTTCAGAATTCAAACCTGGAATTTCACTTAATAACTCTCAATTGTTTTTGACGCATTCCTTCCTTGAGCTCTGTATAGCTGAGTCCTCTAGGAGTTTTATTTTTATCTCCTCATTATGCCACAGTTGCAGCGATGGGCTAGTCCCTCATAATTGTTAATAGACATAATTTTGTAAATAACTTGTGTTGTGTAAATAGAAGGCCTGTACTTGATGTGCTGTAATGATTGCTGACCCCCAAGCTTGGGGTTCCACCTATTCACCCGCCTACCTACCCTCCTGCTCACACCATTGGACCTGAAACCCCTCTGCTGAACAGGACTCCTCGCGGCCCTCTATAGGCCATTGTGTGCTGCCGCTCCTGCTACCGGACCTCATTAGGGGAGTCGCAGCTTAAACGCGCTGTTTTCCCTTAAATAGATCTTGTAAATCTTGTAAACTCTCCTTTCATTCAAGATAGGGAGTCTAACCGTTTCTGTAGTACTAATAGTAGTACACGTTGTACTTTTTATTTTATTCAATGAAATTTTAGCCCATTTAAGTAAACTAATTTGAATATTTCGAGTAATAGTTCTCTAATTATATTTTCCAATGATATTTAAAATAAAAACCCTCGACTGATCAATATTTTTGAGCGGTTACTTGCGGCTGGTTGTTTCTGAACGAAAAATACAATGTGACGCACATGAAGTTGAAACTATTGAACATTCCAGAAAATTGAGCAAAATTCGGTCAGAAATAAGTAAGTTTTACAGTTCTTATGTTTATTTAGCACAAGTCCCAAATAATATCAACTGTATAACTATAGAAAACTCGCGATAAATTAGGTGGCTTATTCATCTCCTTGAGTGGATCTTGACCTCTTTTATTGCACTAGACATGATTGCCTTGATCTAATCTTACGATTACACTAAGTATGTATTATAATCTGAGATCTCAACATGTTATATAACAAATAACCAATAATATCAATATTTGTTTACGCTCTAACTGACGATGAGTTATTGACTGACGGGAAATCTATTTATATTTAATATGAAGGGAATATATTTAATTTATTGTGCACTAGACTGCTCTTACTAGCAATAGACTTTCCTGTCCTGCCTAGGTTTGCTGGTATAAATCTCTTGTTAGAGTTAAGCTCGCCTTTGCGCATAAGTGTTCATTTGTTTGTACTCATTATTTACCGTGCAGTAAAGTATATTGAAATCTTATGACATTTGACAGTTTTACCGGACTTAACGCCGAAGAAAATTTGAGAAAACTAGAGGACAAATTTAGGACATTCTGATATTTACGGGAATTTCAGTAACCCTGTAATACTTCTTGATTGGAATACCGCCATTTATTTAAGGACACAATAATCTCGAAATGACTTTTTCGGTTTGATGGCTAATTTTGGCTAAATAAAGTCCGTTTGGGCGAAGTGGTGGGTCAGGGTAGGCGAAGGTGGGGATGAGCGAAGCTTTATCCATCGTGTTAGGTTGAACATGTAACAGCGACAAAATCCGTCGCTCGTTTAGGTCTTCAAGTTGCTGTTTTCATATTTCTAGTCGCATAATTCAGTAATTTTGTAAGGAAAATCAGTATTTCTATTCGCAATTGGATTGGTGTCAATCTGAAGCTGGTTTTACAGTCATATGTTTAAATACTATAATATTAATTTTAATATTAATTAAATTATTAAATATATAATGGGTTTCAAAAACGCAAATCCACAACATTAGCGGCCTTTAAACTTGTCGATAGCATTGTACATAATGTAGATATAAAACAATTCAGCACAGTTCTGTTTTTTGATATGTCGAAAGTGTTCGATTTTGTTTCACATGATCTACTAATGTCCAAGCTCGAATCAAATGGCATTAGAGGCCTTGCACTAGATTGGAGACAGTCATATTTGAACAATCGATTGCAGTTTGTAGAAATAAGTAGAATAAATGACAAAAATGTAGAGAACAGGTACAAATCTGATCTTCAAATAAACAAATTCGGAGTCCCTCAGGGCAGTGTTCTCGGGCCCTTCCTATTTTTACTCTATATTAATGACCTACCCGAGGTTACAAATCAAAACTATATCTTATTTGCGGACGATATATCAATAAACGTAACGCGTGCAATAGATGACTCATGAAAAGAAATATCTTTTCATGAGTCATCAATGCCGCAATTATAAGTGTAGTTCAATGGCTACATAATAATAATTTACAGGTTAATTTAAGTAAAACAATGTACATTAATTATAATAATTTTGAAAAATTCAAGACAGACATGACGTTAAATGTAAATTACAATGGACAAATTCTTCAGGAGGCTAATAGTATGAAATTTTTAGGTATTAATATAGATCGACATTTAAATTGGAAAACTCACACTGACAAAGTTTGCAAGAAAATTAATAGATTTGTATATGTATTAGGTAGACTTCGGAAAACGACGAATAAAAAGACTGCTCTAATTGCTTATCATGGTTATGTGGGGTCTGTACTACGATACGGTCTTGTAATTTGGGGAAACGGCACTGAGATAAATGATGTTTTTATTGCACAAAAAAATGTGTGCGTGCAATTTGCGGTATGGCCCCATATGAATCCTGTGAACTTATGTTCATCAAGTTAAATATATTACCCTTACCATGTGTATATACATCCACGAAGTTGGAAAATTTGTGAAAACCAACCCACAATTGTTTATAATGACTCAGAATAAGTATTTAAGAAACACAAGAAATTCGACTAGGTTGGTATATAACCACATCCCAAGAACATCGCTGTATCTCAATTGTACTGCGATGTGTGTATTTTTTTTTAACAAGATACCTCAACACATAAAACATAGAGTTACCCATAAATATGTTTAAGTCCGAACTGTTTAAATGGTTATTACTCAAATGTTTTTACTCTATAGATGCCTTTCTCAATCATAAATAATAATTAATCATTAAATGTTAATCGATGTATAATTATTACGCATTTCCTTTTTTGTAAAATATATAAAAATTTGCATGCTAAAATTAATAGCTGATAAGGTGTTCTTAAATAATATCCTACCATCTACTTGTACCCTTATCTTAGCAAATAAAAATCTTTACCTTTATCTTTATACTACGCTTTAAATAATTGCAATATATAATAAGGTCCCATTGGCATCCTTTGGACATAGCTCCACTCAAAAAATAACTATGAATTAAACAGCTACTTACATAGCGCCCTTAGGCACGGTCATATTCAATCCATCCAATATAATATTAGGGTTCTTCGAGCTGCCATACTTCTTGTGCGCGCGCCTCACGCATACTGCTTGCTGTTTCCTCGAGGAGACCGTGCTCTTCTGTGTCTTCAACTGCCTGAGTCTTCTGAGCGCCAGCTCCTGTTCTATGGTGGAGACGGAGGAAGCCTCCTGACGGACATCCTCCATTGATATGGTGGCGCCCTCGTTGTCGTAGGCTGGCATACTTCTGGAAAGAGGACTTGCAGTTAGAATGGGGAAGACTTCGCAAAAAAAAATGGTAGAGGGTACTATGTGTTTGGCACATGTCAAACATTGTCAACAGCTAAGTTCAGACTTGGCCGTTTGTTGGCTTTAACATAATTTTATGTGAAAACTTGGCACAGTTACCTAACACTGACAATACTGATAAACACCCACTAGTAAATTATTATACTCTTTGACACCCACTGACAACTTTTGACTGTATACACTAACCGCCTTATTCATAAAAACTTATCAAATCTATGATAACTAAACTGTGCTTTCTCCTTTTCTCACAAACATAAATTTCAAAGTGACAGACAAAGACTAGTTAATAGTAGTTTATGTGACTGCTACATAATGGAGGGCATTAATACTCGAGAGTGGGTTTATGAAACGAGCCGATGGCGAGTTTCATAATTATATCACTCGAGAGTTTTAATGCCTAATTATGTACAGTTACATACACTAGTTTATCTACACACATATTATAAGCTCTCTTTGATGTGTTCAGGAACCGCATGTTCGACCGGTATTGTGGCATTGATAATTGCTCTGCAATTGTTTAGCTTGTTCAGTAGTACCAACTTCACAGACAAAATAGGGGTGGCACGCAGGCGGGCGTCGGCGTTCGAAATTTGAATGTCATAATTTGCCGAAAATTTGTACATTATGGTCATAATGTATCAATATTCAGATAAGAAATGAGTTTTTACCAAGTAGTTTAACATTATGCTGATAGTAACGTGCGGTTTTTGTACGCAGTAAAGAGGGTTTATGATACGTGTGTAGATAAAAGATTCAAAGACTTATTTATTTTCTCAACATTCTCGATACATTTGTGGTTTGTGCATGCTGTAAAAACACAGGTGGTTTATCTCAGCTGCACACCTATTAACTTAAATAACATAGACAAATATAAATGGTCGGTGTCTTGCAAATAAAGTTTGTAACTTACATAAATAAATCTTTCATTTCAAACATGAAATAATAAAAAGGAAACATCTAGATAATGTACTTATGAAGTGTTTTTCCATAAGTATTTTTGTTTGTGAGGGTTGTCATGTTATCATTGATTGTTTTTTTTATGTCAAGAATGCTATTCATAAGTTGGGCGACTTGGTGTTTTGATGTCCTCGCTCCATATAGATATGTTGTCCTGCAGATTATCAGCTCTTTGTTGGTTACACGACAGATTGCTCTAGGGTGTGCTACAGGTATTTGTACCTCGTTATTGAAAAATTGTTCATTGAGAGATTGCATTCCTACTTTTTCGTAGTATTCGTATTTAAATTCACATTCACCTCATTTCTAGGATTCCGTGCCCGAAGGGTGCCAAACGGGACCGATATACGATACGAATGTTGACTCTAAATGACATAAAATACACTGGCAACATCATCTTGTCTTGCAGCCTTGGCGCTGGCAATGCCGTGAATGTTGGAGACAACATTAAAATGCAAAACAAATCGACAAAGTGGTAAATACTTAAAACAGCCTTCCGAGACTTAATGCTATGTAAACAGAACATCTTGATAAATATCCAGAGTAGGGTAACATTGGGGGTTCTGCATCACAAATTCGCGCCGCTCGCTTCGCTCGCTCCGCTCGGTTTGTGCTGCAAAACCCCGCAATGTTATCCTACCCTGCAGGTTTTAAACGGCAACCTGTTTATTCTGAAGTGTGTCTGATTCGTACTGCAGCTCTTTTCAATTGCTTATGTTGACTGATGACGATCTGAGCTACAGAATCTTACTGTTTTTTTTTATCTGATAGGACGGGTACGCCGCCTACGCTATGCGTATATATTTCTTATAAATTACAAAAGGAAATAAGGTATTTGAAAAATAAAAAAAAAGATATTTCAACGATGGTTTATATTATTTTTAAAAAAGTACACCATTTTTTTAAACATGTAACATTTTTTAGTGCACAAAATGAAGGATGATACATACAATTTAAAATATCATTACAAAATCTATATTCTTTATGCAAACTTAACAAACTAGGACATTTAACGTATTCTAAATTTATAACATCATCATGATTAAATATATTCTTAATCCAAGTCGCTTTTTCTACCCCTTTACAATAAATTGTTTTGTCAACCAAGAATGGCTGCGTGTTCATTAAAAAATTGTCATAGGTAATGAAGCCATCATTCCAGAAAATTTTTCTATTTCGTTCTATCCATCTGATTTGCATCTTTTCTGTGTATGTAAGGTGGTGAAATGAAAAAGGTGGAAGAATTAATAAAACTTGAACTTGATCACCACAAATGATAGCAATTTCTTTAATAATAAATTCATTATTTTCTCTTCTGAATCCTTGTACATCTACAATAGCTGATGATTTCATGATATTTTTCGTACTATATTACTTAAAGGTCTGTACTCTACCAGATGATCGTTTATTATTAAGCAATATGCGCTTGTGTTATCCGGAATATCCTTTTCACATTCAATTTCTAAACGTACATCAACAGGTCCTGTTTTTAAATTTTCGTTTTGCCGTGAACAATCAATTACATACAACGGAGCTTTAGTTTTAAATGTTAGGTGATCAATCAACGGGTCTACAGGAAGATTATAGAACGACTGACGAAATCTAGCATACATATCGTATAATATATTGTACTTGTTTTCATCAAATTTCAAATTAAGAGCATCGTATGGATAATAGTAAGAATTTAAGAATAAAGTAACATTTTTCAAATTACAATGATCGAAAATGGCACTGTCTTTAACATTATTATTTTTTCTATTTGTTTGTAATCCAAATATAACATAACGTGGTTTCTCTAATTGTGAAGTTGTTTTAACAGACCATGTATGCTTGGTAGATTTAGGTAATAATGGATATTCATATAGATCCCAATTTCTGTATGCGATTTGTATAGGTTTGTCTTTCTCTAAGTGTTTTATTAAAGTAAGCTTTTGCTGGTCAGATACCTTGATATGAGGCATACGCCATTGCACTTTTTGTAAACTTACTGTAACAGAGTCATCTTTGTCAGTAACTACACTATTTAAACTTGTACTAGTTCTATTGAGAATTAGTTCATGTTTACAATTTATTATTATTTTTCTATAATCTTCTGCAAAGCCTAATAATTTATTTAATGGTAGTAAGACGTAAAAACTACCATCTTGATCATGAAATCCGTCTATGTTCCAACCCCATATAGCTGCTACTTTATTTTCTCCACTACTCATAGATACTAAAGATTTCATAGTTGTTGTTATTCCAACATTTCGTACACGATCTATTTCTACACCATTCATTTCATATCTAATGTCTTGAAATAGAAAGGAAATTGCATTATTAGTTAGATTAACTTTTTTTTTTTTGATAACTCCAGCCAGATCTCGAGCCTGCACACAAAATTTTCCCTCGATGTATATCGCACTTGATGATGGTAGTAAGTAGATATCTTGCTGATGAATTGGTATTCTTATTTCATCATTTTCATTAAAGCTATTATTGTAGGGATTGTAGGTATGCGTTTCATAACTTTCGATAGAATTATCGAACTGCGGATAATCTGATATTTTTAGAATACTCATATTTTAAACCCCAAAGTTTGAAGAAATTCCTTATTACTTTTTGTAATTATTTTTAACTTTTTACGTGTGGTTTGTTTCACGTTGCTCTTGATAATGGCTTTAGATTTATTATTTTTGTTTATTTTATAGACATCATGATTATCATTGAAGACTATCATTTCTTTTCCTTAGATGAAGACGCAGTTGAATTTTTTCGTTGTTAAAATTAATTAGGTTTCCCTCTAAATCCAAAATTTTTAATGTTACTGATGAAATGTATTTATTTTTTATTGGGAAATAAATAACGTTTTTTGGTACTTCAATAACTTGATATCCTGATGGAATATTAAGCACAAATTCATGTATTATATGTGTAGGTGAACCATTTGTAAAAGAGCCCTGTATTAGATCACATTCGACTCGTATCACAGACGCTGGTATAATGTTCACTGGATGAGTTGAATCATGCCATTTATTCGCTTCCAAAATCGTACTCGAGAATCCAAGCATTGCACCGATACTATTTTTCACGCGAAAATCAATTGGTTTAGTGCAAAATAAAGAACATTTTAAAGTATTGTTATTTGGATGAATCATAATGTTACAATTCTCCATTTTCGATTTTATATATTCATTTAAAGCAGATAAATCATAAATGCCATTTGGAATTTTTATCACATCATTATTCCCATATGCAAATACGTTATTGCTTTCATGTATGTTAGGAATTGAATTGAATGTGGAAAAAATAATAAACCACACTCATAATTACCATCTAAACTCAAAGGAGATGTAAATTCAGATTGGAGAATAGATTTATTACCAACGATTGTTAGAGTCACAGACATTGCAACAACTGAACTCAAACGTAAAGTACTCAGTATTTATTTAGATCCCAAAAGGCATTTAAAAACTTTAAACATAAATGACCACATTTGTATGGGTTACGTTTCTGATCGTTATCATAATTATAAAATATATTTGGTCCTATGTATTTGATTAATTCTTCTGGTGGCTTTAAATTACCATAACTATCATAATACTCTACATAATTATCTAATTTTGCATAGGCTACCCAATGAGTTCCAGCATTCTCAGAATTGTCAAGATTCATAATAGCACATTCCTTTTTTAATGGATGCTGAGGTAAATCATCCCTCATAAACACTCCTCTGAAAAATGGAATGTTTTGACCATATTTAAGTAAATCTATATTAGTAAGCGCTCTCTTGGGTAGCCTATGATTTAGTTTTTTTTATTATTTACATAAATTCCCAAACCATCACCACGCTCTTTGAGACATAATCCTTTTCCTATACACAGTGTTTCCATTTTCTTGTTATGTCGTTTTAATTCTTTCAAGCGTTCCTTAGCGCATTTAATAGCATTAACTGCTTTAGCAATGCCAGCTGCCCCTCCAGCCAAACCACCAGCAGCAGACAGTCCAGCAAATATCGGTATCAATGGCAAGAATCCTCCAACTTTTGGGATAGGTATCACACGCGGGGTAATCACAGACTCATCTGAATCTGAACCCAATTCTTTAACAACAGCCATGGCGAGTTCGATAGCTGCCTTTTTGCATTGAGGTTTAAATTTTTTTATATGCTTTTTTGTAATTGAAACTATATTTTTAAAAGTTTTTTTCATTCCAGTGCCTTTTTTGATATTATTTTTGTCATTTTTATTAATACATTTTTTTTGATTTGTTTTTGATTTTTGCATCACCATTGTAATCTAAACGAATTGTAAAATACTATTTATAAAAATTGTATGAAAAGATGTTTCTTTTCGAAGAGGTATTATCAGAATGAGAATGTAACTTGTATATTTTGCTTATAAAACTTTTGATTTATCTATCCAACAGTTTTCATTAGAAGGCAAACCTAACCATTTTACGAATAGCTTATTTCCATTCTTTTTTATGACTTTTTCAACAAGATAAATATCAGGATGTCTAGTTTTTTGTAATTCTTGAATATAGAACGATCCTAATATAGGATTTTTTTTAGCATCTTCTAGGAGATAAGTGACAGGGTCTGTGTTCTGGATTTTTATAATTTTAAATATTTCTGTCGACCAATTTGGTGTATACCCTTTTTCAAAAGTTCCTTTATACTTACTTATACGCACATAATCTCCAAACTTAAGTATAGTTTTATTTTGTATGAACCTTTTATCTAAACGTATATTATTTTTATATTTTTGCAATATCTGTTCTTTATGACTTGCATTTACTTGATTGGGTTTCAAACCTATTGTTCTATGCATTCTGCCATTATACATTTCTATTAATTTTGAAAGAATATCATGACTAAACCAAACATAGTTTCCTTTTAAACTAAAATATCTATACATAATACCTTTAAAGGTTCTAATAAATCTTTCTACTACAGAAGCTTTCTTAGTAGAATATGTTGAGTAATGATTTATATTATAATGATTGAACAATGTTTTAAGTTTCTTGTTGTAAAATTCAGTTCCTAAATCAGTTTGCAAATTTTTAGGAATACGATTTTTACTAAATAAATGTTGGAATGCTTTAAATGTTTGTTCCATATTCTTTTGTTTTAAAGGATATACCCAAGCATACTTTGAAAAGACATCAATAACAGCCAATATGTATTTGAAATTAGAATTTTCTCTAGAAATAGATTGCATGTCGATTAGATCAGCTTGCCATAAATCATCAATGTCTTTCATCACAACATGTCTTCTTGGAAAATTTTTTCTTGCTTGCTTATGTATTTCTTTCACTACAATTTCTTTACTCATTTTTTTTTAATTTTCTGTTTCACTGACTCTATACTTTGTTTGATACTGTTGATTTCTGATCCAATTTGTGCCAGATTTTGGTTTATTGATTTGAGTTTAATTTCTAAGCTCTCTATATTCTTATCAACATATTGTTTGTTCACACAATCTCCAGCATCTACTGGATTTACAATATTTTTAAGGAGCTTATTTAAAGATCCATCAGTCATACTACAAATCAGATAATCTGAGTGACTATCCATTTTCTGTCGTTTAAATACATGATGTCCAAACTTATCGATGTTCATCGCTAGCCCGTCAGTAATAAACTAGTTTAATGAAAAAGTTTACGCTCTATTTATTCTCTAATAATACCTGCTTCTTTTAATTCCTCTATTATAGAAATTATTTCATTATCATGATTGGTATTTCCTGCACTCTTTGAGGCAACTAAAAGTTTTAACCTATCAATAAGTTCATTAGGATTGTCCCAGTATACTAAATCAGTATTTGATTTATATTTTTTTAATATTGGTAAACTACCACCTTGTTGTACTTTTTTTGTTTCAGTTTCAAGAAATAAAGGCTTAATTATTTTTGAATATTTTATTCCTGAATTACCTTGTATTTGTCCTGATGGAATAAATCCTCTTCTATGTGCATTAGTAGCAATTAAAATATCTTTATATAGTAACCTATCTTGTTCTGTGATCAAATCTATCTTAGGTTTATTTTCAAACAACAACTCTGATAGACCTGGAGTAATGACATAGCTTTTATCTTTAATACTAAACACTGAACTATCTTCAGTTTTCTTTATTACGATGGGAACGTTTCCTATTAGTACTTTGCCTCCTTCGTTTCTTATACCATAAGTAATGTTTTTATTCCTTTCATCATGGAAAATACTATCATCTAATTCATCTTCAGTATGCATACTAGTGTCACTTGTACATGAGCTAAAGTAATCATCATTATTCTCATTGGAAGCTTCCATTTGATTGTTTTTATTCTCTTCGTTTTTATGTATCGAGACTATCGACTCTAACGGATCAGTAATGGGTTTTAATATCTTACGTTGTTTACGTTCTGAAATATCTTCTTCCTCTTTCAGTATTTTTAATTTATTTTTAATATTCCTTACTGATTTTATTATTTGTTTTTTTATATCTACATCCATTTTAAAGTACTAATAATTGTACACTTCTGTTCGTTCTTATAGCTTGCACTATAGTGGTATTTTTTTTCTAATGACAGTAATATATAATCCTTTTATTCTAATTTAATAAATATATCAAAATATTTCCTGTACCTTCCCTTATCTAGCTCACAATCTTTGTTAATTATTAAACATGCGTATTTTTCTTTCCATATATCAGTAGCCATTGATTTAAATCTATGCCAACTCATATCAGAATTGACATGCTCATCATAAATATGTTTTAAATTTACATCATCTTGTTTGAAGATAACTAATAAATTAGCATTATCTCGAATCAACTGCTTAGGTATTTTTGAGTAAGTTTGCGATAAATAAAAACAATCAATTTTTTTATGTCGACCCATGGAAAAATAATTACGTATATCACTCTGATTTTCACAGACTACATCATCAAAAATAAATATTGATTTTGTCAAAGCATCGTGGGGTGGAATAACATTTTTTTCATCTTGGAACAGGAACAATTTAATTTCTGGAATGTATCTTATCACTTCCTCTAAAAATAGATATTTTGGCTGGAAAGCTGTTTTCGAATAAAGATAAATGTTATGAAATTTTAACCCATTTTCATTTAATAACAAACTTATCATTACATTTGTTTTTCCACAATTCGATGGCCCGCATATTATGCAGCGAATGGAATTTGGTAAAAGAATGCTATGTCTAAAAGTGTTAGTATTTTTATCAACTTTTATTTCACAAATATTTAAAGAAACGGGTTGTTTGATTAACTTCATTTTAGTTTCTGATGACATAATGAGCTATTAATACATTAAATAGCATGTGTATTTATTGTTTGCATAAGAATAGATTTCATATAGTATACCAGGATCATAGCAAATGAAGATCTTTAGTCTATGCCTACCCCTCTTAGGTGAAAAGGTTCAAGCATATGTATGTATGTATGTATGTATGTATATTATTATGTTATTGAATACTTATAAAAGTTTGATTAGTTTCTGAAATTCCTAGAAAATGTATCCGTTTTAAGTTTCATCTTTACTTACGTCAGCAGATCTCCTTTTATATTAACAAAACCTAAACAATCCTCCCTTCCCCTCGCTCAGTCTATACTCATCACAAGCAGTTTATTTTATATCAGTGTATATTTAACCTAATCAGTGTGCACATCTAAGTGTCTTAGAGCTCTGAGGGATTACTTCCAGTCTCAAGGATCTAATAAACTATTCAAGCAACTTTATTATTTACAAGTGAGTACCTATTTTACATGTCTGTTTAAAAATAATATTATACTTCAAATCATTGCTGCAGTAAGTTTTAAAAAACATGTGAATGTTGTTTCAGAAATGTCGGAGAACTCTGTCTTCAACTACTACAATGTTAGCCCCCCAGCTGTGGACCCTAGTTTGATTGATGAGTTCGGTGTTGGGGGTGAAGGTCAAGATGTAAACGCTTGGCTAGATAAAGCTGAAAATAGGAGGATAGCATGGTTGGAATCCAAGAAGAAGGAAAAAACCATTGCCCCTAAAAAAAGGAAACTGAATGATGCTTCCTTTATTAAAAAAGAAAATGCTTCGGGATCATGTGTTATAAAAATTGAAATCGAGGCACTAGACGAACGAAATAAGAATAGAAATGTTGTTGTGCAATATGTGGTAAAAAATTTATATGAGGATGTACTCGAAGAGACTGAGAATTTAATTAGAAAAATTTCAAAAAAAATATGTGATAATAGTGATAATTAATATCAATAAGTAGTTTTTGTTATTTATGTTAGCTATCTCACCTTATTCTAGTATACGATGACTTCATACTATTTTATCTAATAAATATATCCCATGTAAATGTAAATGTGAATAAATTGATATTTAAAAGTTTGTGTTTAATTTATTTAATGAGATTTTAACTAGGATAGATAAAAACTTCAGTAGATAAAAATTTACAAAGTAGAGCTTGTCTCAGCTCAAATGACATGCCTCTCCACTTTAAACTCCATCTGCTTGTATGAGAAATGAGGTGGTGCGTCATTTGAGATAAGACAAGCTCTACATTGTTAAGGAACTGGAGGGTTTCAATAAATGATACAAACAATAAGGTTAAACAATATTATTTTATTGGAATAAGCGAGTAAATATCAACAGTACATGGAGCAAATTATATTAACTACAAATACATAAAACCTCATTTGGTTATTTTTACAAAGTTAAACCGCAAAATTTAACAACATTATATCTAAAGTGATGATTCCACTTTAGATATAACATGGTTAAATTTTGTTTATTTTTTTTAATTAATTTACAACAGCAGGTTATTTCTTAAAATATAGTGGAATAATGTCCCCAGGGCAATGTTTTAAAACTTCCATTTAATATCTGTCTTTTATCATCATTTGCATTTAAAACAACCTTATTTACTTTTTGTGTATAGACACAGTGATTTTTAGATCGTATAAAATACATTGAATCTTTAAATTCTATGTTTTTAAATAAAGCATCCTTATATTTATTAATATCCAATTTTTTTACAACACATTTTTTCACACCCTTGGCTTTCTTAACTGAACAGTTTTTATTTGTCTCTATACAATACAACTTGGCTCTTAAGCCCACAAATTCTGAAATAACATCCCCACTCATCTCATCTTTAAAATATCCTGGAATTTGTTTATTTAAACATGGCATATTGTACACATTGTCACACTTAAAATTACTAGTATCAAAATATTTAATATGTTTTTTCATGTCTTCATAAATATCCTCTGTATTTATAAGATACAGAAGGCTATCTGTATCTGTGTAACATAGTTGGATGTTCTTGTCATAAATTTTTTTCATTACTGAGTAATGAAAATTATATAAATGTGTTTTTGCTAGATCTAATATACTAAAACCTACATAAATTGGTTTATCCAGAATGACTTTTGAGGGCTCCATCTGTATGACTACCAAATCTTTTGAAATAATGGCCAAATTTTTAAAATTAGGAGCGCTTATATATTTTTCAGCACCAATATATTTGTTTGTTTTATTTGATGAATCAGACCAAATGTTTATCAGTTTCACATCTACCTGCTTTCTCTTATTCTCTATAGTCTTACCAAAAATTGAGTTATTTTGTTTCTTGAAAAAATTTTTTTCGAATTCAGACTTTGCGTTTTGTCTTAGAGTTGTATTGAGAGTTATATAAGGTTCTAAAAATGCTCTTTGATCAAATGAAAGAACTCTATGAATTTTAAGTAATTGTAAGCCATGTTCTAAGCATTTTTGTAAATGTACATAATGAATCACATACTTATATTTATCAAATAAATTGGATACTAATTTTATATTTTTACCAAGGGGAAATGGAACCTTTAATTGTTCTGCAGCAAACGGTAGATCTGCATGATTGTCATGAATTTCAGAAGGATAATGTAAATCTACTTCAAGAATGAAACCTGTATCACTATGAGAACTTATCGTCATGACATTAAAATTGATCAATTCATTTTCTTTTAAAAATCTAAAATTTCCGGTGGGTAATTTTGACATCATCACATATCCATATAAATTAACACAGTCAAAATACATTAAATAATTTGAAGATATGTTAGGTTTATAATCGGATAAATATTTATTATTCGCTTTTGCATACCGTCGTGAGCATTGAGCTAAACCCCCTCTGATACCTTTTTCAAACATTTGATAGATTTCAACATCTGATATTAAGTCTAACTCAACACCTGTATAAAGCTGCATAGCATCCCAACTTAAAGATGGTGAAGAAACATAGTGACAAGGGTCTAGATTGTAATGATTAAGACTCATAAATCTAAATTTTTCAAATACGTCAGAAAGTAATAAAACATCACATTTCAAGTAAAAATCTGTATAGTCTCCAAGAGTTTTCATTCCAAATGTTTCCCAAACATTCATAGCATGATTATAATCATCATTGGTAATAATCTCAGAAGTGAGTTTGTTATAAAATTTGTTTCTGTCTGGTAATGTGGTCTCATTATATCTATCCCACGAATCTACATAGTCATAGCAAAAGACACCTTTTCTCCGAGCTAAATTAAACATCTTTTCATCTTCATAAAATGACTTTAAGTTAATGAAGTCTTCGGTTTCAAGTGTTTTAATGAGATTATCTAAACTTGAATCCAAAAAATTTAAAGAATCAACAAATTTCAGCTGAGCAGTATGTTGTCTGTCAAGTGGGATAAACTTTGTAAAGGAAATATATTTTTCTTTGTTTTTTGGTAATAGTTTAATGCGACCACATATTTTAGATAGCTCTACAATAAATAGATGACAATCGTAACCAGAAAGGTTATGGAAAATTATTGGAATGAATGGACAAGTCTTACAATTTAAATTGCATGAATTGTGTGCAGGTCCTCTAAATTTCCCAGTAAAGTGATCATGATCTAGAACTTTTGTATCTTCGAGAGAAAATGATTTTTTACATATATGGCAGTTAGTTGTATTTTCCACTCTTAATTTTTCTTCTTCTGTTAAGGGAGTCATTTCTCTTTGTACAGATAATATTTTATGTAAACGAAGCAAATCCTTGCAAATTGACTCACAAAACTTTTGAGAACAGTTGGAACCCCTGTAGGAAACATAATCATTTAACTCTGGATTAGACTTACAACAAATGAAATAACCGAAACAAGTTGCTTCGTGTACCTGCACATTCTCTACATGAGTGGATTTATGTTTATCTGAATACTCGCGGAGTAAACTCTCGAAGTCACCATATATCACTATTGGAATCCTTTGTGTTCTTTCATAATTTGAAAAACCTGTTTTGCTGCCTTCCTCAGGAAGAACAGTCTGTATCCCTGCACAATTATGACTTGCTAACTTCTCTTCTGTACTAAAGTACATGAAGCATTCATCACAAAGATGAATTCGTGATTTGTGTTTCGTGAGTTGGTTGTGTAAGAGCTTTCCCATATCTTTAATTAAACAGAAATGATTTTTCGATTTACAACTGATAAATAACAAATTCACATGCTCAACACGTCTTCGCAAAGTTTTGTATAGAGGACCTGTTATACTACCATGTTCATCTAATCCATAAATATTGACACTCACTCCCGTATTATGTCTTTCAAACCATTTAATACATTTAAAGCTGGGGGGAAATGACATTCCTGAAGTGTTAAAAAAGTTAGAGAAATGAGGGTAAGATGAAAGTCTATTGGGATTATTTTTTGCAGGATATAAATGTGCTACAATGCTCCACAAAAAACAGTACTCATCATTATTTTTTATATTTAGACAAGACTTTGTGTTTTGAATACTTTTCGGAAGTGGTATGTACGATCCTGCTTTCAACGGACTAAATTTCGCAATGTTTATCTCCAAATGACTTACTGACTCTATAGTCCACCCCGACTCTGCGTGTTCAAACTCTAAGCACTTCATTAGCAAAAGGTTTGATAAATCATGGTATAAAACGGAAATATCAGTACTTTGCAATACCATGGTATATTTTGTGTTAAATGATTTTAAAGATTGAGTGTTATCTTTAGGTAGATTATATGTAATAAAAAGTTCTATGTTTACTTTTAACGATCGATGTTTTCTTAGAAGGGTGCTTATAAGATTACTAACGGTAGAATAGTTATCTGACAAAAAAAAATCAGGTACAAGATATTCTTTTTCAGGATTGACTCTATAACTGATTATTCTATTTCTAAACGCTGTTGCTATTATTTTAACATTGCTTAACTCAGTTCGTATCAAACAGTTAGATTTGTGAATGCTACTTTTCTTGTGAGAAGATAATCGTGAGACATATGCTTGACATTCTTGACAATAAACCATTTTTATCTGTAGGTAAGAGAATTATCTATTTAATCAAATACTGCTGTTGTAAAAGATTAGTAAAATATCAAATTATGTGAACGATGAAAAAATTATAACAATGACTTGTATTGATTACATGAATTTTTATGTTAATAAGTTGCTAAAAATATTAAGATTTAAAAAAACAAAGGATAAATGACAGACGGAGGCTGATTCTTACGCTTGCGATATTCGGATATCGACAGCTTTGCATTACATAATATTCAAAGGATAAATGACTGGTCTTACTCCCTTGAATTGCTCCTTACTATCAGTAACTACTTTTGAAATCGAATGCCATAGGGGAGCATCTCCATTTACATTCGTTTTCATATGTATCAAAGCCAATTTACATCTGTCCCGATCTCCTAACTTGCTTCCCTCTAACTCACGGCTGTTGTACACCCGTAGCTCCACATAATATTCGCCTCGACGTGAAGGATCGGACTGGAATGAACACCCCGAGCCGGTGCGACGTGAAAGAAAGTTCTTGAGCGCTGATGCACGAATCGGCTCTAGCTCATCCTGTAAAGATGTGAAATAGGCATTCGCTATTATTTAAAAAAAATATATTTTACATTGTCAATGTAATTTCACTAGTAAAATATGCATGTCAATCAATTATTATTAGCAATTATTTTAAAACTGTGAGTTAAGTTGGATTAAGATAAGAGGAAATTGTTTTTACGAAACATTTTTGGTATATCTTTAATCAAAAGTTAATCAAAGTAATTACAAATAAAATTAGGGGCGGGGCTTGCGGTGCAGAAGTTGTGCGTCTGCCTACCATGCGAGGGATCGCGGATTCGAATCCCGGCTGGATAACTAAATAAAAAACAAACATCAGATCTTGAATGTTTACATGTTTGTGCTACAGATAAAAGTAAATAATGATTAAAAAATTAAAATAGACGAGCATAAAATATTATTCAAACAAGATGCTACATTTAGTTTAAAACATGAGAAATGGTTGTTTAAATAAAATAATATTAAAGCTTACCTCGGAATCTGGGAAGGTAGCAATTCTCTTCCGTTTCTTGGGCTGAGCACAAGGAATGGGCTCCTCATCCGACTCAGAACCGGCATCAGTTAGTGCTGGTGTTGGGATTGCCGCCGCTTTTTTCGCTTTAGGGGTTGAAGTTTTTTTCGCCTTCGCAGCAGGTTTTTTCTTCTGAACTTCGCTCCTGATCTCCTCGTCTACGTCAGAATCAAATGGGCTGGACCACCTAAAATATTAATAGAATGAAAAAAAAAAAAAAAAAAAAAAAAAACAAAAAAAAAAAAAAAAAAAAAAAAAAACGGTCTCGGTGGCGCAGCGGTTGTACGTCTGCCTACCATGCTAGAGGTTTCGGATTCTAATTCCGTTGGGACAAAAAAACCTTCCTAGGTCTTAGAGATTAACATGTTTGTATTATCGCTGTTTCTGGTTCCCATGACACAAGGTATCCAAGTGCGGGATCCATAAGTGATAAAAAATCAAACTTACATACTTATGTCTTCAGTTCTTCAGCAGCACTAATTCACAAAACACGAGCTCACTCGAAGATATCGACGCAAGTATTAGAAAAGCGGCTTTCATCTAGTTGCATCAATATTTATAAGCTTTGATTTATAAAGGTGCATCAACATCGAACTTTCAATGGAAAAAATACTGTTAACCGGTGTAATAAAAAAAATTAAAAAAATCTAATGGCATAGGATTTTGAACCTTATACTTAGTATATTTCAAGTACTTATTATCAATTTTGTTTCCAACTATTAACAATCATTGTATGAACGCTGCCTTAGCTGACTGAATTTGGTCAATGGTTGTACTGGATAAGGACAAGTGTGTAATTAGAAACATAATTTTTAAATGGTTATGAGATGTACCTTTAAATACATTGATGGGTTTATTGGCATCATTAAAAATATCGTCCACTCTAAACAAGCAGTGAAAATTTCAATGTAAGCAGGGTTTTTAAGAGCATGGTTTTTGAGACAATTGTTTAGGATAACTGAATTATGTTGAGCTCTCAATGCAATGGATTCATACAGGGTGTTGATTTGTAAAGTTACACCCGACTCAGAGTCGATAGTTTACCATCTGAAAATTTTCCTGAAATTACCTAAAAGTGTGGATACACCCCCCCAGTCACCGCGCCCGAGTGCTAATAGACTCTTCCCCGCGCCCTGAACCTCAATCCACCCAGTGCAACACTTTTTGGACGACATTTCTATGTTTTTTTAATATTTGTAAAATCAAAAAAATATTAATTTAATTTTTACTGAAAAAAAAAATTTATTTTTGCTTTAGTATCATGTATTTAACCACCTCTGAGCTCGGCGTAACTTTACAAATCAACACCCTGTATAAAGCGCATAGCGCCTTCCTTATTCGTGATAGCTCCTTATATGCATAAGTTTGTTATGATTATGACATGGAACACTTATAAGGAATATCTCTGTCGTAGGCATATCATCGAATTGGCCATATCACGATATGGCCAAACGTGAAATATCATAAATCGATTAAATCTTTTAGGGCACACACTGCGGTAGCTTAGGTGAAGACTAGAGGGAGTGAGCGCAGCGAAGCCCTCGAATAGTCTTCGTGTTAGTTTGACATGTATAACACAAAAAAAACATCATGCAGTGCTGAATAACAATGCTTTTAAAAAGACATGTTTTCATTAAAACAGGTCATATCATGATATGGCAACCCATTTCATGATATGGTCAAGCCATTTCTGACCATATTGTGATATGGCCAAATCGACGATATGGCTACGACATCTCTAAGTAAACAAATGCAGTGTGAATGAAATACGTCACAACCTTGTCATCAGAGTTCCAAGGGTCATCATAATATGGATTCAGGTTTAAAACTTTAATTCTCCAGTATAAAATGAATCAAGTCCTACATCGCGCTATCAAAGTTTTTCATTCTTTTAGTATATAAGAAGTGTAAGATAAACTACAGTTAGACTGGTTCTGTGTGAGATGCTTTAGTTAAATTGGCCCGATTTACTACTGCTCTTATACATGTCCCATTGTCAACCATGCAAATTTGTCTCTTGAGGTGATTAGGGTTTGGGCAACCCGAAAGCAGCTTTAGACATAACCGCAAGGGAACAAGTACCACATACCAAGTGCCAAGTACCATATGCCACATACCAGACCAACCTAAGTGTTGAGAGAGATGTCGCAACAAGTGCCACGTACCACGTACCACGTATCAAGTAAAGACATCTCTCGAAACGCGAAGGTTTTGCTGCTATTTTTTATATCTTGAAATGAAAATTATTGATCACTTAGTGGACACAATTTTCATTATTTTATGTCTGTCAAGCAGACTAATTGTTAACTGCATAGCGTACAATAAGATTTTGTAGCTCAGGTCGTCATCAGTCAATAGAAAAGAGGTGCAGTATGAATTAGACACACTTCAGAATAAACAGGTTGCCGTTTAAAACCTGCAGGGTAGGATAACATTGTGGGGTTTTGCAGCACAAACCGAGCGGAGCGAGCGAAGCGAGCGGCGCGAATTTGTGATGCAGAACCCCCAATGTTACCCTACTCACGCGATATGTTTGTACTGACGGAATCGTAACAAGATCGAAAAGATATCGTTTTGCAGTGTGGGGCCGATTTCTTGTATGTCGTTCAAAGATTTTCCCGACGAGGATGTTGCGCTTGCATCAAATACCACTCGGAGTTTGGTAGTCGTGCTGTTCTCATTAAATACGCCATGATGAGGCAGAAAATAACACGGCTTTTTATAATCTGAAATAGGACTCATGTGACCTAGAGTTACATATTCATTCATGAAGTCACTATACATTTGTTTATAGTCCGGGGCGCTCCGGTTTAACTGTCGTTCAAGAGCTAGGAACCTATTCTCGGCCAATGTGAATGTATCACCTAATACATCAGCTGACTCCTTTAATGGAATGCGCACGGAAAAACGACCCTTATCGTCGCGAAGTGTGGTGTCTTTAAAAAGATTTTCGCATGCATTCTCGGATGCCGTGTATTTAGTATCGGTCTGAACTTCCTCAAGCTCCCAAAATCTGCGTAGCTGTGTGTCTAATTCGAGTGACTGGGCGAAATTGCATTGTACCCGATTAATCCTTGAGTATTTGTTGTGCAATGAACCCGAAATGACCCATCCTAACGTTGTGTTTTGCAGAAAAGGACCGTTGGGGAGGCGAATAAGACCGTCACTCAATAACTCCCAAAATTTATTGGCACCGATCAAAAGATCAATTTGATTTGGGGAGTGAAAGTGTGGATCTGCTAACTTCACATTCTCCGGGATTTTAATGTTGTGAGTGTTTCCTAACGATGGAAATTGTGCAGTGATACGATCCAGAACCAAACAATTAAAGTGCGTGTGATAAGGACTAATTTTGGACCGCAGTTGAATTTCACATGATTTTGTGGATTGAGTTACCGAGTTACCTACCCCGGTAACCTGAACAGTGGACTGTATTAAAGGTAATTGAAGTTTTGCGCATAATGACTCTGTTATAAAACAGTGTTGACTTCCGTTGTCTAGAAGTACCCTAATTGTGTGATATTGATTGTTTTTATCCGCCACCTCCACTAAGGCAGTCGATAAAAGTACCGGTTCTAAAGACGTGTGCGTAATACTGTTATCGCTGCTACCATAATGCGTGTGAGTTGTACTAGTGTGAGACGCGGTATGCAATGAGCCGGGCTGCGGCGCAGGCGGCTGCGGCGCAGTGTATGCAACTGCTGAAGATGTTAATGCACCAGAGTCTGCATGACACTCACCATGTATGAGGCTGTTGTGTTTAAGGTTGCATCGCTTGCATGGCCCGAACCAGCACGTTGCAACAGTGTGCCCGGCGCGCAAGCAATTTTGACATAGTTTTTTATCGTCTATGTGTTTTAATTTATCTTGGCTTGACAAGTTTAAGAAAGATTCGCACGAATAGATCGGGTGATTAGCGGTACACAAACTGCACGGGCGATAATGCTTTGCCTTTAATGAACTTGACGATGATTTGTTTTGATTGTGATTATTATTATTACTTTGTGAAGCTACATAACTGTGTGATTTTAATGATGGTGTCGACGACAGTTTTTTTGTAGTGATTTCGGGTGTGTGTTTAGAGTGAGATGTTCTTATTGTTTCCAGCACGTCAGCTCTGTCTTTAAGAAATGTAATTAACGCGGACAGCGGTAATTTTGATGGTTGATTTTGAGAATTAATGATTGTGCTTTTGTAGATCTCCCATTCCCGCTCAGTGGACGAATCAAGCTTTGAGACTATCACGTAGATAATTAAAGTATCCCATGAGTCTGTCGGTTCACCGAGGGTTTTGAGGGCACGCATATTTCTCAAAATTGCATCAATAAGTTTGCGAATTTGTGATGCACATTCCTTTGTCATGGATTGCGTTGAGAACAAAGCCTTGACATGATTGTGAACCAGTAAACGATCGTTATTGTAACGGTTCTGTAAGAGATCCCAGGCAGTGAGGTAATTGTCAGCCGAAAATTCTAATGATTTGATCACTTGTAATGCGTTACCGATTAAAGCTGAACGCAAGTAATGAAACTTCTGAACATTATCCAAATTACCCGAGTTATGAATAAGCGAAATAAAGTTATCGCGGAATTCTAGCCAGTGATCGTAGGTACCATCAAAGGAAGGCAACGAAATAGTTGGCAATTTAATGTTGCTTTTCATGCCTATGCCTGTCTGAATTGTTTGGTTCGGAGATGACAGAGTATGGCCCAGAATACCCTTGCACTTGGCGACAATCGCATAATACTGATTCTCAAAAGATTCCCTCTCTTCATTTTCTTTATCTAATTGACTTTCTCCTATCTTGCACTCAATTTCATCCTGTACTTTTTCAAATTCTTGTAATAATGACTCAAAATTTTGAAAACGCTCTTTTAATTCTGACCTTTGAACTGCAGTTACATCTTTACTCAGCGAATCGTAATATTTCGAAAACAAGGTGAATTTACGTTTTATTACGCCTCTTTTTTGCACCAAAAGTTTAACTTCCGACTCATCTATATTAATTGCAGTGTCATCGGAATCTGTTGTTCCTGAATTAGTAGCCTTTGGTGGCATTATGGGAGACAGAAATCAAAGTACTCACTTGGAAATAGCCGATAGATCGCGATTGATTTGCACTTGACGCCAACTTGAAGGTCACGTTAACTGCGCAGACGCCACGTGTAACTAGAATTTAGCGACGAAGCACAATATTAGCACACTTTGAATATTGGGATAGGAGAAAAAGGATTGACTGGCCTGACCGTCTAATGCTGATCTTGCTTCTTGCTGCTTGCTGATCCTGATGATAATCCGTTCGGCGAAGAAGGTCCAATGTTTGGGGATTTTCAGCTCTTCAAGTAAACTCATTGATTCTTGGTATTGTAAGTATATTAATTTGTATGACAATTTTGTTGTTAATATAGTGAAATAAACAGCAGATCATTAGTTAACGAACGATCTTGGCTACGGCTCTCAGATCAATGCCGCGTGTACATCCGTGAGTACCAGTCGCAGCTGCCCCGTTTCACCGGTAGATGGCGCCAGCTGTTGCTCATCAACACTTAGTTTTGACAACTTAGTTTTAACTTCTGTACCCAGCGCTGACGGGCAAGTGCTGGTATCTGGCTATACTTAGTTCGGTAGTGAAGTATAAGACCAGAATCTATTAAATCGGTCAACATGGCACCTTCGCCCTTGACGGTACTGCGACATGGTGTCCGGGAGGAAATGAGATGGCTCGCCCATACTCATAAGTATGTGGAGCGACCTGACATGGACGATGTCCTGCTCAAGCGTGTGGAGGACGCAATGACACGCGTCGGGAAGGTGTGTCAGCTGGCTGCGGAGGCTGAAGCTCTCGGGCTTACGGATGAAGTGGTGGTGCAGTGAAAGAGCTCTGCGCGGATGCTGACCAAGCGATGGAATGCTTGGGCGACATCGAGCGTCGCGCGGAGAAAATTAAGCGGTCGCGAAGGAATGACCGTGGGGAGGGTAACGGAGACCC